>OW119923.1:78988146-79588146 GCA_933210815.1 Meta bourneti | reverse complement strand
TTAAACTTCTCTTTCGAATTTGGGAACTTCCATTCCTTTGTATAAAATTATGCTGAGAATGCAAAATTTAAGCTGAACCCACGAAGAGTGTCCCAGGGTGAAAGAAACCGTTTCTTATCTCAGAAAAGGAGGAAGTTAGGAGTGACTTCTCAAGCAAGCTCCGAGAGAATGAACAGTTTTTCTCTACTTAAGTCGTCCTGAATGAGATTACAGACGGAAGTATCTCATTGTGCTTCTTGAGAAAATTCTCTTCGGATTCGCGTTGTCAACGAGCAGTAGCGGAATGAATAAGAATAGTGTATATGTACATCCAGGGAAAAATTTTTTGAACTTATATATGGTATGTTCTTGGGTATATTAATATGCTCTTATTGAATATAAAACAAAGCTATTTTTTAAATTGCAGAGCCTAGCTAAACTATACATTCTCATATCTTCTTCCACTAACTTTACTGGATACACAACTCAACGGTTTTGATGTCATCAAATAAAGGATCTCTTGAAAAGAGTTTCTTTGCAAAGTAACAAATCCAAAACGTGTAGAGAATACTTATAATGGGTTTTCTTATCCTAAGCCAGACCTCAGCCTTTTCACCATAAGTCTCTGTCAGCCCAAGTCTTGAAACAGAAATAAAATATGAAACTCTAACACACCAGTATTATTTACTGCGCCGTCATTAAGATCAATGAAACTATTAAGGTATGTTCCTGTCATGTGTATTTCTATAGAATTGTGACGAAATTGGTGAAATCGCCAGTCTACTATCTTACTTGGACCAATCAGGGAATCAGATGATGAATCAATGAACGGGTGTCTTCCGTCCCGTGGATCTGTCAGATGACGTGATCAACATCTGAGCTGGCACCCCATTCTCCAAACTTACACAACGCGCCGACGTGAGAACATTCGAGGCCACGACAGATTTAACGAGCCCCACGTACACGACGGTCTTTGGTTGGATCGAATTTCGAACCCGCAACCTTCCTGTTGCTAATCCGCTACCCTTCCAACCGGGCTCCAGAGGCCCTCGTCATGTAACTGGAGTAATTTCCTTTTATTAGTACTGGAAGTAAATAAGAATGGTAGAACATACCTCATATCGTTCGACGGGACCTTCGAACGCGTTGGTGGGGATTCGAAGCTTGAATACGCGTCCGACATGAGCTCGAGTGTCCGGCACCCCTTGGTCTCTCCGTACCGCTGTCGATAAGGCCACGAAAGACGTCACGCACCACAAATGAAGGAGGAGCACTCGCCCCGTCACTCTCTTCGTCATCTTTCCACGTTACGCTTCTGCATCAGGTGCTGAAAAGAGCATTGGCATCCTTAAAAGTCCAAGATCTGGTTTCCAACATAATTTTCTTGTCATAATTTAAAGAATAGTGCCACAAATCACAAGAGACGCATTTTAAGTATAAGCATCTGAGGAATTCGCACGCGTATATCCATTCTGTCACCTGAATGGCTTCTTAGTAATTGTGATCTACGGTGAATCTTTCCCGAGATTCTTTGAACTAATCGATGTGATTGTTAAATCATTATGTATATTGTGAGCAGAAAGCAATACTGCACTACTCAGAAATCTTGAGACGCTCTGAGGGTTAAGTTTTGCCCAAAACTATATCATTACGTGGAAGAGGACCTTCTAATGAAATAGACGGAGCATGTGGAGCAGCTTCATGCTATTTCGATCGGAAATAGCATGAAGATATGTTTGAAGATATGTCACGTGATTGTGGAAAAAAGCATGAATCCTTATGTAAGACAAATTATTGGTTGAAGTGATTATTCAGCGTGATTAAAAACACTAGTACTTCGATACTAGACTATCGATAGCCAATCGTTCTCGATTCGTAAGTCTACGTGACTTATCCACGTGATATTTATTTTCTTTTTACTTACCACCGTACTCAATTACTGGTTGATATTATTGCTGTCAAAACACATCACAGAATCGTATCCATTACAAACAGCACAATATAAGAAAGTAAAAAGAAAGAGGGAAAGTTGGAATGTGTACCCAAAGGGCGAGAACATTTTTTTTTCAAAGAACAAACGAAAGCGACAGAAAAAAATAGTCGAAGATTCATAATGCGTGAAATGGAATCTAATCGGGCAGTTGTGAAAATTGCTTTTTTCTCAGATAGTGTTACAAGACCACGCCTGGGTTTAGAGACTTTATTCTGTTACTTTCAATTTTCAGTTTTACTTATTTTTTTCTTTGAGTTGAAACAGCTGCACTCTCTTGAAGGACGCGTCTCACAAGTAGCAGGAATTTTGAAGAGCCTCGGTGCTCTCTCGTACCAAGTTTCCGAGTGTTTTTCCTTTTGAGACGTTGTGCATTTTAAGTTCTTGATCGCATCTGGTAAAGAGATTCCTCAGCTGAAAAGATTCTGCTGTGTGTGTTTGGAACGGCTTATTTGAGTAGAAGTGCAGTAAAAAGTGAGGGGAAATGTAACAAGCATTTAAACACTCAGGCTGAATGTTCCGTCTAGATTCATAAAAAATAAGACTATATGTTTATTCATTTAAATCCTACTCAAAAATTCATTGTTTTGTTTGCAGAATTTAGTGGCTCCAATTTGGGGAAACTATTGAAGAAGCACCCCTGCTTTGTCAAACCATTGATTTTATTTAGTCCGGCTCTTATAAGTGGGCATTTGATTCACTTTAAACGAGCCTTCGTTAGCCCTGAAAGAACAGCGGGTTAGCAAACCGGAGGGAGAAACTAGATTCAATCAAAGACCGTCGTGTACGTGGGGACTAGTGTACGTTAAATCTGTCATGGTGTCTAATGTCCTCACGTGAGTGTGGTGTGGAAGTTTGGAGAGTGGGGTGCCAGCTCAGGTCTTGACCTCGTCATCTGACCGTGTTTCAAAATTACGAGGTGTTGTACTTGATCTTTCCCTTTGGGACTGGTCTCGGACCGTCACCAATAGCCCGTTGTGTTGCTCCGACGTTAATTCAACTTCCTCCCTTCCGTTAACTTAGGTGCCAGGTTAGGAATGTAAAATCGCCAATGCGCTTCTTTGGCGATTTTTGCACTACACCAGGTAGGTAGGTATTTTAATTAACGTCGCACTGAAGCAACACAATGGGCCATTTACGATGGTCCGGGATCAAACACGAAGGGAAAGTTCGAGGACAACACCACGTAATTTTGAACCATGGTTAGATGACGAGGGCAACACCTGCCACAACACCAGGAATATTCTTTTATCTATCCTATAATGGATCGATCAGTTTAATGGGATACCCAGTGATTTTAATGGAACACAAAGATAGGTATGTAGGTATTTTAATTAACGTCACACTGGAGCAACACAACGGGTGATTGGTGACGGTCCGGGATTAATCCCAAAGGGAAAGATCCCAGGACACCACGTAATTTTGAACCAGTCAGATGACGAGGCAACACCTGAGCTGGCACCCCACTCTCCAAGCTTCCACACTTCACCAACGTGAGGACATTTGAGGCCAGGACATGCACCAACCCCCTTTGTACACGACGGTATTTGGTTGTATTTGAACTCGCAACCCTCTGGTTGCTGATAAGTTACTCTTCCAACCTGGCCGCTGCGGCCCGGAACACATAGAAAAAAAGAAGGTAAAGAAAAAGAATTCGAGGAAAATAAGCTTTTAGTCGCAAAGTGGACCCAAAAGTTGAACTGTGCCGTCATAGGCTCTCTCATAGGAGGCCTATGTGGGAAGACCTGGTTTATGTGGCGTCTTTTGCAGGGATTCAGGTTCTGAATTTATTGTTCGGTGCTAGTTGGCTGGATGTTATGGCGCAGGAGTCATATATGGCCAGGCTGCGCCAAACAGAAGACAGACAATTTCAAGTTAATGGACATAGCACACAATCAAAGTTTTACTGACGCAGAAGAGAGAAAAACACCCAGGGAGGAATGTTGGGTGCTGGAAATGATAGCAGTGATTACGAGTTGGCGAAAATTACATTAAGGGCGATCACCGAGCATGTTTTCCGTTTAGCAGACTCCCTTGACGAGTTCAGTATTTTTCTTGAGGTGATTCGTATTCGAGCTGCTCTGCCTTGTTACTTTCAATTTTATTTCCTGTGGTTAAAGTGTTGTATTTGGTAACAAGGCCTTTTCGTAAGAGTCACTTTGGGATTATATATCGGTTAGAACGGTTGCTCCTGTTTACCGTAAAAGTTGTTTTATTCTGACTTCTTTGTTCAGTGTCGAACACCTACCTAAATGCACCTGAAGACTTTCATTATAGGTCTGTTTTGGAACATGTTTGAGACAACCAAAGAAATGACAGTTTTGCGTAAATCAAGAAACAAATATATAATACATTTGTACCAAAATATGCAACTAATTCGAAATAAATTTGATGAAAATCTACATTTATGTACGTCATATTTAAATGGAGCAGTCATGGATATTAGAACATAAAAAGTTGATTTATCAACACATACCATAATGAAGATGAATTTACGAATGGCGGACTTTGGGAGTGAAATGTCTGAATTGAGTGGAAATTAGCTACAGAAAAAGTGAGAAGTATGTGCCAAACGACAAGTAAAGTGTGTGAAAGGTGCACAATCAGTAAATTTCGGGTGCGGTCTGAAGTATCTGAGCTACAAATGCAATGACGTTGAATGTGCCTAAGAACTCGACCGAGAAATGAATAACGATTTAATATATTGTAGAAAAGTGTTTCATGATTTCGTTAGACATATTACTGAAAATATTGAGGCCACATATGCTCGAAGGGAAAAAGAAGAGTATTCTGACCATTTCTCATTTACAATGCCTTTTGTTTGAAGGATAAGGTGTGCTCTGATATACAGAATAGAAGTTTATAATATGACTGGTGGATATTTGTAAGGTCATTGTCCTTGAAGCGTAATATTCTGTTCTTCTATTCCCCATGATGGAGAAAACAAATACACTGGAAGATAGGTTGGATTTGGGATAGTGAGAGTGGGGAGAGAACTAGGGGACGATCGGGCACTGCAGACTGATCGTACTTTGTGATGCTATTTGACCGAATATTCTCCATTGCTAATTAAGTTTTGTTATTAAACGTTTTGCTAAGTTTTGAGTGTTTTCTTTTGAACAATCAACGAATGAGTTGAAAGAACTATAGTACTCTTAATCTTTTATAAACGGCCAATTTGTGATATTTCTTTTCGAAATATTTCAGTAATCTACACTTCACATTATCTTCAATCAGTTTCTTCACTGATGCGTTCTCTAGCACCCAACCCTCGGGTAACCATGGAAACGTGTTTCCACTTCCATGGAAGCCACTTTCTCGTGTAACCATGGAAACGTCTGCCGCGATCATCGAATCGGACTTGCTTCTCAGTTATAGCTAATGATGTATTTATTGAGGTTTAAGGTACGATCCAAACAAAAAACAGAAGTAAAGTGAAAATTAGAATCCTATGCCGGCTGCCATAAAAGTCCATTTTCATTTTTGATACCTAAGACACCAAACTATGAGTCAACGTCAAAAGTCTAAATTGAAAGTCCTCCGAAAAGGCGAAGCATAGGCCAAAGGGTCCTTCTGGGCCCCTTTCACAGGCCATGAACTTCGCGGTAGGTAGTTGAATTTATGTCGCAGTGGAGCAACACAACGCGGGCCTAGGGCTTTTGGCGACAGTCAGATCAATCTCGAAGTATGATTCCAGGGCTATAATGTTATAATATTGCAAAAATAATATTCTTATTGTATAGGAAGCAGGATTCCAAACTTATTAACAAGTAGAGTTCAAAGGAGTTCGTATTGAAAAAATATACGTTATCTATAATATATACTATATAAAAACTCATAGCTGATAAGAAACATTGCAAATCATGTAAGTGTTGTCAAATGCTGATGAAAGATGAAAGAAAGAGCAAAATAGGTTTTCAAAATTCTCTTGTTTTTTATAATGAAGTCATCAAAATAGGTTTAGTTTGTCACTCGATCATTTTTTGCTACATGAGGGCTAATTAGACCTTATTAAAATAGTTTAGGTAGGTAGTTGAATTAACGTCACACTGGAGCAATACAACGTACTATTTGCGATCAACCCCGAAGGTTAGGTATTTAGGTATTTTTAATTAACGTCGCACTGGACAAGCACACAGGCTATTGGCGACGGTCCGGGATCAAACCCGAAGGGAAAAATCAGAGGACAACTCCCCATAATTTGAACCAAGGTCGACGACAATCCCGAAGGAAAGTTCCGAGGACAAAACCTCGTAAATTTGGATCACCGTCAGATGAGATAAATACCTGAGCTGGCACCCCACTCTCCAAACTTCTACACCACGCCAACGTGAGGACATCTGAGGTCACGACAGATTTAACATGCACCAGCCCTCAAGTACACGATAGTCTTTAGTTGGATTGGGTTTCGAACTCGCAACCCTCCGGTTTCTAATCGGCTACTCTTGCGCAACCGGCCTACCCTCCTCAGCCCTATCAAAATAGGAAAAACCATTTCTAAAAGCAAAAAGAAAAACAAATTAAACTTTGCCAAAAATACCTTACATAGTTCTAACAGATATATCAATTAATGACCTCGTTTCCCAGCCAAATGCAATTATTAAAAAAATCAATATAAAAACATGTGTTATTACAATTTTTGTCAACATGCCCGTGTGGAGGACTAACCGAGGGCCCAATCCGTGTGGGGGGGTCGCAGATTGGAGACCCCTCTTCAGGGTGTGGATTACGATCGACGCAACTAAAAAGGCCCATTGAATCTGAATATACGAAAAACTATGTAAAACCGCCACTCAACAAGAGCTTTCCCCGCTCTAATCTTGAAGTGTCCACAACTTCCGGGTCCGAACACACCCGCTTTCCCAGAAGTTCACAGAGCCCTCGAAACGACAATTGCTTGTTTAATACAGTTGTCGGAGCGCTCAGTTTATGGTCCGAATCACGCTCGCCGGATCGCCACATGCTGGAGATCAGAGGTTAAATAACTTCGTTTTCTCTTGCGGCGGCTTTGGAATGGGTGCGTCAGTTTCATTGGAGAAGCCGAGTTGAAAGGAGTTCACTGTTCGAAGAGCTGCGCTTCGTTTGTGTTGGTATTTTTTGGGAGTGGGTCGGGTGTCGGAAAACCAGAATCGCTATTCATAAATTGGATGTGCTCTTTCATGTGAAAATTGACCAGAAGCTATTCTAAAATAAGCGCCGGCATGGTAGCCGAGTGACTAATGACCTTCGATTGAACAGGCTCTGGGTTTGAGACCCGGCGTGTCGAGATTCAGAATTCATAGGCTCCTATCTAATTAGTCCTCGTGTAGCAAAAGATGACGGCAGAGCGACGAAATACAGAAAATCTAAAATCTGGTTATGAAATAAAATTAAAAAAGCCACAGAAGAAGCTTAATACAATAACATGCATATTACACCCATTCCCAGGCAATCACAATAGCCCGTTGTGTTGCTACAGTGCGACGTTAAGTAACTACCTAACATAACCTAGGCAATCAGGTCAAGAGAGGCCCTGACAACTTTCCATTTTTAGGCTCCCAATAAATTAAAAAATGAAGATGAAACTAATATAATTAACGTCGTGTAAATTTAAGACCCCTGAATATGTAAGACCTAGGCCAAATGACCCTGCTGTCCTCCTCAGAAGCCCTGTCCATTGTTGTTGAAAGTCCTTTAACTGAGGGGTCGATCTGCTTGGTTGGACAAGTAGCGGATTAGGGATCCAACCAAAGACCGTCGTGTACGTGGAGGCTGATGCAAATAAAATATGTCGTGGACTCAAATGTCCTCACGTTGCCGTGGTGTGGAAGTTTAGGGAGTGAGGTGCCAGCTCAGGTGTTGACCTAGTCATTTGACCATGGTTCAAAATTACGAGGTGTTCTCTGATCTTTCCCTTCGGGATTGATCCCAATAGCTCGTTGTGCTTTTCTCCAGTGTGAAGTAAATTCAACTACCCATCACTGGATTAAGGTGCACACCGGCCACTCTGGTAATGAAGTAGCAGATACCCTAGCAAAAGTTGTAGCTAACGACAACAAAAATGAGCATAAAAAACCGTTAAGCAGATCCCCAAACAGCAGATCAAAAAGCATTGCTAATGAAGTGACAAAGGGAATAGGATGAGGTCGATATGGACCGCTCACTTTATGAAGTCATCCCCGGAGTAAAGGACAATTCCCAAATGAAAGACTGAAGTATACACAGGTCATTGGCTTGTGGTCACATCACATTTCTCTATAAGTTTGGGCTCCGAAGCACATTCCTATGCGAATATGGATTCGATGGTTCTCCTTTGAATTACGCCAAGGACGTTTTACCATGCCAGACACTACAGGGACCCTCGATGTTAAGTGAAGACATACTTTCCATCATAGAGAGGTTGTCGGAGCCAGATCTCCAAAGTGGACTTCCTAGCAGTCTACGGGGAAGAAATGGAAGCGATATTTCCTATATGATGATTATAGATTTCAGACCTTTTACTTCTTTTTTCTTAAACTTATCCTCCTAGGAGTGCCTATCAAGCTGCTGAATACTCCTCAGAGGACAGATATGAGATCTTCATTGGTGAAATCAGAATGATGTGATGTGGATGGGCAGTGGGACATAAAAAAACCTATTTAGTAAAAATATAATAATGTTAACCCCATAAAACGGTTTAAATAACCTTTCATTTTAACATAATGCCCACAAAGGGTAATATAATAAAAAAAATCCTCTACGCGTTTTTCTCCGATTGAGATTTTTTGATATTCTTTCGATTTCAAAATATTTCCTGCGCATCAGGTTTTAATTGATTTCCTTGAAATGTTTTAAGGATAATCCTTGCAATCTGTTGTATATATATAAGTGCAAATGAGAATTTCATCGTGCTTCGAAATTTTGGTTTAAAATGCAGTTTTATCTATGCTTTGTTTTTAAAATTTTTGGTGTTTTAGAACAAAATTTTTTGTTTTGCGTCACTTTTGAGTGATACTATTGGATGGTCGTTTTTAGTTTTTTGTGGCGTAAGCTCCACATTCGATCAAGCTGCGCCAAACACAAAACAACGTCAAGTAAGAACTGTGAAAAGAAAAAAGTGGGATTGGGCAATAGAGTAGTGGGATGAAAGCAGAAAAATTCCTATAGATGGAGTTAATTAGATTTATTTATATACAAGCTATTATGTCAATTAAAATTTTGACAATATAGGGAAAATTAATTCACATGAGACCTACCAATTTGTGCTAATTTATCAAAAACATTTGACCTCGTTTTATGTAATAACTTCCGCACAACAAAATATTTTCGAACCAAACTTTATATATATAGGGATTTTAATAGAAGAGTTAGATAGTGCAAATTTGACAATTATCGGATAGTAATCGCAAAAGTTTATTTTGGAAGTTCACTGTCCCCTTAATATTAGGACTCAGTTTATGCGACGACATTCAAGGTAAATTCCAATATATATTATTTAAAGAATATAAATCAGCAACGAGAAATTCTTGTTTAATTAACAACCGTCAACTCCAAAGACCAAATTTGGGAAAACTACCTTCTACACCATACGGCAGTATTGGGTCTTCAGAATTCAAACTGTTCAGATCTACAAGTTTTAATCTATAATTTATTCTTTAAGATTTCACGTGTTTAATTGACGCAATTAATTAGTCAGAAATTCCCAACCCCCTCCCAAGTACATGTAGTCTGATGAAAGTCAACTCCTAATCAATAGCAAGCGATGGAATTTGTAGTTTAAGATGTCGAGCACGCTAGATCAGCTATTAATTAAATACCGACATAACGAGTTTGTTATGTTTTAGATGAAGGTATTACAGGAAACAATTAAATTTGAAGCCATGTAATTGACGACGAATGGCATGTAGGCTAGATGATTGTAAAGTAAATAATAAAAAACTTAATCGATGAAGATTATGAAGAACGGTTAATCGATGGAGGACTACAAAGTTTCAAGCGAGAAGAATGCAAAATAATAAAAACAATGGGTGCTGAATGTATAAAGCCTATATATAAATTCATAAACTTTTCTTCACTGGTAGGAATAGTAGCACAAAAAAAACCTAACACTTATAATACGTAATAGGTAAAACCATTTTTTTCTATTTTAACAACTTAAGGAACGGAAACTTAAAACAAACTCATTAACTGACACAAAATGTTTTGTTGTACCGCTGTTTAAAGACTAGCTATTAATTTTTATGCCACAGCATAAAAATTTTATTCATTTTGATAGTTTTATGTGTCTTTTAAACCGATTACAATTTGGAAATATATTTCTCATAATGTTAATAAGCATTTAAGTGTCTCCGAAAAATTCAGTTAATGAGTTTGTCTGCCGACGATTGGTAAATACGAAAAATCTTGATTATCTAACCCTGAAAAACTTTCTTTTTGCACTTGATGGAACAGTTTCATCAATAGAGTATTGATACAAATGCAGATTCATATGTTAGAATCCCAATTCAAATGAAAATTATTGCAATTACCTTTACAAAAGATATTTTAAACAGATATGTTCTTCGAGATGGTCTGTTTAGAAAAATTTGATATTCTAAGCTTCAAATAAACTTTTATAACAACGTATGTAAGTTTTATGTAGTACGCAACTGCTTATTGCGTACTACATAAAAATTCTGAAAAAGTTAGTTGAACACAACAGAATAGCTTTTCCGATACCTGAAGTTACAGAAATTGTCCTGAAAGACCTTCAAACTTTTGCATCGATTCATTTAAAATTGTCTAACTGCTTCTTTTTAAATGAAAAAAAATTTCAACGTATTTCAATAGTTTCAAGACCTTTCAAAGATTTATCCTCAAGAGCGCGCAATTTGAAATTCGATTCTTTTAAGCTACTTCAACAAGAAACAATTGTTAATTATATGCAATGCAAAAACAACTGGGAGGAACGATTGCAAATTAAAAGATGCAAATCTTAATGATGCCGTCCATTGAGAGCTTGGATAAATAATCGAAAAACGTCTCCGCTCATTTCTATTAACTCGAATGCAAAACTAGTAAGTGTTGCAAAAAGGAAACCGAGTTGTGAAATTGGGCAGCGGCGATAAACAAGGCAAAGAGTCAAAACTTTTCTTCCGCAGGACTTTAAAAAATACTTACGTCACACGGGGTCTTTGATTCAATTTTGCACTTAACTCAATCATCAGATTCGGGCAAGTGCAATCGAATGCCAGAATTATAAGTGGGAGAACAAACGCTCTGTTGTCATTGCACTTTTGTCAACGCGTTGTTGAAGTTGGTGAAGTGAGCACGTTCATAGGAAACTGGACCCTGGGCTGCGAGCACAAAGATCTTGTTCCAAGATAGGCAGAGCCACACACAAGATCAATACAGCGATTTTCGGCTCCGATAGCTTTACATTCTCCGGGTTGAACTAACTTTTCCCCGCCTCGGAAATCGAATTTTCCCTATCGCCCGGCTATTATTCCCTGCGGTAGGGAAAAATAAGCGAATTCGACGATACATTTTACGTGAGAGCGTGGTTAACAAAGTTTTTTACAAAGCATCGTATAAGCGACCAAAATATTTTTTTATCTTTTTCATTAAATTTGTTCTAAACAGAGTGTACATTAAATATTAGAAAATTTTCTATCGCTAAGTTATGGTTTTTACGGACATATATGGTCATGCTTGAGATCTTTCCCTTTTATTTCAGGGACCGCGGTAGCCCAGTTGGAAGAGTAGCGGATTAGCAAACGGAGGGTTGCGAGTTCGAAACTCAATCCAACCAAAGACCGTCGTGTACCTAGGGGCTGGTGCGCATTAAACCTCTCGTGGCCTCAAATATCCTTACGTTTGCGTAGTGTAGAAGTTTGGAGAGTGGACTGTCAGCTCACGTGTAACCTCATCATCTGAATCGTGGTTCAAAATTATGAGGTGTTGTCCTCTGATCTTTTTCTTCGGTATTGATCTCGGTCAATTGCCAATACCCATTGTCTTGCACCAGTTGAACGTTAATTCAATTACCTACCTACCCTTTTATTTCAGCGTAATTCACTTAGTTTTACATTAAATTCTAATACTGCTGATTTGAATATTGCTGTCTCAGAGCTAATTGTAAATACTTTCTGAGCTAGCTTCGTTTACATCCTCAGCTTCGTAAACATAGTGAAAATATGTTTTTCTGGCTGTGACCATCAACCTGTAAGGAACTGATAGTCGATTTGGCATCCTGTAACGGGACGTGGACCCACAATTCGATTCACCGACTGACAATTAATTTCATTAATAAAATGATATAGCTTAAATTTAGTCATGTCTTGTCTTAAAGTATGCTATAGATGCACAGGCGCTTCGTATATTTTGAGTTTTCATAAATGAATATTTGACTCAATACGTATTTTTTCGTCGAATGTGTTTGAGCCTTCAACAGCTTTTACCGATGCATATTGACCTAAAATACATGACAAAAATGCGTAAATAACTTATTTTAATTTTCATTATGTAAATATACATTGCAATTTGGCCAACTCGCTAGGTCGTATGGCGTCCCATTTCGGACGACCCATTCGGTAAAAACCCGATGCATTGCCACCCGATGTTATTCCACACTTTATTGTGCTACTTTGTACTATAAATATAAAAAAGATTTATGTATAATTTTTAACCAAGAAAGCAGATTGCACATCGCAGTACATTGTGGCTCAGTGGAGAGGAAGACGACCTCGGAGAAGTCTGTTGAAAGATGCAAATCCGCCAGGGAAAGGTATGCCATTTACAAAATAATTCATGACGACCGCCATAGGTAATTATTTGTTCGCCAACTCGCAATCACTTCCAACACTGAATGCTGAACTAGGCGTCAGAAACCACGCTAAAGACGCCAACTGTGGGGACCCACTGCTTACGCTTAATCTGTCCCTTTATTTGACAAGTAGACTCTTTAAATCAATGTGATTCACATACCAACTTGCCAGAGTCGGATTATATGAAAACTTTATCCATTTCCGGGATTCCTCTTGCTCTCGGGGATCGGTACTATGGTACCTACGACCCTCCTTCCCTTAGAGGGGCACTGCCGGGGAAAAAGGGTAAGTTAGGTTCAATTCGCATTCGACGAATTAATGTCGATATCAGGTCATTCAAATCTTACCATGGATTTCGTTGAGTCTGCCACCTGAATAATTCAGTTCCCCACATCTTACCACTTGTTAACAAAATTTGACTCAGTCTGACGATCATAGAAGTGTCGTGAATCATAGGTTGACCTGTGGTGAAATATTTGTTAAAAGCATTTAATGTCTAATTGGCATTTAAAAGCACCCCCTCTTACTTTTAAAACTATTTTAAGCCTCTGAGAGCCGGTAAGAGAGTTTCACGAGATTTTCGAGTAGTGTAGTGCACTGCTTTTCCCCACGATATGCATAATGACTAAATAACCACATCTATTGGTTGAAAGAGTCCCAGGAGAAATTCGATTGGTCAGATAGGTCACAACTGGCTAGAAGTCATGGAAGACTACAGGTTGCAGAAGTGATAAATGAGAGTGAAAGAGTTAATAAGTGTTTCTGATTTTCTTTACTTATAATATATACAGGGTGAGTCTAAATTGTTTTTACAAAATAAGAGGGGTGATAGACCCCATCCAGACGAGCAATAATTAATTACCATGGAACATAGGGCTGCATTCCACTCTGAGAGGCAGAAAAGAGTCAAATTAGAATTTCAACATGAACTTACAACAGTGTTGGGAAAGCGAATGAACGATACCAAAAGTTGCCCAATCTGATTTATTGATCAGAGAGAAACTCACAGCAAGTACTCAAAGTGGCGGCCACGCGTGTCGTTGCACAGTTCACACTGGCGAAGGAATGACTGGCGCACCCTCTCGAAGATTCCTGGTATTGTGTTAATTTTGTCTGCGGGAACACCGATTCTAGCTACGAGATCTTCAGCCGAGTCCACAGGCGTCTGGTACACTAAAGATTTCATGTGCCTCCAGAAGAAAAAGTCCAGTGGGTTGAGGTCCGGTGAGCGAGGAGGCAAAGCCACAGGTCCGCCACGTCCGATACATCGTGCGGGATATGTGGCATTCAAGAAGTGCCGGACCGTGCTGGAAAAGTGTACAAAACGACGTCAGAGACTATGACTTGTTCATGCTCGACGCGTTTCGACTTTACTCTTTTCTGCCTTTCAGAGTGGAATGCGACCCAATCTTCCATGGTAATTATTGCTCGTCTGGATGGGTACTATCACCTCTCTTATTTTGTAAAAACAATTTAGACTCACCTTGTATAGTTTTTCTGTATGGAGAAATAGAAATGTGTACCATTTTATAAAAAAGCATATGTATTAATAAAATGTTTTTATTTCTCTTAACTCTCTGAGAGTTGGGAGATTTCTGAGTAGTGTGACATTGTTTTAACTCCACAACACTCAAAATGACTAAAAAACCGTATCTATTGGTCGAAAGAATCCCAGGAAAGATTCTATTGGTCAAGAAGACCAAAACTGATTGAAGTCGTACAGGGAAGGCTGCAGGTTGAAGAACGGATATATGCGTTTGAACCCCTCTGAGGCGTAAAACGGAACTGAGAACTTGCCTTTGCGATCACGGGTCATAAAAATAACAGAATGACTTCTTTAATCTCGGTTTCTGGTTTTGGGCCGCGGTAGACCGGTTGGAAGAGCAACGGTCTAGCAACAGGAGAGTTGCGAGTTAGAATCCAACCACAGACCGTCGTGTACAAAGGGGGCTGGTGCACGTTAAATCTGTCGTCGCCTCAAATGTTCTCACGTTGGTGGTTTAAAATTACTGTCCTCGGATCTCTCCCTTCGGGTTTGATCCCGGACCGTCTCCAATAGCCCGCTGTGTTGCTCCAGTGTGACGTTAATTAAAATGCCTACATACCCACAATGGACATATTTTTCCCACAAACAAAAAATCAAATCACTGACGAGATAAATGACTTATTTCACACTGTGAGCAATTTTAGTTTAGTCCGTTGTGTTGCTCCAGTACAACATTAATTAAATACCTGCCTACCTTATCTGGCGATGTATTGAAAACTTAAATGATAAAAAGTGTCTGAATGTGTCCTACAATTTGCCTTGGTTGCGACAAACTCTTCCCAACGTCATTTTCGGTCTAGTAATAGAGGCTAAGGAAACTAAACTTAACTATAAATAATGAATTTGTATCGACCAATTCGACTCTATCACTTCAATCATAGAGAATTTCCAGACTTTTGGAAGTGTAATGGGTGCAATATAAGGGCACACATTACGAGGAAAAAGAGCATCGGACTTTGCTGTAGCCTTTGCTAATTAGTTGGGTCCCCACGATGGCACCTAGAAAATACGCATGTTTCTAAAAAAATACCCTTAAAATTATTTTTAAAATGGCATTAAAAGATAACTGTTAAATTAAAAACTGCCATACAAATTTTAAAGGTAAATTCTCATATATTGTTTTTTTACTTGTTCAAAATTATGAATTAAATAAATTGGAACTTGAACATTTTTGAATTAGAATTTCGTAGTTCATTATAAAATGCCTTTTTAAAAAATATGCACTGTTAAAATACTCTGAAAATAAAAGCGAAACACCGCTTCACTTTCCAAAAAATCCTTTTTTAAAAGAGAAAACATTCTTATATTGCAAAGCAGAGTGTATTATTGAACAGAGTTGAAATTCTTTTCTTCGGATATCTTTCGATACAATTTGAGAGTTGTCATTTGAATGTCAGACAAAATAAAATTAAAATTTGATTGAAAACTGAAAAACAAAGTTGCTCCTAAACCTTTAAAACATGATGCCCTTAAAGACGGAAAGTTCGAAAAATGTAAATGTAATCATGGTCAGGACTGTAGAAAAGCAAGTAATTAAAAGTACATATTTGCAAACGAACACTATTTTGTGGAAATTAACGCACTAGTGCCTAGATTTTTCAGACGAACGCAAAGCGAAAGACCCTGAAATATTCCAAGGTCGCGGAGATCTCCAAAAGTCAGGGGAAGTATCCAGGGTCGCATCTATTTGTCTAGTAGTCTAACTGGATAAAAGATCCTCCATGTTTTAGGACAGCCTATTTCGATCGTATCGCGACGTCACACAGACCCGGGAATATCGTCATGAATTAAATCCGACCCGCAGACGATATCGATGGGAAAGAATCGATTTTCCGATAACAATTGTTTCCATAAACATTCTAATACATGTACTAAATAAAGTGGAGTTGAAATGAGAATCTTTTCATTTATTTGCTTTTGTTATCTCGTAATTGATAATTTAATTTTGTACAGGGTATATATGTGGTAGCAAATAATAGCCTTTCCAATGCATCCGTACTCGAGTTTATAAAACCAGTTTATTGTTTTTGGAATACGTGCAGTTTGTTTTCGACGTTCGAAAGTTTATAAATCCTGGTGTTTATAAAATTCTTTTTGGTATATGATTCTTTCAAAAAGAAGTAGTGCACATTACAGGGGATCACCGGTACCATGGTTTGAGATCAATACGGGGCCCGCGAAATGTGGAATGCTTTTGTACTATAATGTGTAATCCGTTTTTGACGTTCCAAAATTTATAAATCCTTGGGTTCACAAAAATTTGTTTTTGAAATACAATCGTATTCCAAACCGTATCCAAAAAGAAGTATTGCACATTTCAGGGCCCTGTATAGTGGGGGGGGGGGGGCACCTGTACTATGGCTTGAGATCAATGAGGGGCCGGGGAAATATTGAATGCTTTTATATTATGATGTGCATTCTGTTTTTGACGTTTTCCAAATTTATAAATCCTTGTATTTATAAAAATTTGTACGCGTGTCCATGTACAGCCAGTCAAAAAAGTATCCGACTATCTCTTGCTATTCTCTTCCCTGGAGTCGTACAATCAAACCAAAAGTGTCATTCGACTTGGAATAATGTTTATTTTAAATAAATGTGAATTTTATTTGGACAAGGGGCAGTCTTCATGTTAAATTTTGTACATAGTAGTAGACTAGCGATTTCACCATTTTTGACACCCCTCTATAGAAATGTGCATTCACACCCTGTCACAAGATGTTATTGTCAAACGAGGGGATAAGATGCCGAATCTGCCAACCAAGCCAATTTTTCAAAGAACAGTCACGTGACTTCACTTCGACATGCCGCGTGGTCACACGTTTTGAAGCTCCTCTCAATAGCAAAACTCAGTCTATTTATATTTCACGTCTATGGATATATTGCTCACGACAAACTTCACTAACCAATCAGATACTGATATACGCTGGCACGATCGGAAATCGCGTCGAGGTTTCAGTGACAAGTACCCCGTATGAATCGTGACGACAGATTGCCGACAAAAGTCCACATTTGAAATCTAAACTGTTGTCAGCTAAGATTTGCGTCAAAGAATAGTGTAACTCTTTCGACAAAAAGCATTATTATGAACAGTGAATTATAAATATTGCTCTCGGAAAGTATTTATTAAAACTCTATTTATAAGTTCCTTGATATATTTATTTTAAATTTTGTTCAACGAGTTTTCAAAATACTTTCATTGAATTAGATCTTTTTACATTTTGTGTTTCTAATACCTTGCGATACGTTATGCTGAAAAGGTGAGTTTTATTGGCCATTCTTGAAATAAAATTTTCACAAATTTCAAGTGGAGTCTGGAGCAAGTAGAAAATTATTTCCCGAATATTTTCAGAGCTTTTGATATTATTCGACTGTTACCATCTTGGCATTTCGCCGTGAATACCTTTGAACACGTAAGGAACATCAGCGTTCTCGAATTGCTATTAAAAAAACAACTATAGGATTCACTTCTAGGATTCTTCCAGTCGGAAGAAGTTTCAATAGAATCTAACGAAGGTATAATAATGGGTGATACAAAATATGTCTTTAAAGGCTTTCGTCTCGTAAATTGATTTTAATCAGTAGTAAAAATGATCTCTCCAAATTACTTCATCGGTTATTACTTCAGGGTAGTGATTTAAGGTACAATTTTTTGTTCTCTTACATGACCTTCTCCCCTTTATAGTATGTAATCGAGGAAAATGGAAAGGAGAGAAAATGTTTCGGAAGATTTAAAAATGTTGTTTGGTCACGCAACTTAAAGAAAGTCAAGAGTGATTTTACTTTCACCGGAATAAGCTCAGGAAACAACTTTAAAAGCAGAAGTTTAGAAATATAAAATAATATTAAAAATGAAAATTGGATTTATATTTTAGGGTATTGGTTTAAAATCCAGAAATTCATTACAGAAATGCGTTTCGATACCACGACTATCTCTAGAATTAGGCTTATCTTCACAACATAAGCCTAGAATTCCATAAACTATTCTAGATTCAAGGATTTCTGAAGCAAAATTGTTCCCTCTGTCATCTCTACGAATCATGCGTAGGCGAGAAAATGTGAAATCGTTCTTATACTTTTCTCGGGATCAAAATTAGATCAGTTCTCTGATGTCTCCTTTGCAAAAATTGTTCAAAAGATTTCTCGGATCACCATAAATTTCCCTCTATGACACCCCGAAACAGTGTATCACATGGTCAGGATTATCCTTCAGGTAACCCTGACAGTTGTTCTTAAACTGTTAGAAACGCCACTAGCTGTCAATTAGCTAATATGCAACACTTCCAAATTCTCAATGAAATTGTTAAATCTTACAACGATCAAATTGAGGTAGTTGCGTGCTTTTTGTATTGTTTTGTTATAGCTGTTGGCATGTGTTTCACTCATCATTTTATCTATTGTTTCAGTATCATCACAATAGACAGAGAGTAGCTATTCGCAGCATTTCACATGTAGGCGTAAGCAAAGCCATTCAAAGCTCGTATGATAAAGTGATTAAAATTATTTTATTTATGATACCGAATTTGACTTTTATGGTGAATTAAGTTACTACCTGAAGAATAAAACTAATGTTCAATTCTGATTATGCTGCTGTGCTTTTCTTATACAGATAGAGTTTGAAGTTGATTTTTGAAAATTTTTTAATTTTCACTGATTTATTTGTTAGCAACATGTGTGGAAATATAACCAGCGAGTTTCGCATAATAATCAGGAAATATATGTGGTCATACAGAACAAAGAAACAATTTATATTTAAAATCACTTGCCTAAAATATAGATCGATCAACACATGAAATTTGAAGAGGACTTTTTTATTGCTTGTAAAAAATAGCTTTCTATACACATTCAACACTGATATTTTCTGAAAAATCCTAGCTGCATTGAGTGAAGTCGGATCAGGTTCGATTCCTATAACCTCCTATGGGTGTATTTCCCTCTTCTGTCAGTAACCTTCCTTGTGTGTTATACTAATTACTTAAAGTTATCCGTTTTGTGTTTAATAGCTCGTTGTGTTGCTCCAGTGCGACGTTAATTAAATACCTACCTACCTACCGTTTTCTGTTTGGGCAGCTTGGTCAAATAGGGATCTTAAGCCATAAAACCCAACCAACTAGCCTAACTGCATTTACAAATAAAGCCCATATTAATTACAAATATGTAATCAGAAATTCCGTAACAAGTATAACAAGAACTGTAAAAAGTATTTTTTTTGCTACAAGTGAAATACCAAATTTTTGCTTGATTTTGAGGCACAGATCTTCGGTTGAGGAAATCATATCTGGGTGGGAAAGGGGATGGAAATGTGATAACTAATATGGTTAAGGCATGATCAATCACTATTTGCGCTTTTATTTTCTAAGGTTCAAATAAAATCTCAAACATGATAATTTTATATTAATAGTTAAAATTATTTCGACATAATTTGAGGTGGGGGAGGCGTATTCGCGGGTTAAGGTAGGTAGTTGAATTAACATTGCAACGGGCCATTAGAGACGTTACGGGATCAATCACGAAGAGAAAGATCGACACCATGTAATTTTCAAACACGGACGGTCAGATGACGAGGTCAAAAACTGAGCTGCCACCCAACTCTCCAAACTTCCACACCACGCCAACGTGAGAACATTTGAGGCTACGACATGTTTAAAGTACACAAGACCCCACTATACTACGGTCTTTGGACGGATCGAATTTCTCGGGGAAGTGCGTCCTCTGATTATAAAATGTGTCTCTGATTGAAGAAGGGGCAGCCACTTGTTGGAAATGCCTGAAGGAGTCTTAGGCAATCCAAACATTGGTCCAACATCAGTCTTGCGACACTAAATTGGCTGAAATACACATATGTACCGAGAGATTTTCTATACAGAAACGGAGTACACATGCATATGTCGAATGTTTTGTCGTATGCTTCTCTATTGTATGACCGGGCTGATAGATTTGTTTCACAGTTTAGAATTATGGCAAGAAAGTAGAGCAGACCAAAGAGCATGAATGGAATGACACACTTGTACCACTAAATATCCCTCACATTACAATTTAGAAAACAGTCCATGGTTATGCATCCATCAACTGGGTCTTGTCCTTGGATTTTTCCCTTTGGGTTTGATCCCCGACCATCGCCAATAGTCCTTTGTGTTTCTCCAGTGAAACGTTAATTAAAATATCTACCATCAACTGGTCAAGTGCGACCCCATGAGATAGTATTGGAAAGCATTTTTAAAAATTATATCAATAGGGGAGGCGTAAAGAAAAAGAATGTAAAGTGCCTGGGAGTATGTAGTAAAAATACACACACGCACACACATATTCAGACACGCACATACACAAACATATATAAAACACGTATACATAGTAACCGATCGGTGTTTCAATTGTCATCAAATGTTATGCTAGGTTAAAACAATACTACATTTCTCGGAAATCCCGCGATACTCAGAGGGTTGATATTAACTTCTGTTCTAAAGTATGAAGCGTTTGTTTAAATTATATAAAAATATAATACTTTGAGAAAATGAGTTTTATTAATGTGTTCCCCGAACTTAATTTCTCGTAATACAGCGTGGGATTAGAGATTCAATATCTATCACATAAGAATTTCTTTTCTCTTCGATTAAGAATTTGTTTAATTAAGTCGTGGCTCTTCAGAAGAAATGGCGGATTCTTTGGCATGAGGGAAAAGCACTTCCTCACTGTTTGAAAGCGGAAGAAATCTTTCTATTTCTTGCTGATTCAACATCCTTTTCTGGATTTATGGCAAAGGACATTTTTTCGTTCCCCAGAGAAAGAAGCGTGTGCAATGGGAGATAATGGAAAACCCACATAGAATCGGACTCCACTGATGTCATCGCCATTTGCGTCCACTGCCATCTCTGGTCGTAAGTCAACGGAAAGGGAACACTCAAATCGGAAGTGAATTGTATCTTGATGCTTCCTTACAAATGGATGTCATTAGACTTTTGATAACGAGTATGACAGCGTCTGGTCAACGTCTGATGATGCAATGAGTGAAGAAAACAAATTAGTAATGTCCTAAATTAGTCATGTTCATTCATGGTCGGAAGCTTTCTTCAAAGCCTTTTCATGACAAGATCTATTTAGTTGTTCCAAGATTAAGGTTGGTATTTGTTTTTGTGAAACATATTTTAGTCGCGAATTGATTAACTAAGTTTTTTATTTCATTCGAAATGAAAATATTTTTTCCTCGAGAAATTATACAATAATCTTAGAATTAATTATCTTATTTTAAATAAAAATAAATAAATGCATGTTATAATTTGTTCTGAAGTATTTTTTTTGTATCTTATGACAATAAATAACACAAAAACTTGCAGAAAAATACATAGTAATACAACGAACGCATAGCAAACCAAAAATTTATTCAAAATTCAAAACAAAAACGTTTTTAGACTTGAAAATTTCCAAGTTTTCAAAGCATAAAGTAATAAGTTTTACTCAGTTATCTAGTTGAATGGGTTTACACGTGATTATGACGTAAAACTACTTTTAATAAAAATAAAAATATTTTGTGAGTGAAGTTTTGTAAGTAATTTTAAAGTTTGGAAGCTATTTTGGTTATGCAAAATACTTGAGAGAGAAATGGACGGCAGAGAAATAATATTTGCTTTCAGTTTTAGTAAACGACTTTGTACTTTTCACAGTGAATAGTTTTAAATTCTAAAACAATTCTTTTCACGATACCCATGCCTTTCTCCAAGCATTGTGCGGTATGAATATATCTCACTTTAAATTGATTAAAGGCCATTATTTCCCTGGCAGCTCTCTTAAATAAAGATACAGCGACACAGATTCTATTCCACTCATTTATCAAACGAAGCATGGACACGACATTAGGGTTAACATAAAGCCTACCATCAATTCACCCATTTCATCACCAGGCAGATTAACTCTTTCCATAAGGCCAAAATTCTAGGCTATTTTGAGAACGTAATGAATGATCTCATTTTTGGACACTGTCTTTGAAATGCCATAAAAATAGATCATTCAAAATCATGTCTACGACTGGTAGTTCAAAAAGAAAGATCGAGATATGTGGCTGAACGTATCAAGAAAAAAGATATACGAATATTATACAAGAAACTGGAAAGAAGAATGTTTAATACCAATGATAGCAATTGTTTAATACCGATTGGCATTAAAATACAGAGTGTTTTCTTATGCAAGGGCATCATTTTGTTTGTGAATAACTTTAAAATAAAATATTTTTAATTTATTTCTTTTTAATATTGTTTACTCAATTAATGGCAATTGAAAATTTGGAGTGGAGGCATTATTAGACCAATTTTTTCGAGGTACTAATGAAAAAGAGATTACTGTGAATTATAAATGATATTGTGTGATATTGCACAATTTCTTTCTACCTTAAATGGATCGACAAGGTTCACAGCACATGCGATTCCCACAGGATGTAGCAACATACGTATGTAGCTCGTACAACCATGCGAATTATAAAGGACACATTTTCCGAATAATGTCAAAATTTGATGATGTCTATCGATGAAATGATGTGCATTGATGAAACTGCTAGATTTTTCTTATGGGGCTACTTAAAGGAAATAATCTAATAAACCAACAACGACTCTTCAGCAAACACACGAGAAGAAATCGTGCAAATCACCCCCAAAATGTGCTAAAATAAAGTGGAAATGTGGTCAAAAAGGCCGGTATCTTCAGCGTGGCTGGGAACGATCATTTGGCTGATGTCATATTCCATGAAAAAGGTAATTAATTGAAGAAACAATATGTAAAAAAATTAAATAAAGACCGTTTTATTAAAAAGTTATTTCAAAACAAAATGAAACCCTTATACAAAAGCACCCTGTACCACATCCTGTGGAGAGGTAGTAATATCACTTTATTGATGACCAAAATATTTTTGAGTCATTTCGAAGACGTATCTCGATTACGGAAATAATTAGCGTTCTTCTAGATCTGAAAGTGAAGCACTGTGATATTGAATACAAATACGAACAAAAATAAACGGTTACTTTAATCCGATCGATCTGAAATGTTTTTGTGTAAATAATATTTTTTAAAATTGAACTTAAATGAAGTTCAATAAGGTTATCTGTTATTTTTAGTGATAATCTGCAGACTACGAGCCTAAAAAAACTGCACTTAGTATATAATTGAGGTAATTCAATCTTTCTATGTTCTGCAAAGGTAGTAATAAATGTTTGATTACTTGAACATTATGATTGATTTCACATAAAATGTTTTTAAGTTAGATTATATATATATATATATATATATATATATATATATATATATATATATATATATATATATATATATATATATATATATATATATATATATATATAGCTATCTAGTCATTTTTTAAGTCAGTTCTAAGTCATGTTTTTGAGATTTTGAAAATGGTAGAATTTCAATCTTTATATTGACAGAGATGTTTCGCGAAAACTAATATTTATGGAATAAAATATTTTTGATCTAGAAGCTGCATTTGTGGCTACAGAATATTTTTGTTGTTTATTTTTTAAGAATCTTTTATAGCTTAGTAAAATGAATAAATGCATGCTGGGTCATAAATTTTTACCTTTTTCGAAAAAATAGTTCGAACTTAAAAATGTTCAGATCTGCACATCGATAACTAAAACTATGTTTCCAACAAAATAAATTTAACTTTGGTCTATGGATTCAGAGATGCAAACGCCTAAACTGTTTACAATTTTCGTAACCAAGGACCTTTTCAGAAGGAGTCATGGAACCCCAAGAAATATTATTGATGTTACAAATATAATTAGCTTAATTGATGAAAATCGAAGTTTTGTAAAACTCATAAGGTAGGAAAATTGTGGAAAGGTCTGAAAATATTCAAATATCGTCAGCTTAGAGCAGAAATTCATTAAATGATAAATTTTTTTCTGTATAACTGTTTAATCCTCCAAGCGGTTTTGACGAGATATCGTCAAAATATGACCAAATTTGCTGATAACGAGATATCTCGTCATCAAGATCTGGTCAGTTATGCTAGTGACGAAATACCATGTAGGTACTAGGAGGGATTAAAAATAAGTTAAGGAAAGGGTTAAAAGAAGTAAAGGATTAAAGTCAATAAATAAAAATTATAAGCATTTTGATTACATTTCATTTTTTAAACAAATTATCTGTATAAAATGTATTCTTATCATCATGTGTGAAAGTAATGAGCATTTACTGTCTAAAAACGTCAGTTAATGAGTTTCTGCTTGCTCGTAGACGACAACATATTTGCAAACGAAATTGTAATTTAATATACCAATCCATATATCGTCGGCTTAGAGCTGAAACTCATTAACTGACAAAAAGTATTTTTTATTTCACAGCTGTTTAAATACTATTGGAATTTAACTTATAAAATAAATTTATAAGCATTTTATAGTTATATATCTTTCAAGCAGATTACAGTATGGCAATGGTATTACTTACCATCAGGAGAATAAGCATTTAGTGTCTCCGAAAAAATGTTAGTTAATGAGTTTCTGCTCAAAGCCGACGATATGTGCTAGGTGACTGTCTGAATAGGAAGGGATTGGACAAGCCAAATAAAATATCTTGTTTGTTCGCCCAGACATGAGTTACCAAGGACATGTGAAAAACGTGACAAATGAGACATTTTTAATTGAAAATTAAATTGCTTACGATCGATTTCCAATTTGGAAAACATTATATCGTATTTTGAAATTATGGACTCCATTTGAATCAAATGGAATCCCAACTCAAATTTTTTGGCATTCTGCTAAGTATCCTATTTCTATCGAAAAGTTTTTGGTTCATATCCTTTTTATTACTTTGTAAAATTATAATAATCTTGGATAATTATGAGACAGAATAAAAATCCCAAGATTAACCAGAATTAGAACACGACATATTGTAGTCTCCAGAATGTTCTTTCCACTCGAATGCATCGACGGAGTAAAAATTAGAAAAATAATCATCAATTCTGTAAATAATTCCAAATAAAATTTGGTTGAGTTTTCCAAATTCAGGCTTTGTATCTTTCATTCTTCATTACCATTTGAATTGGTGAATTCAGTCCACATATTTACACTTGACGATTCTAACCTGCTTCAAAAATTCATACCGTTAATTGAAATGCAATTTTCGACGGTATAATTTGTGAAAGTAAAAAGATTTCGATACCGTTCGGGCCTGTACAGCGTGCTCTAAAATTATATCACGCGCGTGGACTCACGCGAAGCTAACTCCTTACTCAATTTTCATGACTTGGAGGATCGGCAAAGCTTGAGCAACAGAGAAAAACAAACAAAATAAAAACTAGACAAGTGTGCACGCTTGGGTTTCGTGAGTCGCCTGCATTTGACCTTGACATTACTTAAGGGACAGGCTTCATTCAAAGAAGTCTTATTATTGACAGTAAAGCTGCAACAAAGTGCTGAAGGACGAGTCTTAAAAGCGTTGTTTGGAGACAATGCACTAATGTAGAAAATTTATCCAAGTCGCGAGTTAACCACAAACCGATGGAGAAAAAGAAAACGAGAGCAGAGCAAATATATTATCTATCAAAAAATATTCGGGTTAGCAAATTTTCTGGTAGAAAATTTACCAAGTTGCGAGTTTTGTATACTATAAAAACAAATGACTTTTTTCTGTTACAAAATAGATAAACTTCAAATCACTTAAAAAGTTTGTATTTTTTAATTTCATTTAAAAATGTTTGCCACTTGATAGGGATTAGTTAAAATATAGCTTAAAAAGTTAAAAGTTTTCTATATAAAAGCATCCGGACAAATTTAATTTAGCCAATACACACAAATTCTTAATGCACATTTCTGACATTTACTACAACTGAAAATTTAAAAATAATGCGAATGCATGGTATTCCGAAGAATTATTTATGTCAATATAAAAGAAATAAAATTTTGAAGCTAAAAATTGCAATTAGACTTAAATTTCAAGGATTTCAACATAATCAATACCTTCTTTTCATTTCAAGTCCAGAACACACAGCATTCTTCAGCTTTGCGTCATCTTCGTTGATATTAAAGTCGGAACTGGTAGTTTGTAATTACTACCACTCGGAGAGAGGAAGTTAATGTTTGGTGTGAAAGTTCTGTGTTCTTATTATGGTGTTAACCGCATTGTGCCTCAGGAGCAATATCCCATGTATGCGTATTGCTACGATCAAAGTCTGAGTAATTTCAACCCACGCCTAATAGTGAAGCACGATTTGGTTTCAATATTCTAGGAATTTCGAGTTTAGCAAAGAAATAAACGTCCGACTAATATGAAATTTCAAGAAATCTGCAATAACTTATGGGTTAATGATGAGAAATGACACAGCTGCAATATTTGTCATGATTAAGTTACAGGAATATAGAAATATTCAGATGTATTTCACGCTGTGTAAATAAATATATTACTGAAATAAAAAAAACATCACAGTCTTCACTTTATTGCTTTTATATTTTCAAACTTCTTTAGGAGTTTGAATATTATTTTCCATTTTCCTTAAAGGATATATATAGTTTGCTAAATTATTGAGGGGAATTTTGCATTAATAGCAACAGAAATATCGAATTCTGATGTCAGCTGCTGCATTTTCTATTATTTGTGTCCATAATAACATTAAAATCATTTAAGTTTCTATTCGAGTGACAAATTATTAATTTTCAACATATATAAACTAAAAACTAACTTACTGAAAATGAACGCAAATGATTCTTATAACACGTTTTAGTGTTAACACACTGCATATTATTTTAACTGTTAACTATCTTTACTGGGAAAAAACAGAAGTTCCTTGAAAAATTAAGTTCCATTTTGATAATAGTATTTCCCATTGTAAAACATCAAAAGTGTTTGTTAATAAACTTCTCTCTTAATTACCGTCCTGCATGCAATAAAAGGCATTTTGTGGTGGAAGAGCAGAAAAAATGTACGAAAATAAACAGCTATAATTTTTACATGAGATTCAGATGCGTTTCTCACAACTTGTAATTAACTTATTTAGAAAATGGTTTCGTTTCTACGCCAAAAGAGCTACCGTTTTTCAATCAATTTGCTGAGTAACTTCACAACGTAAGCACTTCATGCACACCGCAGTTTCTAATATACGCATGTTTACCATCATCTGTAGGTGCTTAGACTTAATAGTTCTTGTAGCGATAGATCACTTACACTAGTGGAAATGAAGGGCATAGTTAAGTGAGTTGGCTTGCTACCAAGGTTGTTTGATTTGGGGCTCTACGGTCATATTTTGAAAAGCAAGGGCTAATTAGATAGGGACTCAGACTTTCAGTGTGGTCTGTTACCATGGTTTGTCTATTATGAGTACCATTGTTAACAACAAAATGGCAATTCGTACAAGTTTTAAACGAAGAACGCTTGATTAAAGTTTTCTTAAATATTAAATGGTCAAAAGATTAAGAACAAGATTGCAGATTCAAAAATAATTTTGGTTTAATAATAATCCCACTCCTTCCCTTTTCGGGATCTTGGAATTTTTAAGTAAAAATATCGCTATCCCATTGTGAGACAACAATTCTCTCTTTACAACCTAATTAAAAGCCGTGTTAGATTATACTCAATTTAAGGAATATTCATTCATTCGTATGGCATAAATAGAAACTGAAAGTTTTATGGCTTTCTTGTCATTTCCATTATTGTGGTATATGAAGCCTTTCAGATATATTTTCATGGAAAATGAAAATTTCATTCACACTTAGCAGAAATGAAAAATGTAATTTCTGATTTTGTGAGGATTGTTGTTTAGTATCAAAGAAGTTTAGAAGCAGGAGAAAAGTGATCTAAGTGTTCTGATCTAAGTGAGTGTAAAATAGTTTTTTCACTCTGTTCCGAGGCTTTTTAAAAATATAATAGTTTCAGCAGAAAACATTTATATATTCTTCTCATATATTTTAATATTATCTATCCAGAAGGTTAAACAATCCTATTTATAATTGCAAAAATTTCTCTAAGGTGACTGCCTTTAGTTCTACGATAAAGTGAGCGTTCAGAGATGTGTTCTCTTAAAGTAGATCAAAGGCAGGCACATGAAGGGAGAGGGTACCATGGTACCAGGGATCGAAGACAAGAGAGTACCCAGAAAATGTGGAAAGTTTATGTATTGACTGTATTGCGGTCCATTTTCTAAGCACCCAGTTAAATCGCAATTATATTAATAACAATAAAGACGTTGTACTAATGTAAAAATGGTAGAAAAAGGGACATATATTATGGCAAACTTAGTCGCCACTACCAAAATTAAGTTACTATACAGTATTACATTTTGCAGTGCAACCTATCTCCACTTGAAGAATTTTTGGTGGACAAAGGAACACCGTCTTTCAGAAGTCTTGCTGAGTTGGAGACTGGCGGGTGTGATTAACATTACGCGCATTTTCGAAAATAAGCCTGATGGGGCTTCTGATGAATACCACATGGCGCTCTCAATAATCGGCAAGTCCTTTCATGGATGGTCCACCGTGAACAGTTGAATTTCCAATCACTGTCTGAAGCTCTGTAATAACAGGCACTGTTTCTATTCTTATCACGGCTTCACTCTTTGTTGCTGCTCAGTCTTCTTTTCACACTGCGCCTCACACTTAATTGCTAAAGGCAACACAGAACAGTCCAGGTTGTAATCAACCTTTTCATGATCCTGCATACTGCAGTACATTCGTGATCTTAACAATTCTCACGGATTCAATCAAATAGTGGTATCATCTATCGAATTCAGCAGGTTGAGTACAGCGGTGACTTAGCCACCACTTCAAAAATTAACTTATAATACATGGTATATACGAGGTCTGTCACAAAAGTATTCAGCCATTTTAAAATAACTAGAACGGCGTTCGCGGCATCGATGTCACTTGGCAGCCAATGAGAGGGGGACATGCGTGAAGAGTCACGAATCCATTGGACCTTTACATCGTCCATCCAATTGGCTGCTAGACGTATGTTCTGTGAGACTATGATACCGAGTGAATAGAGCAGCAAAATTTGCATCAAATGCTTTGCGGAAAAACTTGAAATTCTACGAAATTTATTCAAATGATTAAGAAAGCTTTCGGACACGATGAGTACAGTGCAAATAAAAATGTGGTACAGTTCAAAGATGGTCTTGATCTATTAAAATTATCCACGTTCTGGAAGGCAACAAGCAGAACACTGAGAATGTTGACATGTACAGGCAACAAAAATCGAAGACCAGCAGTGCAGGATTGGAAGATGATCCCGGGATTCCAAAAACTATAGCCGAGATTTTCACGAAGGATATTAGCATGAAACGTGTGGTACCGTCCATTCATCACGTCCTGTACAAGGTTTTTTGGAACTCAATTCAACCAGGTGGCTCAGCTCCCTTACAGCCCTGGTTTGGCACCATGCGACTTCTGGCTTTTTCTAAAGATAAAATCACTTCTGAAAGGGAAGAGATTTCAGACCGTGGATGCTGCCTCGGAATACAAGGCGAAGCAGCTGTTTCAACAATGAACTCCGCAGTGTTTTTAAAAGTGGAAGAGACGCTGGAAGAAGTGTGAGGTTTCAAGGCGTCTACTTAGAAAAGGAGATTAAGTGACAAACGTCTTAGAAGCAATGAACTTTGTTTCATATTATGTCTGGATATTTTTGGGACAGACCTCGTATGGCAGTGTAACTTATTTTCAACATGAAATACATTTTAGTGGACGAAGATTCACTGTGTGTCACACGTCTTGCTAAAGCATAGTAGTGCATTGATAGTTGGCATACGTATTGGTATTTCATGAATGGCCTGACATCTAAACCATTATAGCCGGCCTTAATCATCAAACCTAGTACTTGAGCAAAGTGTGCAGGTATGACCTATGAAGGTCTAAGGTGTACGAAGGCCAAGAAACACGATTCGAAAGTACATGAACCAGAAAAAAATATTCAAGCTACACATTTGGTAAAACATGTTTCAAAGCCCGATGGATTATAAAGTTGTATGTTTGATTTAAAACATAAGTTTTATTCGGAATTTAATCAATTTTTCTAATAGTTCTGTTACTAGTGTGTTTCGATGTTGAGTTACACATTTTTTTATGCTACTATTTTTCTGAACCAAGATTAGAGAAAATGAAACATGATGTCGGTGAAACTTCCTGTAATGTATGAGTTTTGGCATCATAGATACAGAAAATGAAATAAATTTTTTACAAGTCTTCAAAAATGTGGCGTAAGCGATGTTTCTGGTGAATTTTGCAGAAAAAACTCACATGATCCAAGGAAATGTGGTCCTTAAGAAGAAGTGGTCATTTAATAGATGGGGTTGCTCGAGGAGGCATGTGTAAGTGTATAATTCATCTGTCAGTCAAATATGCTAACGGTTTCCGAAAAGAACTATTTAAAGGAATAGGGATAAAATATTTGAAAAGGCTTCGAGTGTTAAAATACTGTAACAGAAGATGTTTAAAAAATGTTCAAGAGTTTTCACGTTCTCCATGATATATTCAAAAATAAATACTAAAATTTAAAATTCTAAATTAGGTAGGTAGTTAATTAACGTCGCACTGAAGCAACACAACGGGCTATTGGCGACGGTCCAGGATCCATCCCGAACGGAAAGTTGCACTGTCCGTCACACGTCTTGTCAAAGTATATTAGTGCATTGATATTTGGCATACATTTCAGGAGTGGACTGACATATCCAAGGACAACACCTCGTAATTTTGGACACGGCCAGATGACGAGGTCAATACCTGAGCTGGCACTCCACTCTCCAAACTTCCACACCACGCCAACGTGAGGACATTTGAGGCCCCGACAGATTTAACGTGCACCAGCCTCCGCATACACGAACATTTTAAATTATTATTTCACATCCTGTTTTTTACTTTAAATTTTAAAGTTCAGTCAAAATATTTAAAACATTTCCCCAAAGAATAACTTCATTGTCCAAAGCAAATGAAATTGACTCTATTAGAAGTGAATTACCAGAGAAAATAATTTGATATGGAAGCACATCACAAAATGAATCTAACAGGTGTTTAACCACTCAAATAATTACAATAGTACATTCTAAACAGGCAACTGTAACCTAGTAACAGTTACCAGTCACATAATCTATCAGATGAATTATCAGAGAATATGAAAGCACATAATAAAATAATATGACGGATTTCAAACACTCAAAATAATTCAAAGCGTGGATCTGTAACCTAGTCACATAATTCAGAACAATATTATGTTTTCTGTCGTACTGTTACGGTTTCCTGCATTTAGGTAACCCAAATGGGGGCCGACTTCCACCAGGTAGGTACGTACCATGCATTCCCCATTAGATTGGAAAATATAATTACACGTGATTGATTCATAATTAATTGCTTTGTCAATCACATTCAATTACCTGCTTGGATCTTTAAAGGGGCTTTTAGGGGGTAAAGTTGCTTCTTCCGGGAGTGGGTCACCTCTCCAGTGGTTTCAAACTCAGACCCTTGGGAGGATCATTTTCCAGTTTAGAAGAAACTTAATGCCGCTTGCAACTTTAATAAATTTCTTGCGAATAAATATCAATTACAAACACTAAGATCGAGATATTATTTCTAATTATCGGTAAATAGTAAAACAAATGCTTCATCAATTACTTTTATTTTATCACATTGTGTATCACGTTTTTACAACAATATGGGATTTTTACTTAAGGTAGTTGCATTTTATCAACTAAACACGATATAGAAACGTTTTATGACAAGAAATTTGTACCCGCTTTTCTGTCATCGATACATGGAATATTGCTTGAAAATGCTTCTTTTAGAAGTGAGCATGAATCCATTTATTATTTCAAGAGGTTTTACTTCGTTCATTCTTGAAAACAACTGCTCACAAGAGTGTATTGCACCGAAACTGGGAGGCTAACTTGAATGCTTCCATACTTGATCTTTGAAACAAACTGATAAAACTCCGTTAATTTTCAACTCGAATTTTTATTATTTAGTTTGTCTCTACTGTCATTTTTTGCCACACGTAGGATAATTAGACCAGTTTTCATTTTAGGTAAGTAGGTAGGTAGTTAAATTTACATCCCACTGGGGCAACACAACGGGGTATTGACGACTGTCCGGGATCAATCTCGAAGGGAAAGATCGAGAGGAAGGGTGGACACACGAGGAAGGGACTTAGAACGAGGGAGGTCATACGAGGATCGTAATTTTGAACCTAGGTCAGATGGCTATTTTCCTTTTCGGGAAGAATTACTAAAATTATATAAATTGAAGCTGGATTTCTTCGGGTACATTGTCGCGTTATAAAAATTTAAATTTTAAAATACTTGAATTACTTGCCATTATCTGAAACATTCAAACGCCTATTTAAATCCTCTTTTAACACGCTTATCTTAGTATAAAATTCAAGTTTCATCTTTGGTTTAATTTTTTAAATGAAAATAAATGTTTCTCTCTTATAGCGAGGTCAGTTGTTGAGACATTAAAAGATATTTCTTGTAATAAATTCAGTTTCTTTCTAAAGTTCGTTTTCTCTCTGTGACCTAGGCAATTTTATAAGTAATCTGCGAGCTGTAGGCGGTGAAGTTTCGATTCCTACAGTTTATATTAACTAGATATATTTAACTCTTCTGTGCCAATAAAGCTTTCCTTGTGTGTGTTTATTACTTGACGTTGTCTTTGTTGGCGCAACTTGGTCATATATGGCCCTTGCACCACAAAACCTAACCAAACTATTTTATAATTTACGACGGCCGCAAAACCGATTGGTACCGGGCCGAGAGTTTTAGATCATTAATCTAACCAGACTCAACAACTGATTTAATTATAGTCCAGACTGATCTAACCAGACTCAACAGCGCATGGAATTATAGCCTTCTAGATCCTCATTTTGATCTAACCAGTCTCAACAGTTCATGGAATTTATAGTCTTTTAGATTCAGACTCATCCAAAAAGACTCAACCAGCTCATAGAATTATACTCTTTTAGATCCAAACTGATCCAACAAGACTAAATAGCTCATGGAATTATAGTCTTTTTGATGAAGATTGACCCAACAAAACTCAACAGCTCATGGAATTAGTCTATTTCTGTCCAGATTAAGATAATTTTGAACTTTCTCATCCTTAAAATATCTAATCATCTAAAAAAATTTGATATTTCACATCGTCAAACAAAAACCCAAGTACTTCGTAGCTCAAAACATAACACGAAAGAGAACTTAATGAACTGCACATCCTCCTTTTCATTTTCATTTCAGATCTGATATACTCTCCCTGGGAAAAAGAAAACAGGACGTCCAACAAACTCCCCTGATATTTAACACTAATGGCCGCGTTTCTAATTAAGAGACATTACTTCCACGAAATTTCGTGCTTTTGTTTGTATTTATTTTCATCGAATGCGAAAAGAAAGACTTCTTTTTTCAAGCTCTGGACGACCGAGTATCAAGGCCGTGTGTCGCAGACTGTTCGCAATTAAGAGACATTTCTAAGCGATGTGGGATTTGGAAGCAGTCGCAGTTAAGAAGAGGAAAAAAAGTTTTGAAAAAGAAAAATCTCGCAGATTTGATGCATCGGAAGGATTGTAACGAATTATGCGAGATACAATCAGACGCCTACTTTCTGGGTATGTTCTTGGGTTACGGTTTCAGAAAGAAAATGATTTGCATTCCACGGTTTTGAAAAAACAAGAATCTCATTTTCGGTGACATTTTTTAAATGCCTGGCGAAAGAAAAAGGAATGGGTATTAATCAGATGCAGCGTTTTATTGCTGATCATAAAAAATTCTCATGATACTGATTGGTTTGTAACTATATGGTAATTGTTACACAAGGGCTTCTGAAATACTGATACAAAAATACTGACACATTTTTAGAAGCAAATATAGAAATGATATCCTAGTAATTCTAGTTCCAAAATATTCTTTACGCACCACAATTCTTTGTAATGAAACATACGATACGTCCCATTTCTTTTGAAAAGTACTGGCTTAATTTTTAACACTCTGAGGGGCTTATACACATATATCCGTTCCGCATCCCGCAGTCTGCCCTACATGTCCTCTAACCAGTATTGACCTTCTTGACTATTGGAATCTGTCTTATGATTCTTTCAACCAGTAGATGTAGTTATATAGTTATGTATGTTGTGGATTAAAATCAATACTACTCTACTCGTAAATGTTATAACTCTCAAAGGTTTAATATGAAAATTTTAATGAGGAACAGAGATAGAATTTTGCATTTTGTGAAGTCAAAAATGGAATGCGTAATAATAAAAAGTGCGATTTAAAAATAATGTTATGAAAAGCAAATTCATTTTTTTTCTTGCAGATTTTTTTCTTCCCCAATAAACAAGAAAAAAATAGCATCTACTAATTTCAGAAAAAGTATCAGTTTTCATAGCTAGAATTCAGATGTAAGTAAATCTGAAATTTTCTTCATTGAAAAAGTAGCCCAAAGGTGTTGATTACTTAAAATACCCAGTTCGTCTAAAATGTAAGAACAGATTTAAAGAGAGGCGCTGATTGAAGTAGTTCTTCAATTATATCTTACGATTAAAACAAAATAAAAGAAAACAATTTAAAAACGACACTAAACACTTAACTGCAGCCTACTCGTCTCTCCTTCAGTTTGTGGGTAACACTCTATGAGCTTGAAGAGTATTTAATAAAATTACACTCTTTTTTCCTTCATTTTTATCAGTCAGGAATCGATGTTGCCATCTGGCAGCCAGGTGTTAACAAAGTGTGTGTGTGATGCGTGTTTTATCATTTTCAATCTTCACCTCATCTCAAAAAGCTCACACAGAAATATGAATCCAATTTTGGGAATATTGGAGTTTTCGTTCATGCTACATGCCTTGCTGTTGTTCGTACGATATGATTTGAAAGATAGCGTGGGAGTTTTATGTATAGTCATTAAACTTCAACAATTCTCAAAGGGACTAATTTTTCTCACTGTCAACTAATAAATTTATCTGAATTGCTGAGAAACGTGTCAATTTTTAGACTCGGTACCATTAGGTAATGCTGAACAAGATTCATCTAAGATGAGATTCAGCCTTTAAATCCACTATATGTAATAAATACGCTCGGGTACTATTCCAAATTTCGTTCTACTTAAATCCAGATATATTTTACAGAAAAAAATGGTTCCTATATGTAATAAGAATACTAATTATAGTAAGCACATGTTTTAAATTTTGATGAAATATTTTGATCCTTTCAAAATCAAAGACCGTTGATACAACAATGGAAATTGAAACGACCGCAGTTAACTAATTGACTACAGTATCTATTGATGTATGATAGGCTAGATATAGAAATAACGAAAATGACGGGACAAAAATTTACTTCGTGTTTTTATTATGCAAGATCACAAAGTTAGACACATGGATACAGACTGTAATTCTGATATTAATTGTTTTCTTAGTGATAGTATTTTTTTGAATCATAATGAAGATGTCTCGCACAAAGGATCAAATTGTGCAACTGCGTGGCCAGTCACGTTGACGAGCAATGAGCTCAGCATATGCTATCTTGGAGAATCACAATGGTAAAAAACAGAAAATAGCAGGCAACTACCACAGTGGTGAACAGGCTTCGTTCTGGAAGACTTACCGATTTCGTTCTGGGATATAGAATTGAACTGTGATGGCCGAAGTAAAAGTAAACTTTGCTACCATGCAATCTGACCACTAATTCGGGATGATTTGCATCGAAATCATACGCCATTGGCAACGCTTAGTAACCGCCTTCATGGCTATTGAACAGATCAATTAAACACTTCCATTCTTTGTGAGCAGGGACATCAATATTTTCATTATTGTGTCCTGAATCCCTTGCGTCCCACACCAATATTTTCATTATTTCCCCCAACGAACATGGAACCAACCAAACGAACATGGGTAGTCAAAGATGCATGATCATTCGACCTCACTGATTATATCTCCTGATATAGCGGTCGTACGACAGTATGTCAAACGGCCATTTCACCAGAAGACAGGTTAAAACTTCCAAAGGCTGGGCCACCTACGGCATACAACCGTCTTAACCCTCCAAGAATTTCGATGAGATACATCGTCCATCAAGATCTGATCAATTTTGCTAATGACGGGATATTTCGTCATCCAGATATTACCGATTTTTTTATGAAGACAGATCAAGATCAGGTCAGTTTTCTTCTCGTTCATCAAGATCTGGTCAGTTTTGATAACGACGAGATATCTCTTTCATCAAGATCTGGCCAGTTTTGATAACGACGAGATACCTCGTAGAGACAACCTTCAGGAGGGTTAAAATATTTTTATAGAGTAAGAGTTTAAATAAATTAGTGTTAACATATTAGTAAAGAGTGTGTGTGGTAAAAATATGATTTTTTTTAAATGCTTGAACACAGTAGTAATTGGTTCAATGTGAACTTTGAAGATTTGGGATCACACTTGCCCCACCTAACCCTAAATTTGGTATCTAAATGGAAAACAAAATAAACTGTTCCCAAAACGAGCACACATATCTGAAGCAAATGGAGTCAGACTTGCCATCTCCTTATAAATTCCCCCAAGTTGGCTCCACTGTTTGTCACACCACTTTTACTGTTTTTATGCAACAGAAATTACATATCGGGATAAAAGTCGTTGCTCATGTGTCCCAAATTTGTGGACACATTGTACAACACCGATAGACGTTCCCTATTTATTTAAAGTATATCGGGTAAGAACTACGAAACTAGTGAAAAGAAATCTTTGGTTACAGTAGTTTTTAGATTTTGACGGGCATTTAAACTTTTCATAAATATGATATCTTCGGCTTACAAGTGAAAAACACTTAAGTGAATGTTTTCACGATATGAATTTATTAGATCTTCTGTCAGAATGTGGTCATCTTTAGACTGCTGAAGTTCAATAACTAATTTTCATTTTACATGAAAGTCAGATGTCTTCTTGAGAAACACCTAATGAATTTAGCTATTGAGTAGAAATTTCCCCTTCGTTTTCTCAGGACTTTTTTTGAGTTTAGTGCGTTTCACGTGTAAACCTATATTTTAAAACATTCGGATTATCGGATTATACTAGAAATGTACGCTCAGTCTCATTAAAAGTAGTACAATTGTTACTTATAACAATATTTAATCAAAAGTACAAGTAAGATAATTCCTACAATCGTTTAATAACTAAAATTAAATGCAAGACAAGACCGTTTTGAAAATTTTAATGAAGGATTTTCATTTAATTGAAACACTGTTTCAAGGAGAAACTCTGCACACACTTTAATTTAACACATTCACTGAAATAATATATCAGATTTATTTTAATTCCCTAAAATTTCTGAAAATATAAAAATGTCAATTCTAAAGGTGATATAAAATTATTTTAAGAAAGCATAACAAAATGTAATATGTACATTCATTACGAAATTCCCTTTAAATTTAAATGATTATGCTCACAAACTTCATAAGAAAAATTTGAATCAACCGAAGTGAAACTTTTTTGTGAGTTACACGGATGAATAACCATGTGAAATTTGATGAAAAGCACAATTCCTCTAGGGAAAGCGATTTTTATTTTCGATAATTGAAAAATCTTTTATTTGAAACCATTAGTAATTATGCGAAAAAAATCAGTAATTGTAAATGATTATGAATACATAAAAACCACATTTCGAGTGGGTTAAAAATGTGATAAAAATCCCTCATATCAAATTATGCTACCTTAAATTTTGTAATTATTAAAAATATAGAAACGAGGTTTCATAAAAATAGTAGAATCATCGCCGTACAGCAAAACATTCATAAAAATTGCAAGTCAAATACCACAGTAGGTCACCAATTATAGATTTTGGAGCTTTGAGAGAAAGATAATTACGGCGATACATACCCGCCAAAACCAGCAGAATATTGGGCATATATTTACGGAGGATTCCAATTCATGAAGAGATGCACAATCCGATTTTCTTAAAAGTCATCCTTCTCCAGAGAATGATTTTTAGCAGCTATTGTAGGGAGAGGAGTTATTTTCCAATCCCGTAGTGAACTACTCTTCGGCCGGTTTTGATTTTGTCTTTGCGGAATTCTCTTCGCGATTTGGCCGTTGGGGGGCGCTGCCTTCTGACCCGATCTGCCCGAGCACGTGACGTGCTTGGGAATGGTCCATTCGGATCATTAGAATGACTAGAAGGGGTGGATAAAATATTTTACCCTCTCTTCTCTCTTTACGCATTTTCTTCCCGTGCGTACTATCTTCATCTCGCGGATAATGGTAGCATTTCCGCGTTTGGAAAGAGTAGAAATTGTAAAAATTTAAGGTGATGTATTCTGGTCGTTCGTGAAGTAAACAGGCGGGAGGGAATAACTTTTTGTAATCAGAGAGTTTATTTTAATGAAGCCACAAAACGGTTGGCAGGTGATTTTGCAATTGAACTTCAGGATTAGAAAATGCTACACGAAAAAATTTTGTACTTGTTTTGTAGTGTAGGATGCATTAATATTTTATCTGTAAGGATAGAAAGAACAACCAAATATTTCTTTTCGAGCAATATGGCCGAATTTTGGTTTTATTTTTTAAATAGAAACTATAAATATTTCTTTCTACTAGTATTCACACACGTTTCAAGAGAATTTCCATTATCACCTCAATCTCGCCTCAAAATGAAAATAAGTTTTTCTCCAAATTCGCTGTTCGCCATCTGATCGTGGTTCAAAATTACGTGGTGTTGTCCGTGGATCTTTCGCTTGGGGTTTGATCCCGGACAGTCGCTAATAGCCCGTTGTGGTGTTCCAGTGCGACGTTAATTAAAATATCTGCATACCTACAAATTCGCTGTTGGGTGTTTCGCTTGTTTCTAATGATATTGATAAATCGCGTAAGATATGCTCGATAGCATTCTAAAATCTGAGATGACGTATCCTGGCCGTTCAGAATGCTAGATTCTGTGAGATAGCACTTCAGAATTAGAATTAACGCTAGGTAGTTAATTAACATCACACTGGAGCAACACAAGGGGCTATTGGCGATGGCCCGGGATCTATTCCGAAAGGAAAGATACGAGGACAACACCACGTAATTTTGAACCACGTTCAAATGACGAGGCAACACCTGAGCTGGCACCCCACTCTCCAAACTTCCACACCATGCCAACGTGAGGATATTTGAGACCACGACAGTTTAACGTGCACCAGCCCCCATGTACACGACGGTCTTAGGCTGGGCAGAGCCCCGAACTCGCAACCCTCCGGTTGCTAATCCGTTGCTCTTCCAACTGGGCTACCGCGGCTCCTAGAATTAACGCAAAAAAGTTGTCATACTTGTTTTTTGGCGTAGAATGTATTAATTTTTTATTTGTAAAGAAGGAAAAACAACCAAATTTTTTTTCAGCAATTAGCTGGATTTTAATTTTATTTTTAAAAAAGAGACTGAATATGGATTTCTACTAGTTTTCATGCATTTCAAGAATTCCCGTTATCACCTCAACCTCGCTTCAAAATGAAAATAAATTTTTCTCCAAATTCTCTGATTTTTCAGAACAAAAACAGTTAAATTTATTAAAACTTACATTTCTTTTCCGTGTTTATTTAATTATAAAATAATTAAATTACTTGGTTCTATTGAAAACGGCACTCAATAAGCTAGTAACGCTATCATTCTCATTCTACACAGATAGGTAGTTTCGATTTAAAACTGAATACCTCAATTGAAAAAAGCAATTTTTAAATGCAACTCTTTCGATATTGAAAGAATGTTAATGTTAGAAAATATTCCGAACTACGACTGTTAGAATATTAAAATTTTTTTGTCGTAGTGACAGGGCAATTTTACCTATTTTACGAGTTGAAGCTATATTTAATCTATTCATACCTCTTAAAAATTTCTTGAAAACAGTCATTTTATTTTTAGGAAACACTGTCAAATCGATCTACTATTTCTTGAAAAAGGATAATCGGTTAATTGTTTTGTCTGTACTGAAGACATTCAATTTTAAAACAAGTTCTTTTGTTAATGAACGTGCCACTAAGTGTTTTTTTTTCAAGAAAAATGTATTTGAAAAAATTAGTCATGCATATTTTATTCACATTAATTTGGGTACACCTATATCATACGCCTCGTTTGGTGGCAACGCTCTTGGCGCACTTTTTATGTCGCCAAGGAAAGAATTCTTAGCAAAAATCGTTTTTTCAAACGGAAAATAATAAACTTTAGTGGAAAGTAATTAATGTGAAAATAGACAAAACTTTTGTAAAAACATGTTTTTTTATCGGAAAATAATTAGCAGAAATAGAAATAGCGGTTGATATGGGTTGCCTCTATCTGCCATAACTCACTACTAAAAGTGCGCCAAAAAACTCGCCAACAGCGTTGCCACCAAACGAGGCGGATGATACAGCTGTACCTTAATTTGTCATTCTTCCCTTAAAAGATGATGAAATTCGAAAATATTGAATGCCTTGTGCAAAAGTGCCACAAGTAAAAAAATATTGGCAGTAAACCCATGAATGCCAAACTATTCACCATAGATTCGTCATTTTTACTTGAGCTACGGCAATTTTGCATGAAACGGACTTAAATTTAAGAAAGAACATGTATAATCACACCCAAACTCAAAATAAGCTTTTGTAATAGTCACCTTAGTATCACCTTTCGTAGTTTTGTCATACATAAGGGTGCGAAGTATGTGAAATGTATTATATGAATAGATTAGGGGCATATATACGATTAGGCGTCCAAAGTAAGTTGTAGAATTTAAAAAGTCGAAAAGCAGTTTAAAAGTTATTTTCCTGATACTAAAATAATATTGGTTTTCTACGAAAGAGAAGTGATTATTCTAATCACTTTTTCAATCTAGTTAACCAATTTAACCTAATTAGGGTCTGGTAATTCTGCTAGTTAGAAATAAAAAAGCACAAATTACACGCTTGTATTAGAATATAGGACTTCAAACTACTCGAAATTGAATGAAAAACCTCTTGATATAGAACTAAATGCGGTTTAATGTTTGGAAACAGACATTCCTTCTCATTCGCACTTGGGAGCACTCAAATATGTTTTACCAATCCAGTTTGGGTTTGGTTAGTCGCTCTACGGTCATTTTTTGCTAAACAAAGTTAAAAATAGATTTTTTGCCAACTACTTGAAATAAGATATTAGGTTGATGCAAAAGTTCGTCCGGTTTTTTTGACAAAAATTGTAGAAACTTTTATTTACTAAAATCACATTTAATCAATATAGTAATATGTGCCGTTCTGTTTGATGACCTTTTGCCATCTCAGTGGTAGCTGTATAACTGGCTAAAGAACTGATCCAGATGACGAAACTCTCTGAACCACTTGCGGCACGTGGAATCGTTCAACGGCATCCTCACAATACACAACAGATATCTTCTTTTGCTTTTGCGAAGCATTCTTGCCTTTTCGGAAATAAAAGGGCGTAATATGTCGAAAATGCTCCTTTTTTCTGCCAATTTTAATGCTTAACAAAATTAAAAAACAACCAAATAACACAATTTCTTCCCCCAAGTACTCGCTGAAATTTCTTTTTTCAAGCAACATCAAAACTTTACACGTGTGAAGTAGATAACACTTCGGTTTCGCGATTCAATGACATCTTGCGCCAAAACCGGGACGAACTTTTGCATCAACCCAATACTTTTAAGCTCCCAATTCCAAAGAAACAGATTGAGATTTTCTCTAATGTTCGCAAACCAAAAATTCATTAGAGAATAAGTCAAAACTAGCGATGTAGCTGAATGCGCAATATATTGAGGCGTGATACAACTGTAGTTGGTTGATTGGTAGTTGAATTTACATCACACTGGAGTCACAATGGGTATTGGCGACTGTCCGGGATCAATTCTCAAGGGAAAGATCCGAAGACAACACCTCGTAATTTTTAATCACGATCAAGCGATATAACAAGGGGGCCAAGGGGGCTACTGTATTTCATCACTCATTGCTTCGAACAAAATATGTGCTGATTTATTCATTTGTAGTTCTATGTACTTCATTTGTAGTTTATGTAGATTTCTCTTCATCAAACAACGGAATTAGTTTGAGTTCAGTTGTAGTTTAACTATAACATAGATAACTTTTCTGTCGTGCTAGTTAAAAAGGCGGTATCTCTAAGACCAAGTTCGGAGATATCGCCTTTTTCTGAGAAGCACGGCAGTTTTCATGTATGGTACATGTTTTTATCTCAGTGAACCGAATTTGTTTACATAAATTTATTTGTTTCACTGCACACATTTTCCCAACATCCTCATAGAAATCAGCACCACTGCTCAGCTGAAGTTTATTTAATCTACACTCTAACATTTACATAAGTATTATTTTTTATTTCTTTAAACAAGTTTTCTATAAACTATTGTGGACGGTATTCCTGCTCTTTCTTATAAAATTTGTATTGCATGGATCGAATGACACTCAAATAAATCCGTTATGGCCCTTTAATGAAATTTCAAAATATGCGAGGTCGTTTCTTTAACAGTTTTGTGGTCATGAAATTAAGAAAATTAATAAGAAAAATCTAACTGAACTTACAAGAGTGTTCAACGACCAAAGGACGAAACGGCTACTAATTCCTAAGTCCTATACCAGGAACTACGAATGTAAGTGTCATATCCGTCATAAGCTGAAATGGATGACTGGAGTTGTGTTTGATTTGTTGCTCTCTGGTGATTATATTTATCGTATTAAACGAGGACTAATTTGACCGAACCTTATGACTGGAGTTTGGTGACTTCACAGTTTTTGTGCTCTCATAAGAGATAAATGATAAGGCTAATAGATTTCTCGAAGAATGGAATAAAGAATGTAATGAAAATCCCATGCTTTATCGCAGAAATGTACCTCTGTACAAACAGCATGGTTTAGCATTCGTCTGTCACCCAGTGAGTCCCGGGTTTGAATCCCGGTTTGTAAGCTCACTGATGTTGATGATTGTCCCAATTAGAAGTATCGGCCATTGGCCACTAGCCTATACTTAGGTATTTTAATTAACGTCGCACTGGAGCAACACAACGGGCTATTGGCGACGGTCCGGGATCAAAACCGAAGGGGAAAGAGGACAACATCTAGTAATTTTGAACCACGGTCAGATGACGAGGTCACCTGAGCTGGCACCCCACTCTCTAGACTTCCACACCAGGCCAACGTGTGGACATTTGAGGCCCGACAGATTTAACGTGCGCCAGCCCCCTTTGCACACGACGGTCTTTGGTTGGACTCGAACTCTCAACCCTCTGGTTGCTAATCCGTTACTCTTCCAACCGAACTACATCGACCCTTGCCCACTTGGTGCTCCTTCACAAATAGCATTGTAGTGACGAAGACCGTAGAGGTTAGTGGTTGGGCGTTAAAAAACAAATCATAGTTTAAAAATGATTAAAGCATAGATTATTGTGGAAAGGTGATTTTCTCCATATTTTGCTACATTTTGTACTTTTAAATAGTTTATGTCAATTTAACTTCCATATTTAATGGTTTCACATTGATTCAGATATTAATAAATAGTTATATTAGTTAAATAGATAGTTGTAATACCTCATCTAGTTCTTATGCGACAATGACCAAAAGAAATTTAATTGCCTTATTTAGGAATAAAGATTCGATTTTATGCCGAGAAAACTAACGAAAGACATTCGGAAAAATTCGTCCTGTACTCGAAATCACTACAAATTATTTCAAATTAATATTTTGATACTTCTTAATAACTCAACGATGTATACCTTTAGGTTTCGGTCTTACCACGAAGCAATCTTAATTTAGTAATCACCGGCCTTCAATCAAATAAGACCACCGACCTAATGAAATAGACGGAACATGTGCGCCCATATTTATGCTATTTATTTCGGTCGCTCTGTTTGAAGATCTATCACGTTGTTGTGGGAAAAGCATGAATCCTAAGTTGTTGATATTTTTAAGTGATTATCCACTGTGATAAAAACACTAGTTTGGACTTGTATAGCCTATCGGCTAAGCCGATTCATAAGCATACGAGAGTTAGTCTTCAGAAATCTTAGGACAGTGCTCCGCCCACATGCCTACTGTCTATTTCATTAGAAGATCGATGAATAAGACACTCTGACGTCATTAAGCTCGTAAGTGTACAGATGGATTCAGTAATTGGGAGAATACGAAGTCGAGCATATTAATATACACGCAAACCTTCATGGGGGTGATTTATGTATTCCTGACGATACCTTATATCTTGGTAAACAGAAAAAGGAAATCCTTCTCTGACGAGGGTCAGTTTGGTGTTTTACGATTATTTGTTTGCTACACAAGGGATAATTAGTCCTTTCTTTGTAGAGTATGTTTATATCATATTGTAGGCATTTAAAACTTATTCCCACCCCAAAAAACAAGCCTTGTTTCACCTAAAATTCATTTGCTATTTGCACTGAGAAAAGGAAATTGCTTTCATATTTCCCAGCAAAATCTGTTTTAGATTTATCATAGTGATTAATTGGTAAATTTATGTAATTGTGATTACTAAGTTTGTGAATTTTTGGTTATCAAGCGTCCTTAATGGGATGATCTGTAATAATTTTGGAGCATTCCATCTTGCTACTGGAATTTATTACATTTGACACAGATAAGTATACCTCCTTTTTCATTCATAGCACACGTATTTTCGAATTTCATCAAGCGTATCTATGTTCTAGCATACGAATTGCAAATAGTTTGATATATTGCTTAAAACATTTATATTTTGGTTGAAAATATCTATTCCATCAAAACGTGAAATAAGTAGTCTGAAATAAAACTTAACTTGCTTTGGTACAACCAAAACCAACTATTGAAGCGTAAAAATATTGGAAGTGGGTGTACTAAGGTTTGAGTGAAACATTTTTTCATTTTACATACTCAAATGTCAAATATCTCACCACATTTTTATAAAATCTTTAAATTTTTGACATTGAATACGTTTAAAAATAGAGGATTCTATAAAAATCCATACAACTATTTAATCAGGTATATAAAATTAGAAACAAGTAAAAAATATGTGAAATGCTAAAAGCTGTATAACATTTTCTTACATATCGTTACAACCACTCCAAAGACACCAATCTGCATTTTATAGATTTTCACCTAACTGCATTTTTCGAGTCACCATTTCATGCTTTAAACTATGACAAAGCCACGAATCATTTTGATTCTTAGTGGAAATGCCGATTTTCATGAGAAAACAACCTTCGAGTCGTAACTTTGATTTTTTCCGAAGCAACGAAACTGAACGCGTTTCTGTGGAAACATCAATTCTGCAGATTGGTACCTTCTGCGTGATGGTAACGATATCATAAGCCTACTCTTACCTAACAATTCTATAATCAGAAGTTCAACATTATGCGATGAAAATGAATTTTTAAATATTCTAATGGAAATCCCCCTAAAAAGAAATAAACACAGAACAAAAAAATATTTAAATAGAGTTATTATAATTCTTTTATAGTAGTTTAACAGAATATTAATAGAAGTAGGGCGGAGAGAAACAAAATCATTTTGCTCCAATTCAAGATTTAATATTTTTTTCAATTTATTCAGGGCAATATAGAAAGCGAGAACAATGAAATGTGACAAAAGCAATTGATTTTAGTCTGCCAACTTTTAAAATTCCCTTAGATTTTTAAAAACTTTTTCAAGAACTGATAACCTCATACTTCCTTCCTAAGTTTCTTGTCTGGTAAAGAAAGAAAAGCATCTGTACAAAGATCACAGCGTGACGTTTCGTTTAATTCTTTTTAAACGTATGTTCAATTCGAGACATTCTACTACCGAACAAAACTAAGTCCATTAGAACGTCTAGCCATTTCGATGGGACAAGTTAACGACGTGGCGAACGGTCTCTAACTTCTAGACGAGAAAGGAGAAACAGAAAAGCAGACACCATGCAGCACATACAGCCATTTTCATTATTTCCAGATCTGCCGATAAATATCTGATAAATAAATCTTCCAAAAGGTTTAAAAAGCTTACGAAAACTATTCCATCTTCAGTTAAAAGGAAAACAGAAAGTGTCTGGAAGATGAAAAGTATTCGAAAATATCCAGACAGTTTTATTAATTTTATTTGAATTAAAATATTCGAATTTGGGTCTGAATATAATGTACTGCTATTTAATATGAGTCTAAACAGATTGAGTGAAATATTTCGTCGTATAAAGGAGTAGAAAAGAGTTCTTCAACTGTCACGGGAGATAACAATATGAAGGTCACTTACATCTGTACTCCTTACCCAGTACCAGGTTAGATGATGGGTCCTGGTACTAGATTGAAACGGAACATGAAATACCAAAATATAGCGCAAGTACTTATTGTTTAAATTGCTCAAATGTTCTATTTTACCTCATTCTTTCGGGTACTTATTACGCAGCTTTATTATTATAAATACAACACACACAATGAAGATTTAACTTAAAAAAGCTTGCACATTTGTTTCCACAAAAAAGAACTTTTCATATTTCAAGGGACCCTTCTACCTCTCAGGCCCTGGTATTTTGGTACCGGTGTGACCCCTATGTGAGGAAACTGGTGCTGACAATAAAATAATATCGTCGGCTTGCAAGTGAAATAGATTAAGTCAAAAACATGTCTGTAAATACGAAAGGGGAAATTCTATTCATAAGTCTGTTTCTCAAAATAAATTTAACCTTCGTGCAAAAAAGTGACTGGGGACTTCGATCTAAAGATCACATTCTGACCTAGAAAGGCTAAGGAACTCACATGTGGAAATTCTTTTAACTTGGTGTGTTTTATTTGTAAGCTGACAATAATGTTTTGTTAGAAATCTTTTTTTTGATCGATAATTAAAAGTTAGCCTCTCTCGACCATCATCTAGCTAAAGCTGGAATTTTGCCAAAGGAGATGTATTGCAGGAAATACAGGAAAAGGAATCAATAAAGAAGAATTAATAATTTGTAGGTTATCGATTTAAAATGAGTTACACTAAAAAGGAAATACTGTTTAATATTATAGCAATCAAAAAATGATAAAAAGTATGAAAGTAAAATGATCTAGTTAAATTATTGTCTTTATAATTTTCTAAGACTTACAATGAAATGGAAGGAACGTTTAATTCCTTCAAAATAAAATTATAAAACGGAGACATCTCGATCTTTATTTCTGCTTGTAAGAATTGTCAAAATTCCAAAGTTTGGTTTCCAAATCGAATTATCTCACTCCAATTTGTAAACTTGATTTAACAAAAGTGTCGATAGAATAAACATATTGTGATTATACATAGCGACTTTTTTAATTTTTTAGCTGCGTCTGAACTTGAGTGAAAGAATTTTACAGGAGTTAGTGTAAACACTCAATACGGAATTCAGTGATTGACCTGATTTTGAATGCCATCGTGTTTGCAATTTAGTGGCAAGTTATATAAGAGATGAAAGGAAAATTTCTAGTTTTACTTTCGAGAACAAATAGACCTGAGTTAAACCATGGTTAACTGGATTTAGGGAGAAAGTCGAACGTGATTACATCGTAAAACTTATTCCTGTTAGCACCAAATTTTGAAATCTGGAATTATACAAAATTAATGAAACCGAACAAAAAATAAGAATTGTTTCACAAATAACATTTAGTGAATTTTTATTCCAACATTCTATGTTTATTTTTCTATAAACATAGAATGCTGGAAGATGGCTTATGTATTTCATAATATATAGCCTTGTTCTTTTGTACATTTTTTGGTGGCAACGTTTTGTTGATCAGAGATAGTTTTTACTTGAAGAAAATAAGTAAAACGATTCGTTTAAAAGACTGTTCATGTTGGAAATAGTAACTGTTAGTATTTGAAAGATAGTTTAATTTTTTGCCTAATAATGCTAGAACATAGTTTGATTTTCGTAAATGGTAGGTAAGTAGGTAGTTAATTGACGTCACACTGGAGCAACACAACGGGCTATTGGCGACAATCCAGGATCAATCCAGAACGGAAAGATTCAATTTCAACGCCTCGTAATTTTGAACCAAGGTCAGGTGACGAGAACAACACCTGAGCTGGCACGCCACTCGCTAAACTTCCACACCACTCCAAAGTCAGGGCATTTGAGGCCACGACAGATTTAACGTGCACCACCTCCCGTGTACATGACGGTATTAGGCTGGACCGAGTTCCGAACTCGCAACCCTCCGGTTGATAATCTGTTGCTCTTCCAACTGGGCTACCATAATGAAGTAGAGACCAATGAATTCCGGTAGATTTCTTGTAATTTCAAAATGTATGTCTGTATTCATTAACTGGGTTTTGACTGAGATAGGAGCACAGCGCTTCAAGCAGCCATCTTCGTAACTACAACCTGTGCACAATCGCCCATAAAGAAATCAAAATTCGGATAGCCGCAATAACAAGCTTTCCACTAATCTTACTAGAAATCCAATAAACCATGGTTAAACGATAATGAGAACGCAAGCCAATCAGTCTCGACATACTCGTTCTAGCATGTTATTTTTTACTGTATCCAGAGTAAAAGACGAGCAGTTTTTGAAATCATATCGGTCATATGACTTTCTGCTGTGGATATACGTCGACGATGTTGTTTTCGTGCCACTTTCACTAATAAGCATAAGTGATCACAAAATATAGATGGTTACTCTTGTTGCGACAGTAAAACATGACATGTTGGAGCGAGAATTTGGCAAGAACTTGCGTTTGAATTCCACGACGGGGAGTATTTTACAATTATGGATGTTTGCTTGAGTACCCCCTCCCCTTGATCATGGGGACGGGTACTCAGAACTTATTCCATCATCAAAATGCATCCTCAGGGAATTAAAGACAACTTGTGTGCATGCAAGAGGAATGGAAATCGTTGCAAGTATAGGTATACGGGCTCTTCAAGTCTTTTTGTAATTCCCTCACTTGTGTCTCGCAATACCTCTTTTTGCCCTTTCACGATATTTTTTGCTTGACGTTGTCTTGTCTTTGGTGTAGCTTGACCAAATATGGCCCTTGCGCTATTAAACCAACAAACCAACCAAAACAAACATCTATTGTGTCTCGAGTTTGTAAATTTTCCATCAATTCTTTTATATCGCGCGCGTGAAGATGGTTCTGTATATCCATTCCTTGATATTCTAGGAATCCCTCTTTACAATTGCGAACTGAATAGTTCATGTCTCAAAGAAAACCGGATAGAAATTTGCATAGACGCGTATTAGTCCCTACTAAGTGATCATAATGCAAAACAGTGGTACTTGGCCATTTCAAAGAAAAGTGAGCCTGGTTTTACATAAATTGTACCTCCTAAAATATTTTACGAGTTTCTACGACTGAAAACCATTGTTTTAGGTTACTTTGACACTGCCCATCTGAAAAAACTCTTGGCCTGTGTGATTTCAGGGGGTGTATTGCGGAACTGCCAAAACACCAGAATTCTTAAACTTGAACCACCGGTCGAGTTTGTACATTTGAATCATTAAGATAGATTCCGTAGTAACCAGGTTGGAATAGCAGATTAGCAATCGGAAAGTTGCGAGCTCGAAACTCTTCCAACCAAAGACCGTCGTGTACGTGGTGGCTGGTGAACGTTAAATCTGTCGTGGCCTCACATCTCTTCACGTTGGCGTGGTGGACGTTTGAAGAGCAGGGTGCTAGCTGACCGTGGTTCAAAATTTTGAGGTGTTGTCTTCGGATCTTTCCCTTCTTGATTGATTCCGGACCGTCACCAATAGCCTGTTTTATTGCTCCAGTGTGACGCTAATTTAAGTACCTTCCTTCCTTCATTAAGATATTAAGTTTCCTAACATTTGTTAATCCGTGGTGGTATAAAACCTTTTTTCACTATTAGAATTTGTTCCTGAGAAATCCGATGTCCTGCGGCCCACCCTAGTGTAAATGTATGAGTGATTTTTGTGAAGCTAAATGTAAATGGCGCTACTCTTTTTTGTGGCAAAACGTATTGAGTAGCCGGAAGTATAAACCTAGTCTCCGTTTTTAGTTTGGACTGAAAACCCCCTCATTGATTAAAAATAAAAGTACACGTGCGAATCGATTACGTAGTAAAAATAGAAATGAATCGATATGCAAATGAGTCAATTGACTATTAGGACGAAAGTAAAAGGACAGGGTAAAATTCTAAAAAAATTTTCATGGAGGTTCTGTTTCACAGAGCAAGTTTGTTGCCCCGTTGCTGTGCTTTACTTATTTGTGATCAAATACTACAAGCTTGAGTAAGATAAAAATAACTTGTCACGATCGATTTACAGCTAAATTAGTTCTCATTCTATAAGGTTTATGAAAAAGGTATGGATAATTTACAAGATATTCTCTTTCGATTGAAGATTTTAGATAACAGAAGTTTTCTCTGGGGATGAAATGAAATTACAGTTTATTAATTTCAGTCACAAGGTTAATTCTATGAGAAATATGTTGCCACTTTGTGGAGAAATAGAAATCATAGAATTTATGTTTTAATATGCAACTCACACAAGAAAATCAATCCGTAGTTTTCTTTATTACCAATTAATAAAGTAGAACTTTATGAATGACTCTGATTTTAAATAATCTGGTTAAACTTTGAGCTGATTTGTCGAAAACATGGTTTTAAAAAAACTGCGCTTCATTTTTGCAACGCTTAATTTTGTAATAAAGGCCCACTGATAGCGTTCATTGGAATCAATAATACTGTTTTGTGATGTCAATGACATTGTTCCATGGAGACATCTTTTCAACGGTTGACTAATTCTAGATGAATAGATTTAGAATTGACCAATGGCACAGTGAAAAATGAGTAACACCCAGTTCATCTCAAGCTTGGAAATTCATATTTACAAATATTCACAGGAATACTTTGTTAGGAGAGTGACTATGTGTGTAACGCCCCAAGTGTGGTTTCTTTTACCATTCATCACATTATTATTCCTATTTTTCATCATCGCCGAAATTTTTTAATGATTCAATTTTGACATTGCGGGCATTGATTGGGGAAAACACCATTAACAATTTTAAAATTTTTTACATGCAATTGGCTTTTAAATTGTATATAAATATATATACGCAATGCTTTTACCCCTTTCATGTCTTTACATCATTAAATATATTTTATCACAAAGTTTTAATAATTTTATGAATGAATGCGTGAACGCATGACGCAATGAATTTAAATATTCTTTTACACTGTTTTTCAATTATTGGGTGAAATCCCCATTCAAATCTTGCCATTTTCAAATGTTGATTTCAAATCTCATTTCTAAATAGCTCTTTTCTCTCATATATTTTATAATGTACTCGTACATGTTGCTGACCAACGTGCTTTAAATCAAAAACTCATTAAACATGTTTTAACATTTAATTCTTTATGTTTGATTTGCTGTAGACCAACATACATTTTAAGGCATAAATAACTGTTTTAGATGCATGCTTGAATTCTATCTAGTTCTTTTGCAAGATTGAATTTTCATGTGTCTATCTTAATATGATTTTATGTTTTTTCTTGGTCTTTTGTTTGGATCATCTTGTCCTATTTTGAGTCTTGAGACATAAAATTTCAGCTAATCATACTTACAAAATTTACGAAAGCAACAAATATCTCAGCAACTCAAACAGTGGAGTAGGAAGAGGAGGGAAGGTGATGGCTCAAACCCCGCCTCCATTTGAGATAAGCATTCTTCTCTTTGCTTCTTTTTATCCGAATTTTTTTCCTTTCTATTTAAGTTTTCAGTCTGAAATTGAAAAATCGATGTAAAGAACTGACTCAAATTGCATTTTCTCCCAAAGAAGTATAGCAGCTTTTTACGAATTCATTTAAATTATTTTCATCGGCTCAGCTTTTCTATGTGCAAAAATTGCTCGATCGCCCAAGTGGAGATGACTTTATTTTTACGGTTTATTTTAATGACCAATTAATTGTTAATTTACCAATTACCGTTTAGATATTAAATAATGTTTCTGTATTAGAAATTAAGCCGCCCAACTGGTAAAGTGGTCATAGCGTTTGTGACACCTTGTAGATTGAGGGTTCGAATCCCGGTTTGTAAGCGCATGGATGTTAGGGATTGTCCTTGTGAGATGCAGCTGTAGGTAGTTAATTAGCGTTGCACTGGAGCACCACAACTGACTATTGCCGATCGTTCGGGATCAGTCCCAATGAGAAAGATCCTAGGACATCTTGTAATTTTGAACCTCAGATGACAAGGTGAATACCTTGTCATCTGAGGTTCATACCTGAGTACACTACCTGTTCATCTGTGTACACTACCTGAGCTGGCATTTCACTTTCTAAACTTCCACACTAACATGAGGAAAATTGAGTCCCCGACAGATTTAGCGTGCACCAGACCCCGTGTACACGACTCAAAACTATCAACCCTCTGGATACTAATCCGTTTCTCTTCCAACAGGGCTACCGAGGCCTGTTAGGTAGGTAGTTAATTGAAGTCGCACACACAGGAGAAACACATAGGGCTATTTCCGACGGTCTGGGATCAATCCCGAAGGGAAAGATTCAAGGACAATGCCTCATAATTTTGAACCACGGTCAGATGACGAGGTCAACACTAGAGGTGGCACCCCTAACATCTCCACACCACATCAACGTGAGGACATTTGAGGTCATGGCAGATTTAACGTGCACAATCCCCCGTAACTGTTCGTTAGGAGTAGGCTCACCCATTGGGTGCTCCTTAACAAGCAGACGTCATTTCGTAGTTATGACGAAGGCCGATTGGTGAATAGCCGGGGTTGGAAAAAATATCAGTAATTATCGGGGTGTTTAGACGTGAAACTATTTGAGCACCCATCATAATTTTTGAACTGCTTCACTCCTGAACTCCAAGAACTATTTGCAGGTATTGCCGCTCGAATACACTCTATACCACTCGAGTTTCAGCATAATCTGATCTCTGAGATGCCACCAATAAGCTTCGCTGCCAAAATAGCCACATCTATTCCAACTCTCTCCCCTGTTCCTTGTAGGTTTGATTGTAGGTTCGCGATGTTTCTGGAAAAGTCCCAATACCGCTTGAGAAATTACGAGATTTCCACTTCTAAATGAGATATCGACAAAAGAATCTCGATTCCAAATGGATGACGCTCAAGAAAAACATCAGAAAAGAGAGGTAAGTAGGACCATATTGCATGCAAGGCAGGAAATGAAAATTGGAAATAAATATAACATACAATTATAAAATTAATAAATAGTTATATTGAGGACAATATAAAGACCCAGTTCAGTTGCACCATGTAAAATACTTCTCAGATACAAGGAAACTACTTGGAACTAGGAACTTTCAAGTATGTACTCAGAACATAAAGTTGCTTTCAAGGTTCATGATTTCTGAAAAAAGAATTCTCATGTACAAGGGACTCAATGTTATGGGTTAACGTCTAATACCGAATATGAGTACAAATATACGTCAGGTTTTGTTTGAATATTTATTCCAAATGAAAGGTGGATCTTTAGCATAATTGTCTCCAAGTAAAATAGTCAAAATGATCATTTATGTTTGCTATGAACAGATTGCCTACCATCAACACTAGAACTAAATTAGATGACGGATACCAGTAGCAGGGAAAATGATGAGACCCTCATGAAATATAAATATGTATTCATGAGGGTGCTTAATGCTTAACCCTCTTACTTAATGCTTAACCCTCAAGTGCTTAATGATTAACCCTCTGATAATAGCGAGATTTACGAGAAGTGTAGTTTTATCCTGCAACACACGTAAAGATTAAATAATTCCACTAATTGGTTGGTAGGTAGGCAGTTAATTAATGTCGTACTGGAGCAACACAGCGGGATATTGGTGACGGTCTGGAATTTATCCCGAATGGAAAGATCCAAGGACAACGCCTCGTAATTTTGAGCCACGGCCAGATGACGAGGTCAACACCTGAGCTGGCACCCCACTCTCCAAACTTCCACACCACGCCAACCTAAGGACATTTGAAGCCACGACCGATTTAACATGCACTCTGTGTACACGAATTTCTTTGACTGGACCGAGTTTTGAACTCTCAACCCTCCGGTTACTAAGCCGCTACTCTTCCAACTGGGCTACCACGGCCCATTAATTAATTGCAATAATCTAAGGAAATATTCTGTTTTTTAAGAAAGACAAAACTGGTTAGATATCGTGCAGGAGAAACCACAGGTTACAGGTAGGTAGGTATTTTAATTAGCGTCGCGCTGGTGCTATTGACGACGGTAAGAGATCAAGCACGAAGGAAAAGATTCGAGGACAACGCTTCGTAATTTTGAACCACGGTCAGATGACGAGGTCACGCCTCAGCTGGCACCCCACTCTCTAAACTCGCCGCAGGTTACATAACGAATATATGTGTGTGACCCCTCAGACGGCTAATTTCCACACGTATATTTTCTCTTCTTTTCACACTTTAGCCCAAAAAACGAGTTTTGACGAGATATCTCGTCCATCAGGATCTGACTAGTTTTGCTAATGACAAGATACCTCGTCGAGACAACCACCAGGAGGGTTAACAGCTTTATTATTATAAACACATGCACCTGAAAAGGTGTGTAACTTTTTAGTTAGAAACACAGACTGCACATTATAGTGCAATAAACTTTCCAGGTCCCCTAACCCTCGGGTCCCGGTACCATGGAACACCTGCCCCTCCCTATATAGGGGTTTTGGCCTTAAATGGGTTTTAATTTATATTAAGTCTTGCTAACGTTGGAGGGAGGCTATGAACCTTATCTGAACCGCAAAAAATCCAGTCTGGCTTGTCAAAATTTTCTTCCTGGGTCGTGTTTGACCAGTAAAAATAAGAGGAAACGAAGAGGAAAAAAGTCCACGATGTAACTGGCCGCAAAAGACACGACTTTTCTCCTTGACGCTTGTACTATGAATGTACTAGGGCGGAGGGCCGGCGCCAAAAAGGCGCCCTCTTCACCCCAGTAGTCGCGCCTCAATGTCGGCTTTGTCTCACTGCATCCCGTTTCCATGGAAACCAAGCATCTCTTATCTTTCCGGACTGTTTCTAAGATGTCCCGACGCATTTCTACAGATGTGTCTGTGCTCCATATTAGGCCATGAGTATTTTTTTCAATGTATGTTTGTAGGAGAAATATTTTTTTCAACGTTTAAATTCTTTAAGTGCATGCAAAATATATCAGAATGGTTTTAATATATTAAACTAAGGCTACCAATTTGAAAAAGGCCCCTGACATTTTAATACTAGAACTTTATGGAGTGAATTGGTTGCATTCATTTTCTTCTGTCATTTTCCACCAGTGTCACCTGAGTTCATGCACGTGACTGCTGCATAATTGTCTCTCTTGACCTCTCCTGACTTCTTGACCTCGGAAATTTTTGACAATATCCTTTTAGACTGATGGTTCAAAACCATTTTCTGCTTATGTATTGGTAAATAATTTATACATTCGAAACGATTTATATATTAACAAAAAGTATACGGCTTGCCATGAGGTTATATACTTTTTGTGACAACTCTATACTAACGTTATAATTTAGAGATACTGTCCAACATCTACTATATTTCGTTATAGTAGATGTTATTTTCATACAAAAGGAAAAACATTACACTGATAATACTGCGTGAAGGATTGGTGCTGTGTTATATACAGTCTAGAGTAAAGGTCGACGTCCAAGACACATGATAATTATAAAGGGCAAGAAATTTTGTTCAATGTTCTAGAATTTATTTCAGGCAATTTTTAAAATACGAATAAGAGCCCATTTGTCAAACATTGGTGACACATAAAAAAGGCATTTCTAACGGAATATTTACACTATCTTCGTATAGTCAAATGGAGATTCCGTATAGTTGAGTACTTCCGTATCCAAAACCTTTTAGGCCATATGTTTATGGAGCGTAGAAAGGAAAGTTTACGTGAAATAGGATTACATTTTATAATACGAATGTATGCGTTTGACTGAAGCAGGCAGAAAAAAATGTCGATAGTTGTGTTACATTTCGTAAAAAATAAGTTAGACTGCTTTCATTCCATTAGAAGATTTTGATCTATTAAAAACTGAGTTGTTCGATTGAGTCAACCAAGAGTAAAAAAACTCAACGTCAAGTTTTTTAAGTGCAGAAAATTAAAAAAAAATAATTTTTATAAAGGAAAGTCAGAATATTATTATAAGACTTCGGGCTTTTTCTATAGGAATATTTATCTTTGTTTGAAACTGATTTTTACCATCTTGATTTCAAACAATTCTAAACAGGTATAATTTTAAGACCTTTATCGAGGTGATGAATAGAATTTCAATGAGCTATTCATAATGGATGCTTTGTACATTAATCTTTATAGAATCTGATTGTGTCTTTTTAAGTCATATAAGCTCGTTTATTATTTTTTATAAAAGAAGCATGTAATAAAAGAATAATTTTATAAAGTTACTGAAATATAAATTACATTATTTGGTTACTGTTTACTTAAAAATAAATTTTAAAGTAATAAATTCTTTGGTTACCACTTCCTTAAAAATAGATTTTAAAGTGATAGTAAAGAAGAGAAAAAGCAGAAATGCAACAAAATATTGCCATAAAAATAATCAATACCTCTGTACACTTAATTTCTAAATTTCTTGCAAGAACTTTCGAACCCAATGAAAATCAAAGAAAATCTTAATGGAAGTACTTCATTCCGAATTTTTTGCTACATTTTGTTCTAAATTAGTTGACTGAAAGGTAGATTAGGAAACCAGTGTCGTTGAGTTGAATAAAATTCTATATTTCCTAAACTCTCTTGAAGTTTCTCTCTTAATTATTATTCACTTCATTGAATTAATTACAAATTCTAATTCTTTCATTGTCATTGCTTTTTGACTTGTTTTGTCTTTATTTTTAAGCAAATGCCTTTTTCCTGTATAATCTTATATTTTAAACTTCATCAATAGCCGCAAATACCAATTATCACCTTCCGATCTAACTTACCATCTCAGAGAATGACACACAATGCATTGTGTGTTTTTGTAGCCAAGTTGCAAGCACATCAATAAACAGATTACAAATTTTTTGAAAACATTAATTGCCCAGATTCAAAAGTTTAAAAAGCTGTGTACCTTTTAAAAGGAGGAAAATAATAATAGTAAAGAAAAGTGGATGGCACTGGATGTGAATTTGGAGTCGGTTCATCTTAGAGTCGAGTTACGACTTTTCATCATTGTCCGAGAAGTGTCGGGCTACCAATCAGATCGATTCTCGAATTGTATTTCGGATATCCAAAATATTAGTCCTATTGTTGTACATTTACTTCAATATAAATTTTTATCATTGACGAGGTTAGTTAAAATGTTGTTACTTATGTCACTTGGCGTAAATAAAAATATTATCCCAAATCTATCAACCCGTGAGACTTGAGGCTCTCAAGAAGGATGGTGAATAAGCTGGTCTGAGGAACAGCCGATGCAGAAGATGTGCTCGGTCGAAGCCTGAAATGAATCGCATTTAGAGCATCGATGAAAATGCTTACAACTCAATTTGATATTCACTGGCTTTAAGTGTCCCCTGCAGTGTCCAAATCTACAGAGAGCATAGTCTGATCTTTTATTATACTGTTTAGGTTAGTTAATGTTAAAACGGTTATAAATTTTAAAGGGAAACCTAAAACGAAGAAGGCCTAGCAAGACTTATAAGGCATTGAATATACAAGTGAATAGCACAGGCGCTTTCTGCCGTTGCACGTGGCCTGGATGGGCTTAACTGAAAAAGTGAGTGCTGTCAACAAATTGGTAGTGGTGACTTGAAAGTTACATTTAAACTTGAAAATTTCCCCCTCGTATTTTACTTTAGTACCAATGACAGTAGACGTAATAAAAATGACCGTTGACTATTTTTGTTTCTAATATCTTTATTACGAGGCGTTGTTCTTAGATTTTTCCCTTCGGGATTGATCCCGGACCTTCACCAATAGCCCGTTGTGTTGCTCCAGTGCGACGTTAATCAACTACCTACCTACCTAATATCTTTAAAAATAATTTTTAGAGGTTTTCATAAAATTAACAACTCACAGTTGCGGTATCAATAAAAATCTCAGATCAGAAATTTTCTAACTCTAATATTTCCAACAAGTATTACCTTACATTTGCATATTCTTGAAGCAATTTAAGATTTAAGGTGTATGTATACACTAGAAATCACGAAAATTGACCAAAATATCGATCTATTTTTTAATAATTCAAAATATTGTCTAACCCCTTAGCTTTCAAACGATACCAAGATCTTGAAAATATTCGAAATAGTTTTCTAGTTATAAGGGTTTGGGATAGGTACTGTCACCTTAGACAAACACGCTTCCAAAACTTTAAACCTGATTTCTGAAGAACTATGTTTTTTCAATACGATGCTACTTTCGAACAGTGATAACTCAACAATGAATTGATCTATTATAATTACTTTTGTGGTCATTATAATCTATATAATACAGTGGATGTTTTGACCCTCAGTCAAAGTTATTGGTTAAGAAATTAATTTTTAGTTGATTTTTAAATCTTGAAATTCCTGAAAAAAACTTGATTTTTTAGACTTTCTTCATGAAAAAAAATTGAAAAAAAAATAACCTATTCCCTCTAGCAACTTGATGGAGGGTCAAAACATGAAGAATAATATTAGGAATAATTTCCAACAGGAATTGTCTTTCTGAACAATTAGAATTTCAGATATCACTGTTCAAAAAACATGCTAATTAGCTAATTATATCTTAATTATATAATTAATGAGTAGCTTAATCAGAATTTTTCACACTGAAATGAGTTTAAACACAAACCAATGAGTTATTGTGAAAAAACTGGATTTTTAAAGTCAAAATTATAAAAAAAATGTTCTAGTGTATACATACACCTTAAGTCACTACACTCTACACTTGTTAATATTGCAATGTAGATTGAACTTTTTAATATTTCCCACTCCTATTCCAATGAAGAAACAAAACTAAAAGGATATTCCTAACAGAAAAGGCTTTCCCATCAGAAGTGTATTTAAACTTTTTCAGAAGTAAAAAAACATTCCTTTGCAGACTCCAAATCAGACATAGCAAGTCGATTGCACATTTCCATTGCAGTAATTCTAATCCTATTATCACTATACAACCTGAAAACGAACGAGGTTTACAACTCAAAACAGAAGTTAATAAATAAAACTTCTGTTTTGTCTTTCCCCAAAGCTCAGTATTTATTTTCTTACCGAATATTTTTCATCTCTTGGACCAAAGATGTCGCCAAAGCATGTCTACCCTCTTCGTAGGGATGCGCAGGGTGTGTGTGGATGGGATAATTTTCTTATGGATCTCTCTTTTAGATTCGGAGAGGGATTTACGAAAAAGAAGAACCGAATAACGCTTATTGGTGCAGAAATGTGTGATTTTGCTTCTGGATTTCTTGTGCATTTACTGTCATTATCATCACTGGGCCGGATCGTGTTTGGCGCAGTTGACTGAACTTCCGTAATGGAAGGTTAGAGAAGAGCAGTAGTCTGTGAGCAAGGGGAAATTTCCCGTTGAAATCGCGTCTTTCGATTGAAAGTATTGAGCGAGTTTCTTTCGGTTTGTGCGAGGGATTTTCTCTCAAAATGTGTTTCTGTCATCGGAAAAGCATTTTGCCTAGAGTAGTGACGTTTCTATGAAGTAATTGACTTTGGAAAATGTTTGTGGGGTATGAAGTAATATTCGGTCTAAATATTAATCCTATAATTATTGTTTTGACACCATGAAGTAGGTAAAGGTTGCCCTCAAAATAGTCGGGGCACTTGCTGTAGCAATATGACTTTGCCCATAAGAATGGCTGTACCTAACGTGGAAAAAAGTCGTTAGGTTTGGAATCAGACTTTACCTTCTCCTAGATATCTCACTTAGTTCGGCCCATCTCCCATCACGTCGGTGTGGTATGGAAGTTTGGAGAGTTGGGTGCCAGCTCAGGTGTTGTTCTCGTCATCTGAGAGTGGTTCAAAATTACGAGGCGTTCTCTTTCGATCTTTTCCTTTAGAATTGATCTCAGAACGTCGCCAATAGCCTATCGTGTTACTCCAGTGCGACGTTCATTAACTACCTACCTACCTGGTCCCTACCCCAGGTGCCCGATTTATTTGTAGTAAACTACCGCTGGCATAGTTGTTTTTTTACAACTGTCAGGATAATAGTTAGTCCTGACCACCTAGCGCACTGTTTCGGGGTGTCATGGCAAGACATTCATGACGATCCGAGACATCTTTTGAACATTTTTCGCAAGGACATCATAGGATTGATGTAACTTCGATCCGGAATAAGAATTTTTTTTATTTGCAGCAGACTTTTTGAACCACAATTGATTAAGCAAATATGATAAAGCTTTCGAAGTTTGGAGAAAAAAGCGTTGGGGACATGCTGACGATGCTTATAAAGCGATATATGAAGAGTTATAAAAGGACTCTTGTCGATGTTTATGTCGCAATCTTGGTAGTTCTCGATCTAGGTCGATGACGAGGTGAACAAATATTATTTTCGTATTGCTTGCACTACCGTAATGAATTAACCCGTTTTCATTACGCAGTTCTAATTTATTATTAATTTTAGGTTATTAGCCCCTGCTTCATTATTAAAAATATAGAAACATCTACTCAAGTGACATCGAGGCATTTAGTAAGATATAAACCGGGAGCGTTGATGCATCTTTGCTTCATCAAGGTACCGATTTAAATCTTAACCCGAATCACGATTTGAAACTCTTCGCCATGGTTGTACTTTTAGACATTCAGAGCATATATGAGTATCATACGTTCTTTTACATTCTTCATCATTGGCTTTACAGACTAGTTGAATGTGGGCTTTGATTCTCGACAATTCTGTTCCATCTTCACCTGTTATGCAATAGTTCTCTAGTTCTTAGTTTTGCAAATGCCAAAGTTCTTATCTACACAGTCAATCCATCTAAGCCTTGATCTTCCTCTAAGCCTAACTCCAATAATAGGCGTGGATAGAAATATTTTTTTATACTCATTTCATCGGACATTCGAATGCTATACCCAGACCATCTCATTCTCCGTATTTTTCTACATTTAGTGATATCTAGTTCTCTGTATACATGATATAAATCGAAATTAAACCTTCCTCACCGCACTCCATTTGTCTATATACCACCAAATATGTTTCTTTTTCGAAATTTAAGATCATGATGTTCGAGTTTCTGAGGCACAGGATAATACAAATCTACTTAAAGCTTTGTATATTTTAATGTGGCTTACGATGGAATTACGATTTTTATTGTCGATACGAATTGGTGATAATAAAACTTTATAATTCGGTTCTTTTGAGTTTTTTTACATTGCTTTAGCTAAATATGATCACTAGACAGATAAAGGATTTTGATTTTGTTCCGGGTGATATACGACTGACTTCATCGTAGAATGTGGATTTCTGAAAAATTGACTAAAAAAATCAAGAAACTTCTCACAAGAGATGCCGAACAGTTATGTGATATTGCGAGAAACATTGAGAGATCCGCATTTGTTTTTCTTTGAATGGATATATGCAATATAAAAACAGTGATATAAGATTGAGCAACGTAAGCAGGGTAAAATAAAAGTACCACAGCGCAAAGACAGCGAAAAACTTGTTAGGTAGCCGTAACCGTAATTTTGACGTGAATACTCGGGCCTGTTGCTGGATTGTGGAATGAATGAAGTAGACATAGGAAGTTTGAACGATTGTTTATTGTGAATATTCAACAATTAATTTAGAGTTTGAACGATTAAAGTGCAGTTTGATATTAATATTGAAGGATAATTTTATTGATTTCTGACCTGTGATTGCAGCGTCTTTCGGTAGTTTTCGAATGACACCACATATGCTGTCCTCACTCCTCGCAATCCAAAGTTACACTGGCTCAAAGCTCGCCCAGCACCGTAGAATTTCGACATATTCCCGACCCCCTCCCACGCTAAGTATCCCTGCGCATTCTGTTCGAAGGTAATACCATCTTTTGTCTACACGACACTTATTTATCTTCTGGATATTTCTTCTAGTTCTGAAATTATAAGACAAAACAGTTCTAACGCTCGACTTTTTATGCATGTCCTACATTACTCTTCCGATTTTAAAGACGGACTCATATAAAAACATAAACTACAAACAGAGCAAAATAAAGTCGAGGTCAATACAAACAGTGGAGGTTCATATGCAATTATGAAAGTTTAAATGAGCGTAATCTACCAAGATTTCTTTACCAGCAAAACAGCTATGTATAATTCCGTAGTTCTCAGTTTTTAAGGAAAAGCTCAACTGGAAAATATTTTTAAGGTTTTGATTTTGGCGGCCCAATGGATCTACGCTAACAGACTCCGTCTCTCTTTGCCTAGGAAGATTGTCTGTGTTGTGCATCCCCTGTTGCAGGCAACTTATTTATTCTAGTCCTGCATGAACTGGTCAGATGATTTTCGAATGCTGTAACGGAAAACTAGTACTTTTTAATAGTTATAAGTACATTTCTGATAACAGCACGTATATAAATAGCTCTCCTAACCTTAAGAACATACTAAAATATTTAATGACCATATAAACTCTACTAACACTTAAACAAATTGAAGACAACTTATTGACATAGTTCAAACAGGACTAGTATGAATATGGAACAGACAGCTTATTTATACTAGTCCTGCATGAACTGGGCAGGTGAATGATACTAAAATGTTGACTGATGGGAAACCAGTACTGTTTTAATGGTTAAAAGAAAATGTCAGATGATTACACTTTTATAAATTGATTGCATAACCTTAAAAAGAAAAATATTTAATGACCTAAACCGCTTAAAAACCTCTCAGAATGGCCATTACAGTCTTATTCAATGAGCCTAAAGACCTATTTCCTCTTTATATTATGTCTGTTACTTTGCTAACAGTTTTTTACTTCCAAATAAAATAAATTTTTAAAGGATTAACCGAGTTTTGGAAGACTAAATCGCGTAAGCTCTATGAAACGCTTGATCTATCATTAGTTTTAAGTCTTTGAAGACATTTAACATCCTAAACTAGTGAATATTTTCTTAATAAATCATAATACTAATACTCCTTAAACGCATGTTAGAAAAGACGTGCTTTGTGTACAAGCGTGGAAGATTTATTAGTTCCCCAGGATTTACAAGAATTTATGATCTTATTCTAGTTTTGCGTGAAAGTAGAGCGCTTGTAAAACTCTCGGATGGCGAAAAACTGTACAAGCGTGTGTCATTACTCAGCAGTTTTTGAAACCCGGCATTTGCTAAGTGTTGAGATACATGATCCTGGAATTTTGTTGATCCGGGAAAACTTTCCTTTCCCTCATCTTGAAAGACATTAAAAATCACATGTGATGAGAGCGTTATAAAAATACCCATTTATGAAAAAATCGTTTACTCTATAATTCACAGCCCTTTTCAAACTTTTTAGAATACTGCTCCTTTCACTTAAACGGGCCGTGGTAGCCTGGGCGGTAGAGTAACGAATTAGCAACCGGAGGATTGCGAGTTTGAAACTCAATCCAACCGAAGACCGTTGTGTACATGGAGGCTGGTGTACGTTAAACCTGTCGTGGTCTTGACTGTACTCACGTCGGAAGTTTGGAGAGAGGGGTGTCAGTTAAGGTGTTGACCTCTTATTATGATCGTGATTCAAAATTACGAGGTGTTTTTCTCGGATCTTTCCCTTCGGTATTGATCCCGGACCGTTGCCAACTAACCCGTTGTTTTGGTTCAGTGTGACGTTATTTCAACTACCCCTTCACTTAAAAGTAAATATCTGTAGATCCTTTAAAACATACATTGCATTTGAATAAGCCGAATTGATTTAAATATATTAAATAAATGCCAGGTTAATTTCTTAAAATTTGCAGTTTATATTTAGACTGACTTTCTTGATAAAATTGAAGTGTATCATCCCACTACCAGACCATTCTTCAGTTTATTTTTCAGTTTGTGCATATCTTTTTGCTCATATTATATACACATTGTTAATGAATATATATGCTACCATCAAAATGTATGAAAATTAGGAATTGTATATAATGCTTAGGAAATCCAAAGAATGTCGTAAATAGGACGTCAAAGGATGAAACGCTTCATATTTCTCACATTTTCTAGGCATTCTATGGAAGGCAAAAAAGCAAATCGGCAAAGTATAAAGTACTTCTTATGACGTTGCAACAAGTAGGTCGATACTAGTCCTTTTCTCTTACTTTTTTCGTAAGACAAAATCCTGTACTGTAGTTTGTATTTTTTTCTTTCATTTTCAAAAACGCCTTTTTAATTGACACTTTTTCATGAATCTCTTTCCATACTTTGCCTAAACATTACTTGTCATTCTGTATAATGCCTAGATATACAATTAGATATCCTAGATATTTTAATTGTATTTCTAGACAATGCCTAGATATTTTTATATGCTAGGCATTATCTAGATATTATATACTTCCCTAGGGAAGTTTATAGTATATTAAAATAACACAGACGTTTCATTCTGATCTAGAAACATCAAGATGTTCTAGGCATTATTTGTAATGCCTGCATTTTACAAATTACCGGTAACATACATTATTAATGAATATAAATGAGGGGGTATGAAAAAAATGTGATTAACACCCTTGTCATCAGAAGATATAAGCGATTAAGAAAATTTATTCCAGATGCCATGCACGGGCTGTTAGGTTTTAGTAAAGCTTAAATAAAAGCTCGTATGATTCACATATTTAGAAATATATTTCGAATTTCTGGTATGGAGAACTTTTGCTTGAAAGTTTCTTGTTATATAACCCACAGAGCCAATGAAGTTAACGGTGATGTTAAGTACTTCAATTACCAGCTGTTTTCACTGCTTGCTCCAACGCTATACTGTTTTCCTTTGTGCAGTGTTCCTGAAAATGTCCTTTTAATTACTTCTAAAGTGTCCTAATAGATTGGAACCCTATACTTCACATTGCAGTCAATGTTAGTATGGAGTGTTATTCTACTCCTTTATATCTTTAAAGAACCTAAAGAGAAAAGTTAATTTCTTTTAATAATTTTATTTTTTAAAATCATATCTTTAAAGACCATTATGTTTAAAAAATTGCAATTTCAAGATAATATTTAAGTTAGATTCAGTATGGGTATACCCTTTTCCAATTCAGTAAGGGATTATTGTTTAAAATTTAGAAAAAGTAGTGTGTAAGCTTAATCATGTGACTTAAAATACAAATGCTTGTTTAATCTCAATGTTGAGCATGGAAATATAAGCTTGTACTTTCAAGTTTGGTGCCACTTTATGTTAGAGGTAGGTAGTTGAATCAAAGTCGCACTGGAGCAACACAACGGGCTATTGGCGACGGTCCTGGATCAATCCCGAAGGGAAAGATTCAAAGATCGCATCGTAATTTTGAACCACGATCAAATAACGAGGTCAACACCAACTGGCACTCCACTCTCCAAACTTCCACACCACGCCAACGTGAGGACATTTGAGTCCACGACAGATTTAACGTGCACTAGTCCCCACATACACGACTGTCTTTGGATGGATTGAGTTTCGAACTCGCAACCCTCCGGCTGCAAATCCTCTAGTCTTCCAACCAAGCTACCACGCTCCCTAAAATATTAGAGTAATATTATATGAATTATCTTTTTACTAAGTATTCTCGCTTGGTGAGTATAACTATGTGTATTATTTATAATCAATTATCCTTCCATTGTTTTTTGTTATCTTTTGGCTCATTATGTATGGTCTGCATTAATTACTTGTAATAATTGAGAAAAATTTTCAGAATGTCATAAAAATTTCAACGGTCACGCAATGAAATGCTTTCTTGATTTATCTGATTTGCAGATGCAAGATAACAGATATTTCTTTTTAATCTTAAGACTGGATTCCTTTTCTAACGCCCCACTGTCTGGGACTTTTAGAAAGTGTAATTCAAACCAGGAGTCAGGAGACAGGCCCATTTAACATCCGATGCTGGCGCTGGATCTGAGAAATCCACGCTTGCATAGTTATAAGGAAATTGGTGATATCAAGTGCAATTAAGTGAGTCATTCAAATGTATTAATATAAAAGATTTATACTAATACATCTGATTTATTCTATCACTTTTTCCCAAACAATATGATATGTATTTGGGATTATATGATCGATTTTCGGTCATAGATCTCACAGATACGATGCCAGCATTGGTGTTACTCCAGAGGCACCACCATCGAAATGTCAATTGTAAGGGACTTCTTTAATTTTAATTGGATATTTATGTAAAATTCTTTAAAAAGCTATTGAATATTGTTTTAATATGTTATAATGTATTGAATATAAAACTTTGCAGATATATTTAAAATTTTCAATTGGCTTTTCTTACTTGTAAAATAAACTGGATACTAACGCAAACTCCAGCTTGAAATTTGTTTGTGACTACATTTCACTAAATCCAAAGCACAGCACAAGTTTGGTGTTTTTAAGTATGTTATGTAGCGGTACGAAATCTGGATTGAAGCCAACCACAAATAATAGTCGATCTTAGAGATGATGAATTTTCTTGCATAGGATAAAGAGACCGAAAGCTTAGGGAAAAAGTTTTTATTTTACTTTACTAGAAAAACAGGTCACTCTAAGGATCCATAGAAATGTCCACGCGAAGGCGTAGTCTCTCTAAACAATCGATATGTTTTGAACTAAACAGGGATTTTTGAAAAAAGTCTCGGTATTAACTATCTTGACACTGAGTTATACTTTTTTCTTACAATAGATTAACTCTGAACAATGGTGACTCTTAGAGTAGGTAGTTTTTTTGTAGAAAATCAATAAAAAAAGCGATCGAAAACAGTTTTTTTCTGATGAGACGGGTTTCTGAGATTGTTTTTGAAATAAGTAATCCGTATGAGGGACGTCAGAAGCTAATTATAAGGTAAATAGCATGGTGTTTTAATTAACTGAATGTTTGAATATTGCGCTCATTGAGTTATTTGTTCAGTGCAATTATTTTACATTGTATGATTGATTTTTTATTAGATCAAACATATCTTTTATTTTTAAATACAGATAACATTCGCTATTCACAATGATTCTCAATACTTTGCGTTGTGCCTCAATAAGTATAATCATAAATGTCAATATGATGGAAATTTATTAAATTGTATATGATGAAGAGTCATAAAAGTCTTAAACCTGATAAGTAGGGTAAATTATGTACTTATTTTAGCTTGGACAAGCTACAATTCAAGCTAAAATAAATACCTAAACTAATAAACTATGACAAAACTCAATCACCCAGTTTTCCATTTTCCGACGAGTCATCTACTTTATGCGTTTGTTTCATGACTCAGTGTGACCCAGTGTCAAGGCAAATAACTGCATTATTGTACTTGTTTTCACGTTTCAAACAAACTCTCCAAGTGGTATAGATGAGGAGATATCTCGTCCATCAAGATTTGACCAATTTTACTTATGACGAGATATCTCGTCATCAAGATATTGCAGATGTTTTTTTATGATGATGAGATCAAGATCTGACCAGCTCTTTTTCTTATGAGGTATCTCGTCAATCAATATCTTATCAGTTTTGCTATTGACGAGAGATACCTTGCCGAGATATCCACCAAGAGGGTTAACGCAATATTGCTACTTTTGTGATTGGTGTGAAAAGTTGGACGCGTCTTATTGTTAATGAAACCGAAGATTAAAAACTGGCTTTGCATTTTAACTGAAAAATTTTGTTTTGAAAAGTCAAACATAAAGTTAAATGCCATCGAACAATGGGACGATTACTAAGAAACAAATACAAGTCTAGCTAACGTGTATGAATTCCATAAAGTCATAGTGGGTTATAGAAATAAAACCAATGGTTTAATGCTTTTACGTGAATGACATGCATGTATTTGATATTCCCATGTTTTGAGCTTTTTGCGTAATTTTATTCTTTTCATCCGACTTTTACGAAATTGGTATGAAATATATTTAAATTTACCGTACTTAGCATTGAAGAGTCCATGATCTAATGACATAATGACCAATTGCTCAGCATCTTACAAAAATACTTTACTGCACTGTTTTAACATAGTAACGTTGTCAGGGAATTTCTTTAGCTGCATTGTATAATTATTGTGTGAGATGTATCTATTATAATACTGTTCATTTACCTTTCATGGTGCCAAAATTACCTTTATTATCTAATGCGGTTTCCTCGGGAAGTTACCTTTTACCTTCCTGATTTCAAACAACGATCTTGTCACGAAATGTGTTTCTTTTGTACACCTAAGATTCCTGAATGGTATGTTGGGCGGGCACTTGCACGTAGTCTGGAAAAAAATAGGAGTGGCCGAAACCACAGGAGCGAAGTATGTCTTCAACTTTCAAGAAACATGTCCAGTAATAAATTTTCCGATATTAATTTGCTTACAAGTTAAGAATATCAGAAAATTATACTTCACTTAATACTTATTCGATATTTGCGGTTCTGTTTACGATTATTATCAGACACTTATAAATATGCATATCGTGTTCCTTAGATTGAAATTTTCATAAAGCTCTCATCCAGGGCTGAAATATATTCAAAAGAGACCACGTGCCTTGAATTCTTCTGAATGAACCCATTTTCGCATTCGTTCACATTTTCTTTTCTGTGCTGATTTCTGTCCATCAGATTTCTCATTGCATTCTGTAATCAGACTGCTGAAGAATTTCAAGCTTTTCAGTGTAATTGTAACAATTGTATGCAGCTACACAGCTCAAATCAAGCAAAAAACCTAAGCAGCAAAATTGACTGATGAATCACGTTGCGTTGGATAATATACTGTTGCCCACCAATATACAAATAATGTCGATTTCTGTGTTTTGTGCCACGTACATTAATGAAGTATATCGTCGCTTACTATCAAAACCTTGTAAGAGAGAAGAGGGAGTTCAATTCTTTTGTTTGATGAGGTTTTAACATTATTTGGGTTAAATATGCTTACTAAACTTGTTTCAAAAGCTCCAAGTATATATCTGTTATAATACTCTACCGAATTTTTAGACCTAGTGCATCATATTGGGACAACAATTTTCTATCTAGTTATTTTTACCGCCGCTGAAAACTTTTGATTCTAAGACTTATGAAGTATTGATAGTAAATTGATGAACACTATTAAATTTAAATTAGAGAACATGGTTTGCTATATCATCCAAAAATATAAGACAGGAAACTGAAAAAATCCAACCAAGAATACCGCAAATTTCAACGTAGCGATTTGCGAAACCTATTCGGAGGACCTCATCCGTCCGAAGTGTCGGGAGAAGGAGGGCCGTATCTGGTCTCAGAGCCGGGCAAACCTGTCCGTTGGACAGTATCCGAACCACATGTAACATGTCCAGTGAGCCTTATCTGGACCACGAGTCTGTTAAACCTGTTTTGAGGGCCTGGTCTGCGGGCCCGATAAAAGTATTGCAAGGGCGGTATTTGACCAGCGGGCAGGATAAACCTGCCCGAAGTTTTGTATCTGGCTTGCGCGGCCGTGTAAACTTATCTGGACTACGGACTGGTTAAACCTGTCCGGAGGACAACATCTGGTTTGCGGGCCTGATAAAAATATTTGGTGGGACGTATCTAGCCTGCGGGCCAGAGATCTATCTATTCGTTACGACTTATTTGTCTTACGCGTTTTCTATGGACGGGTTGTGTGATCGCGTGCAAGCGATCCGAGAATTATATTTATTATGCAAGCTCAAACGATAATTTTGTCAATTGTAACCATAATATGGAATGCGATAAAAAATGAATTTGGAATTTAGAAGAATTCAAGACGGAGTGAAAAAGTGTGTGGATGGTTCTTTAAAACTTTGTATCTTTAGTTTTTTTAAAAAAATGTTTAATTTTTTTAATAAGCGTTCGTCTCCATGTATGCAACCAAAGAGCCTATCTACAATTACATAATGCGATCTCGAAGTGATATTATAATCATCCAAAAAGTGAATAGAGTGAGTTTTCATCTCCAAGAAAATTTAGGCTAAAATAGTTGTAAAAAACCACTCCAACGCCGTACCAACGATTTCTAAAAGTAAAAGAACGACCAAGAGTTCCCTTCTGCACTTCGTTCTTTAATTACTTTCTCGAACTAAATGCTAATTGGGTATAATTTCACCAGCACCACATCTCTATTCACGTACTCATACACGCTTACGAATGAGTCCAGACATTCCTTCATCGGACCCGCCGAACTTGCTCAGTTCGGTCGATTGGAATACATATCACGGATCCATCGTGCGAGGGCATCAATAAAGTCACGTGACTTACGTGGGCGAGAATACTCTCATTGTAAAGGGTCGAGACTAACGATGCAGCTCTCGTGACGTCACACGCTACTTTTGTGTGAAACGTAACCCCCGCACATTTCTCTTCTTTACTATTTGTAAACTTTAACATTTGAGAGGAGAAATGAGAGGTGGGCGTTTTAACACGTGGAGTCAGGGAAAAGGTGAATGGGAAAGAGTAGATGGAAAAGTGTTGCAGGTGTGAATTTATTTGGGTGGAAGGTTCGTTTTTTCCTGACTGTAAATGATGGGATCGTGTTTACCTTGACCTTCGGAGTTTTTTTTTGCTCCCAAAGCGGATTTTTATGTTTCGTTCGGTTTCATTTTTGGCCGGTCTTGTTGTGTGACGGAAGTTGATGGACTTCGAGATCGGGTAATCGGAAAATTCGAAAGGGATTGGGAAAGAGAAAATCGTAAGATCAAGGAATTGAGGATTTCATTGTGAAACCTCGTTTCTTTTGAAATGCAAATTACACAAATGCAGTAGTGGGCGAAATGTTATTAGCAGTGCGATGATAATTTAAGTTTCCGTACAATTAGAAAACAATTATTTTAAAATCCCCTTATTGGTACACCTGCAATTGACATAATTTCTGAGCCTTTGGTATTGCAGTCTGGAGTCACTGTAAATACCGAAAAAAATATCTTGTTAGATGTGAAAATTTCGAGAAAAATCAAATGGACTAAAACAATTTCTTCTCACTAGTGCTATACTTTCATCAGTTTTTAGTTTTTCATAAGCCACACTGAACAGAATCACAGATTTTTGATTTTCGAATCAAAATTTACTACACTTTCGCAATTAGTAATTATGACGTTTCACATAGAGATACAGTTTTTTCTAACAAAAAGTAAAGTAACTAAATGAATTAAATTTCAGCTATTCCTTTATATAAAGAATTGCATTTGAATTCGTTGCATTAAATTACTTACATATTAATAAGTAGTATCAATTTATCAAAGAAAAATTGCATAGCTAATGTTCGTGAACAAAAATAGAAACAATGAAAAATTATTGCGATCCACAATAATTTTTCCACAGAAGCGTATAAACCTACAGAGACCTACCGCTTTCGAAAGAGTGAAAACCTCTGAAACACGACTACACTTTTTCTCGCCCTAGAATGAGATAAAATAGTTAATTTCTTTCTTTTACACTAATTAAGGATGCAAACGGTATGCAAATAACTATTTATTTTAATTCGGTTAATACATAATGCCTATACAGGGTGTTCCGAAAATTTTCGTTCAGCTGGAAGAGGGCGCTGTTTAGGTCAGGCGATAACATCTTTTCTGAAAGCATCGACCTTCCAATGAAATAGCCGGAGCATATTCTCGCAGTTTCATGTTATTTCTTCCGGCCGCTCGGTTTGAAAATCTGTCACGTAGCTGTGGGAAAAAGCACGAATTCTAAATTATTGATTGATTAAAAAGATTACTCACTGTGATAAAAAACACTAGTCTGCATTTCGATAACCACTCTAAGTCGATTCGCAAGACCAAGTGATTTACCCTTCAGAGATCTTACGACAACGACTCCATCCATATGCTCTGTCTATTTCATAAAGGTCGGTGTGGGTAAAGCGGCATACCCACTGGGATTTTCAACGGCATGCACGAATTCGGTAGGTTGGCAGATATTTAATTAACGCAATATACAGGGTGCAACGCAAAGTCCGTACCCGGCCTTTATTTTCGCAACCGTTGGTCGTATACATATACTTCCAATTGCAAAAATGTTTCACATGAGGTAAACATTCATGGTATGACATTTTGAAATTTAAAAAAATCAATTTTGTAAAAATTACAAGATCTAACTTTTTATACAGTCCCCTGTTCCTTATAGTGATATTTAGTAAAAGTTTACACTCATCCTAACAAACGTACTACAAAAAGTTTCACTTCTGTGTGACAAAAATTAACCGATATATTTAATTTCAAAGTTTGGGATTTTTTCAGATTTGTTTCGCCTTCATTGAGGGGTCGGTTAAAATATAACTTAGAATAATTCGAGATTGAAATCAGAGTGCAACACCTCTGGTAGTTTGCATTCCACTGCCATTTATCTGGTTCTTTTTGCGCATTTTTCATTTTAAGGGTGTCGATTCTACATAATTCGACGATGGTCTATAACTTTCGAATTAACATCTTTTGTCTATCTTGTTTAGTTTCGGAGTTAGATTTCCAAACTTTCCCCACTGGGGGCGCTGCGACCGCTTTCAGTGAATCGGGCATGTCCACTTTACTATACATGCACCCATCGTTTATGGTCGGGGAACCCCCCTTTCGCCGTAAAATGGGCGTTGCACTCTGATTTCAATCTCGAATTATTCTAAGTTATATTTTAACCGACCCCTCAATGAAGGCAAAATAAATCTGAATAAATCCCAAACTTTGAAATTAAATATCTCGGTCAATTTTTGTCACACAGAAGTGAAACTTTTTGTGTTACGTTTGTTAGGATGAGTGTAAACCTTTACTAAATATCGCTATAAGGAACGGGGGACTGTATAAAAAGTTAGATCTTGTAATTTTTACAAAATTGATTTTTTAAATTTGAAAATTTCATACCATGAATGTTTACTTCATGTGAAACATTTTTGTAATTGGAAGTATATGTCTACGACCAACGGTTCCGAAAATAAAGGCCGGGTACGGACTTTGCGTTGCACCCTGTATTTAACTAGTATGCCCGTGCGAGAATTCTAGCATGAACAATTCCACCCCCCATCCGCTGTAAGGGTGAAAGATGTAAGCGAATTTTTTTAATCCAAAATATTCATTCATTATTTCAAATCTTAACCTCGCGTGGAACATGCGTCGTTTAATTATTCTTATATCATCAAATCAAATATTCATAAATTATTGATATTATGAAAAGAAATGAAAAACTAATTCAATACATAAATAAATAATTCGTCGCGTGTAAAAGGCGTAAAAGGATCTATACTATAGAAATAATATAGATGATGAATAAAATTGTTTTCCGAGTAATACTGGTAAAACAATTTCATTGGAAAAGTGGTTTTTCCATCAATACTGGTAAAACAAACTGTGTTGCATACAGCAATCGTTTTACTCTCAATGTTATTTCTATGGGGATTTCGAATTATTTTTAACCCCCGTCTGCACACCTTGGAGAAAAAGAACGGATTCGTCAGTGCTCCGGGAAATTCTTTCTTTTGATACCTCACTTGTTAAGATTCGTCGCGTGTAAGAGGCGTAAAAGGGATCTATACTATAGAAATAATATAGATAATTAACGTAAGATATTTAATTAACGTTATTTAATTAACGTTAATAAACGTCACACTTGAGCAACAAAGCGGGCTATTATACGAATTCGGAGCTGGCAGATATGGATTTATGTATGGCAGATGTGTATGGGACTACCAACAGAAACGGACGAGCTTCTGAAAGGTTGTGGTGTTCAGAATGTTGCTTCTGGATTCAAAGATTCCTGATTTGAATCCGGGGTAAGGCATTTGTATTTGTTCGGTCAGAATTAATATATGTCCTCTCTATAAATGTTTAATTTGGGCCCTTCTACAGCTTTTTTCTTATTTAGCCAGAATTTTCAAAATACCTCGTGTATGCATTTACATTTTTGGTTAAAAGACAATAGTTCCTAGTCTTGCACTCGGAATCCAAAGACTACCATCATGTCCTCCAAGCCTTGACTCAGTGGATTTTGCTCAATGCGCTAGCAACCTTCGAGTTTGATTTTTATAACTTACCCTGGGTATACTCTTTTCTGTGTAAGTAAAATTTTCGTTGGGTGTGAATGTCCATTACTTGACATTGTATGTTTTACGTTGGGCGCAGCTTGGACAAATATGGTCCTTGCGCCATAAAACTCAACCAACCAACACATCACGTCCTCCCTCCTCGATGTTTCTTTCTCGAGTCCCTCTTTGTCTCTGAAATTCTCTTCACAGGTCCCGGATAATCGTCTCAAGGACACGCCTTTTATGTTCATTGGAGATAAAAGGGTTTCTCCTTCCATCATCTTTTAGAACTGGTTACCATCACAAAAATAAACTTACAATGTAGTAGTATATATAGCAGAGTAGCCTATTCACCATGAAGTATTTTTTGGTAGACAAAGTTGCATTGTTTCACACATCTTGATAAATTGGCGATTGGAGGACGTGATTATGAACACACACTCAAAAACAAGTCAGATGGAGTTCAATATAAAAGGCATTCACTTTAATGGATCCTAGGTGAACAGTTGATGAAGTCACTTCCAACAATTGTCTAAAGCCCTGTGATAACCGATACTGATTCTATTTCTATCACGGCTTCACTCTTCGTTGCCACTTAGCCTTCATTTCACACTCGGGCTGCAAAAAGCAACACAGGACATTCCACTGTCGCAATCTTCTATTGCATGATCATCATATAGAAATACACCCCGTGATCTTAATACAGCTGTCACGATATCATGCAATGGGCAATCAATCCGCTAGCGATAGTATGAATTGGCTTCTTCCACTTCTGAATTCTGAAGGAGGAGTTCTGTGATGAACTTAGCCACCACAACAAGAATTAACTTCCAATACAGTAATATATAGCAGTGTAACCTATCTTTATCATGAAGTACTTTTTTAATGCAAAGTTGTTCTGTCTTGACTTGTCTTGCAAAAGCCTCAGGTTAATTCTTTTTTATATTGTTTTACATTTTCTTGCACTGACCACTCGGGCTAGTGGACAAGGTGCTAGCTTCTGGATAGAAAGTTCCTGGCTCGAATCCGGGATAAGGCATGGGTGTTTGTCCACCTGAAGTGAATGTGTGTTGTCTCTATAATAGGGTTGTGCCTGGAATATATGGTAAGTATGCGAAGTGCAAAGTGAACCCATACCCCGTGTTTCACCAGGGTACCGCCAAGTGGTTCATAACTAAGCCTTGTAGTGTCATGATTACTAAAGCTCCATGAGATTAGCAGACAGTTATGTTACGTACACTAGCTTTACTAGAAAGTTGTGGTCGACCAATGCTCTTCATATTGGATGGTTATAAATGATACGAATAAAAAAATTACAAAAACAGATCGCATATGATAATATATATGTTGCGGTTCATGTGATCAACAGGTTTAAACTAATAATAACCAGCTAATATTAATAATAACCAAATAAAAAGGTTAAAATGAATAATTTATAAGAAGTTATTACATGAACCGGTGATTATTAATTATTCACAACCAGAATGGTAAATGTAATAATTTTCAATGCGTTCGGTTTGAGTAAATGTAATGTAGGGAGTCAAAAAACCCTTTGTAATTCCAAACGCCACTGATGCTCTTCCTGCAAAAATATATTTGTTTTTAATCATTTAATAAGAATACGTATAAGAACTCGTTTATGTAATAAGTAAGGAATGTATCTTATAAAAGTACTATTAAAACATACATAAATATATGCATAAAACATATAACATTTAACACATAACATATAACATAAAACATTTTATTAAATTCATCAGGCTTCATTTGTAATTATTAATATTTACCGGTAAATGTAATTATTATGCATTATTAATCACATTGACTAACTGACACGTTTATTATTAACATTAGCCGGTTATTATTAATACTGACTGGATTTATTAAATGAACCGTAATATGTATACAAAATCAAATTTTATGGAAAAAAATTTCTCTTCAACATGACTTTATCATTACTAAGTCTCACTCCGTCGTATAAGGTAGGGAGTAATTCCTTCGATAACAGCAGATCCTAACGAAGTATAAAATGGATCCGTGTTTGAAGTGATAAGTTTTTATAAGTGAAGTACTTATGAAAATAGTATTTTGAAGAGACTACTTCATTTACAATTTTTTGTTCGTTAATTTTTATGATGTCTATTGGTAGGGTTTTTACTACGCAACATAAAGTTTTTACCTAACAACTCCTACCTTTTTGAAATAGGTTTATAACGCATGATCTATGCGGTCTTGATTTCTTTCGAAAATGAATGAAAGACCATGTGTACAACGATAATAGAATTAATTTCCAACATGTAGAAGTTGTTTCATGACAACTAGAGCGTATTTGCAGAGAAGTCATCTAACAAGGGATCGTATAAATTCATACATTGACTGTAAAATGTAATCAATGCATTCCCTTTATTTTTTATGTAATTATCAGAACTATATTGGTGATACTTGAATGTATGATATGATGCTGAAAAAATATTTTTCTAGAGGAAAGGTAAAAATGTTCAACGAATTTTTGCATCTCAAGTTCCAAAAGAATTCAATGCTTATAAGGTCGAGGTTATTGAGAAATTCGGATGTGACAGATTGACCATGATGACGACCAAGGGTCTCGAACTAAAAAAATCTTCCTTTTGAAAGGAGTAATTATGTTTCCAAAGGAAAGTAACGCAGAACAAGTTAAAAGTGACTTGATTGTTAGAGAAATAAAATTTGTTGAACATTTTATTAATAAAATTATTTGATTCGTTACTATTTCCTGGAAAGAATTCAAAATGTATTTATTTCCTTCGATAATTTTTTGATGGTATAGCTTGTTCTTAAGTATTTTTTTCAATCAAAAAATGAAAGTCCTCGAAATTAAAAGAGGTTTTGGTTTTTACCAAGAAGCCTAAATTGATGTATCGATACAATTCTTCTCTATGGGGTTCTAAATAAATGTAAATGAAGGAAATTTCTTAAATTTTTTCAAATCAAAAATGTATACGTTATGCAGGTGATTCAGAAAGGATGATACAGTAGTTATCCTTCAATCATTTGTTTTGTATTATGCGCGTATTCAGAAAATATTCTTTAAGGTGGCCTAGCCTTATCTCACACAGTATGATTTACTTGAATGCGTGGTGAACTTAGTCACCGCTATAAAAATTAACTTAAAGCACAGTTGTAAAAAGTCGTGTAACCTATATCCACCATGAAATAAGTTTTGGTAGACAGGGCACTGTCTTTCACACGTATTGCTAAATTTGTGACTGGTGGACGTGACTATTAACAGGCGGAATTTCGAAAACAAGTCCGATGGCGCTTCTGAGACAAATGCCAGATGGCGCTCGCAACAATCGGTAAGTACTGTGATGGATGGTCCACGGTGAACAGTAATTGCCAATCACTTTCAAAAATTGTCTGAAGCCCTGCGATAACAGACACTGTTCTTATCACGGTTTCACTCTTCGTTGTCACTTATCCTCTATTCACACGGCGCATCACACTCGGCTGCTAAGTGTGAACAGGACAGTCCACTGTCACAATCCTCCATTGCATGACTATGATTATGTAAGTCTTAATTAAGCTCTCAATGTCTCACTTAATTGACAATCTATCAACTAGTGGGAACATCCATCGATTCCAGCCACTGCTAAACTCGGGAGAGGGAGTATTGTGGTGAACTTAGCCGACCACTACATAAATTAACTAATAATACAGTAGTGTATATAACAGCGTAACCTATCTCCACCATTAAGTACTTTTTGGTAGACAAAGTTGCGCTGTCTTTAACACGTCTTGCTAAGTATGATTCTAAATTCTGCTATTCTAATTATGTCACTGCTTGTGCATTTGAAAGCAAACATACTTTTAATTTACAAAAGTATTAAAATAGTATAGAGATTTTGAGTACATGGTTTACTATTTTACATGGGGTTGTATCCGTATAAAATGGGGTCTTATCCGTATACTTTTAAGAGTACTTTTCATAAAATTCCAACCAGAAAAATGTTTTCATACTATTAATTAGCCAAATAAAATCGTCCCGGTTTTCCAAAGGAAACACTTTCTGATATATACTTTTAACATTTTAAATTTAGTTCCAAAGTATTAGGGATCATCTCAATCTTAAAATTGAGAAAATATAAGAGTATTTTGATTAAATTCGCAATTCATTTCGCGTTCTGTCCCTTAAAGTAGCATTTATGTCTGTATAATATAGTCTACTAACGTTTTATGTAGATGGAATATGTATTAAAATAAAATCAGTCGTATTACTCTTAAATGCTATTTTGAAAAGCAATATACTTTATTTCCTGATTTGACATATTTATGTTCGTATGTGAAATGGAGAAGCTTTTTAATTCAAGTTTTCCTGTTTCTTATGTTTGTATATTTATATAATTTTTAATTCTGTACTTAAAGTGTAATAATAAGTAAGTGCAAAATAAATTAAGTAATGTATAAAGCATAATTTGATGATTTTTCTTTGCTACGTTCCTCTGACTGAACAAGAAGAAATTAACTCTCTCAGAGGGTTAATTCTTCTTGCAACCTGCAATCTTGCCCTCGTGATTTCCTCACCAGTTTTAATCTCCTTGTGACCTATAAAATCTTTCCAAAGAATTCTATTCTGAGGAAGGGATCAATAGAATTTAATACTAGGAAAAGTAGCAGTAGAATTTTCCCAAATGTTTTTTGAAGAAAAGATCAATAAATTTTTTCTAAAGGATATTTTAAGAAAAGGACCAATAGAAAATTTCTAAAGACTGGAAATAATCCATGAATTCTTTCTACCAGTTAGATATTAAGTGTGCAATTTGGAAAAAGCAATACTAACTACTCAGAAATCTCGCGAATCTCAGAGGTTTAAAAATAACTGGAAGTAAAGAAATTAAAGTTGAAAGAAAATGTATTATTTTCTTGCCGCTAGATGGCAGCGCTTAAAGAATTTTCAGGCTCAGCTCATACTGGTAGAAAGTACTGACTTCCAGTGGCGGCACCGATTTCAAAGGATATTTTGCTCTGAATTCTATTTAAAAGTCGATAATAATTTTCCTTTTTTGCTAATTTTTAAGGCATGAAGGTTATTTTGAACATCTAACACTTGCAGAAAAAAATTGTAGAATCATACAGTCATAAATATGCATTTTTAAGATTTTTGCATTGCGATTACATTTGGGTGCAGATATTGTTAAGTTAGCCCAGTAAGATATAAAATATAAAACGAATGAGACCAATGTATTGATTCATAGGCAGTATATGGATTACATTGGTATCTGAACCAGGATCTGTTTAAAAAGCTAACTTATTTGAACGGTACCTTACATTCAAGATATTCCATTCAGTATTTTTTGTAATATGTTATACAATTCGCTCTCAATCTATATTATGGTGGCTCTGTGGGTTTGCCACTGCACCAGTTGTAGGAGGCGTAGTTTCGATTACTGTAACACCCTGATTGCATGCATTTCTCTCTTCTGTGTCAGTCAAACTTTCGTCGTGTGTGCACATGTCCATTACTAGACGTTACTGTCTTGTGTTTGGTGTATCATGACCAAATATGACCCTTGAGTCATGACACCCAACCAACCCTCCATATTATGTAAAATACACTGCTGGCCACCCAAATTGCAACACCAAGAAAGACAAGAGATATCACAACAAAATTTATTTTGTAGATAACATGTTGACCAAGTATCAAATGATTAAATTTATTGACTTCTGTGAAGTGTGGTTCCTGCCAAAATCAGTAGCCAGAGTAGCCGCCATTGTTGGAGATCACCGCTGCCACACGCCTCGGCATTGATTCAAAGAGACTTTGGATGTGTTCTTGGGGTACAGCAGACCAAGCAGCTTCCACACGTTGCCAAAGTTAATCTAGTGTGGCAGCTGGGGATGTATTCTGGGTCAATCGTTGAGCAACCATGGACCACATGTTTTCTATCGGCGAAAGATCCGGAGAGCGAGCTGGCCAGGGAAGCAATTCAATCTGGCGATTGACGAAGAACCCTTGGACAATGCGTGCCACGTGTGGTCGCGCATTATCCTGTTGAAATATGGCTGTGGGCAAGCCCTGAAGGTAAGGAAGGACAACTGGCTCCAACACCACGGAGATGTAGCGCTGGCTGTTTAAAGTACCGGCAATGCGTACTAGAGGAGTGCGAGAGTGATATCCAATACCGCCCCATACCATAATACCCGGTGCAGGACCAGTGTGGCGGTGCATAACGCAGCTGTTCAGCATCCTCTCTCCACGGTGTCTCCAGACTCGAATCCGACCATCGTGGTGTTGCAGGCCGAAGCGTGACTCGTCAGTAAAGACAATTTCATTCCATTCTGCCGTCCACATCCTTCTTTCATCGCACCATTGGCGGCGGAAACGTCTGTGGTTCTGCGTCAAGGGTAGACGAAGCAATGGACGTCTTGCGGACAGACCACTCTGCTGTAAACGGCGTCGAATGGTACGCGCAGACACTGGATGATGCGGTACAGACTGAATGTGCTGTGCTATGGTTCGTGATGTGGCTGAGCGATCCGTCACTGCCATACGCACAATATGCCTGTCATCCCGTGAAGTGGTGCACTGAGGTGGATGCGATCGAACACGTCGGTCCGTCGTACCCTCCTGCATCCAACGATCACATATCCGCATTACAGTTGTTTGGTTTCGTCCAACACGACTACCGATTTCCCTGAAAGATAATCCACAATCTCGGTAGGCCACTATCCTTCCTCTGTCGAACTCGGATACTTGATCAAAAGATGATCGCTGTTTTCTACGAGGCATAATTGATCGTTTTTTTTTAAAAAACCACAAGAAAAACACAATTGCCGTACTTGAAATCGTCGAAATCTCCAAGCCTTAAATAGCGCTTTGAAGTGGCGCCACAGGCGCGCGTGATGTGCGTCTGCGCTGAAATTCTAATCATTTGCATATCTCACCTCCGCTAATGCATGTTGTAAATTTCATATTATTTGCATGCTTCCTTCAGGGTGTTGCATTTACGGTGGCCAGCAGTGTATTATGAAGTTTTTACAACGTAAAGTTAGGCACAGTGGATTTGTTTTATGTTTTGAAATGGATGAATAACTGAATAAAATACATATAAAACTTCATGAATTATTATTATACATTATTATTGAATTTATAATATTTATTGCCAGAAATTCCATATTAAACTGTTTTCACTGATGAACCTGCATTTAGAAAAGGACGGGTGTTAAGAATAGGTATATTATTAAATATTCTCAGTAGTTGGAAGTGCCTGTTATTCGGGCTTATGAATCAGTGGTAGCCTATTAGCATTTGACTTGTGTTTGTGGTTAACCTGGTGGTTGTCTCAACGAGGTATCTCTTATTATTAGCAAAATTGACAAGATCTTGAAAAAACCCTGACCAGATCTCTATCGTCATCATAAGAAATCGGCAATACCTTGATGTCGAGATATCACATCATTAGCAAAATTGGTCAGATCTTGATGGGCGAGATATCTCGTGGAAAACACCTGGAGGTTAAGTATTGTCTTCGTATTTGTATTGACTTCGTAATTTGTCTATAATTTATTTCAGAAACAAAGTAAATTTAACCAGCCTTCTCAATGAGAAATATTCATGTACCTTCTTATATGTAGGTAGTTGAATTTACGTGCATTGGGGTAGCAACATAACGGGCTATTAACGAAGGTCCGGGATCAATCTCGAAGGGAAAGATCTGAGGAGAGCGCTTCGTAATTTTGAACCACACGGTGATGACGAATACCTTCTTATAATACTCGCAATAAAATTACTTTTCAGGCTTATTTCTTCAAGAATAATTATTTAAAAATCAATCAATAAGCCCAATTCGTCAGTGCGATCAAAAGTTTGCCCCTAATTCGTGACGCGTTGCCGTGACTCAGTGGGTTTGCCCACTGCGAGTTATAGGCGGCGCAGCTTCGATACCTTTCGTAACTTTCCCTGTGTGTATTTCTCTCTCTTCTATGTCAGTAAAAAACTTTCATTATGTGTTTATGCATATAACTTGAATTCTTCTGTTTTGTATTTAGCGCTGCTCGGCCAAATATGGCTCCTGCCTTAAAAAGACCAACGCAACTCTTGGATTGCTTGGTTTTCTTGGACGATTAAATACTTTTTAGAAAGTTTCAAACACGAAAGTTTGAAAATTGAAACCGTTTCTTTTATAGTCATGTTTCGATCGTGATTTTTTGTTTCCTCCTTATTTTGCTCTATGAAATTATTAGCTTTGTGTTTATATGATGTAGTTTATGTTGTACAATTATACTATTTATTATTTGTCTGAACGTTTGTATTGTCTTTTCTCACTGTAATGTAATTAGGGTAATCTGTTAAAAAAGTGTGTATAAATAAACACTTAAAAAGTGCGCACATCTTTTATTGAACTGTGGCAGTAAAAAAGTTACAGAAGTACTGAGAAATCACTGGGCAGGTTTTTCGGAAAGGGGACATTGCACTTAAATAATAACAGAATGATTGATTCACACGGCGTCCATGGCGATGAAAGCGACGAGCAGGAATCCGGTTCCCAGCAGATCTCCGAAGGCCGTGAGGTAGGGGATGGCCGCGTCGTCCGGGTCGAAGCCCCACTTCCAGAGCCAGTGGACGAAGCAGTGGGCCATGTAGAGCAGGATGGCCACCTGCAGGAGGGCAGCTATCAGGTAGAAAAGCAGGAAGTCTGCGGTCATGGGCCCGTTCGAGCTTTTCAGGTAGTGGACGCTGGAGATGAAGATGATGTGTCCAGGGATGGCGATGAGGATGAGGATGCGGCAGGTTCGGGCGTGGATGCCTGGTGGAAAAGTGAAGAAATGGACATGAGAGGAGAGAAGCACTCTAATATGTAACTTTATAAACGCCTCATGGAAAGTTTGAGTCAGTATTTATATGAAGCATGCGTGCGCAGTGGATAGAATACTCGAATGTGTAATTTTATAAACGCCTCATGCAAAATTTTAGGCAATACCAAGTAATCTTGTGTAATGGTACAGAATCCAGTTCGTGAAGTCGTCAAGAAAAGTTTAATCATCGCCAACTCAAAATTATTATCGATCTTCTAATGGAATTGACGAAGTATGCGCACTCAGCTTCGCATTATCTTTCCCTATGGCTCAGTTTGAAGATCTTCGGGTGAAGGTCACGTGATATTGGGAAGGGGTAGATGAATTAACATAGCACTGGAGCAATACAACGGGCTATTGATGACGATCCGGGATCGATTCTGAATCCTGTGACATTGGAAGGAGACACGAGTCCTAATGTGGAACTAATCGGCAAGCGAATTGACTAATTGACGATAAATCTAGTTTCGCTTCGATATCCAATTTGCCCAAGTCGATTCCCACGTGACCTACCCGTCTGAGGTCTTACGACGGTGGCACCGCCCACATACTCCGTCTGTTTCATTAGAAGGTCGATATTCACATTAATAGGAGGTGAAAACTGTAAAAACTGGACAAATGGACAAATGACGAAAAACCTACTTTGTGCTTCGACAATCAATTTACGCAAGTCGACTCGTAAGCCCACATGATCTACCCTTCTGAGATCTTACGACTGCCACACCAACCACATGTTCTATCTGTTTCATTACAAGGTCGATACATTAATGTTAAGTGGAAATGCTGTAAAAAAACGTCACAACTTTCAGCATCAAAACACGAGCTCTATTTTAACTCAGGAATGAAAAGAAAATTAGCGTAATGAGTCATAATTATAATGTGTAACAATATCGTGAACACCATTTTAACGACTGGTTTCGAATTCCAGATTAGGGTATTGATTTTTAAAATTACCAGCTTGAACATCTATGCTTATGTTATTGACATCGACCTAATAAAATAGACTGAACATATGGGCGTGGTCGCTGTCGTAAAATCTCAGAAGTGTGGGTCACTTGGACTTAAGAATAGACTTGGGATGATTAGTAATCGAAGCGCAAACTAGTGATTTTCATCACACTTGTCAATAAGTCATATAATAGAATTTGTTTTTTTTTTCTTGCTACGTGACCTATTTAGTCAGGTCGATGAAAATAACATCCGACCTCTTCTTTGAGGTTCATATGCGTACGTTTGTTCTTGCCTTTTGAAACCCAATTAAAAGCAAAATTCTTTGCTGCAACCACGAATTCACATGCTTAAACGTTGATTGAATATTTATGAATATTTGCGTATGTGTGAATCAATGGTTAAAATGAAGAATTTTACCTTTAGTTGGGTTTAAAGTGGCAAAAAGAAACGTCTCGTATATGTATATTGTGATTCTGCATCTTGACTCTAAAAAAGTAACTTACTTTTTCCTAGCCAGGTCACAAAAGGACTAACACAGAGCTTTTCCGTTGACAACAGACCAGGTTTGGCATTTTTATGGAGATACGTTGAGATCCTGCATGCCTGGACGGCTACCAGGTTACCTCCGACACCTGGAAAATAGAAAGGAGTCTCATTTTATGCATTACACTTCTAGAAAACAATCACAACTCTAAAAATTATAAATATTAAAGAAAGAGGAAAACCGATTTCAAATTACATTGCGTTGAATTGTGGAGTAGTTATTGCAATTTATAATTACGATACTTGGGTACAAGACAGAATTGTGACATTATTCTTCCACTCAGTGCTTCAGATGTCTCCTCAGATGGAAATATCTCCTTCAGATATGAAAATCCTGCTCCTCCTATCTCCATTAAAATGTGCGTTTTTGAGTGTCACAATTTGACAACGCACATTTCTTCTAGGAATGCAATATATACTAAAATATTTCCCTTACCAGATATATTTAAAAACCTCAGTTTTTCACGATTTCTGAAAATGTAAGATCATAAATTTCCAATTTCTTGCCTTATAAATCAACTCAGTGGCTTAACATTAATCAAAAGACACGTGTTGTAATAAGAATGAATTGTTTTCAGAGATAATCAGAAGTTACTGCTGTTCTCCATCTCATTATAGCTAAAATGATTTTAATTCTGAATAGAAATTGACATTAGTTTTTCTATATAACTTTAGTAGCTCTTTATATGAACTAAACTTTGAGTTTGTCTTCAGATTACTTCATATATGTGTAAGATGTTTGAAAGAGGGAAGATTCATTAACTTCATCAAGTCAGCTTACAAAAATTTATATTGATTAAAAATACAAATATGTATTTCATAAATTAAGAAAATCCCATCAATATAGACGTATATGGATTCTTTTGTTAAGTCCAGCAGTCAAAATAATTATCACCTTAATTTTAGATAAGAGTGTATTTTTGAGGCTACTTAAAAAACCCTCATTTTTATACCAAACTCGTAAGAAATCTGAGTTTAATTGGACACGAATAGGCATTTTAACTAAATTTTAGTGACTAATTTAATCGAATTTCCCATTTTGGGGCACAATACAATAATATGAGTATCACCGGACATATATCATCTTTAAGTGCATTTACTCGTATGTAACTGTCATTTGTAGCTATGTGTGCGTAAAATTTATGAATAAATAATAAGAATTAATTGTACTATAAATGGTAAGATAAAACATATCGTGGCTTACAAGGAAACGACAGTATAGGTTCAAAAAGATAGTTTTGAGATAAATGTGGGTATTTAATTCTTCTATGATAGTATTTTATTTAATAAGGTCTTCAGATTTTGTAAAGCGTATTGTGAAAGAAATATAAAAAATTAGTACTCAATGCTTTTGTTTTGACATAACACAAAATTTTAGACTTAATAATACAAATGGCTCATATTTTGCTTTGTTTTGTATTTAGTGTCTTTACCTGGTAAACCACGATATGTTCAGAGATATATCAATCAAAGAGAGCCATTCATTTTATCTATCGCATTTTCGATACAAAAATTATACAATGTTCTATCTTCAGTCCGGAAAAGATATTAAACTCAGTGAGCATTAGGAGATTGACTGTGTAGGGGTGTGTTTCGATCTATTAAAAGGATTTATATTACTCACCGTTGATAACTGGTTGACAAGCAGCAATTTCTTTGTATTTGGCGACGGCAAAATTAAGAATGTAACCTCCTCCGCTAAAGGAAGATAAAACCAATTAGAAAAATATTGGTAATGTACTTTAACATAGTTTAAATCTTTTCTATCATTATTTATATTTTTACACAAAAAATACATGAATGGTCCCGCAAAAATGTTCAAAATACAGGAAGGATTTTGGTACATTTTGTGTTAGCTTTTCTTCAAATACATTTTAATATACACCATTATTTCTCGTTCGGATGACTCCAATTCAATGTTTGATAATGTATAATGACGATACAGCTGTAGGATAATACCGTTGATGAAAAGTATTCTCTCTTTTATGCTTTTTGCATCATAGTCGCTTTTTCGCGTGACCACTTACATTTAGATTCACAGTCACAAACAACTCAACAGGTCAATATCCGGAGAGACCAATATGACATTACTCGATGGTTAATTTAAACCATTGTAAAGGTTTTTATTATTTTTATTTTCTTGCGCACCTAGATGGCGTAAGTAGTAAATAATAGATGCTCAAGCTGGTAGTTTAAAGTCAATAGCCCTAATCTAGAAGTCGAAACCAGTGGTTAAAATCTTGTTTAGGACATTGTTTTGCATTGTACAGGATCTAAGATTAATCTTGGTGGTTTTAAAATGTACGTGGTGCGGCAATTTAATTCCTGGAATGTAAAAAAATACTTTCACAACACTACATTAGTGGCTACTGTCACCTTCAAAATAGTCCTTCAAAACTCCATGCATACGTTGGTTTAGACGGTGTTCCTTCTCTGGAAACAGGCCTGGAACTTTTTTCTCCGGAATACTATTGAACTCTATTATCACGTTATGTTGGATAACAGGGATGTCAGAAAATATCTCAAGTTTAGGAACAGTCAGAAATCACAGGGTCCCAGGTCGGATGAATAAACAAGACAGCCTAATTAGATAATAAATTTTTTGGTCAGAAACTCTTACGACGAATGCGCTATGACTTGGTGCATTGTTGTAATAGATGATCCACTTGTAAGGTCCCAATTCAGGTCTTTTCTTCCAAACAAAATCTCGTAATCTTTTAACACCTCTAAATGTCACAGTTGGTTGTCCAAATTTCTCACTCTGTTCACATTTGCTTCTGTCGTTTTTGTTTTTGACTGCCCATCTTTGAATTTTCTGTGCTTCTGGAAGACATGCCCTTTACGGAGCATTCGCATCATAGGCCGAAACAGCTCCAATATTTCGGTATGAATTTCGCATATTTTCACACAAAATTTGACGTTAATATCCTGCTCTAAATTTCGATTACTCATTTTTACGCCGAAGTTTACACACAGATCGCTATTGTTTTCAGAATAATCAAACAAATTCTTCTACCGGCTTGAGGTTTATGCACTCTATAATTGAAACATTTTCAAACATGATTACTCACGAGATTCCGACCAAATCACCACACGGGCGACATTACGCGGCCGTTCCAGGAATTAAATTGTCACATCTTGTGTATTGAAATTGATACGCAAAAATCACTTGTATTTAAAACATGCTTGATGATAGAGGTCAAGTTTGAATGGGTCAAACTTGAAGACCCATTCAAACTTGACTACAGTTAAGTTATCTTGTCGAAAAAAGAATTTAAAGTGTTATCATAAGATATAAACAATCTAATATCAAAACTATTCCAACCTGGTGCTTCCATTGTCGATATTCAACACCTTAAAAATTGCTCGAAGTGACCTTTTTTAGATTCAAAATTATTGCGTTTTAGGGCATCATTTGATCCATCAAATGATGCCCTAATAGAATCATTTGGAACATCGTTTTATTCATATTTCGTTCGCAATTTTAATCCAATTGCAGACACTGAAAATCGTTATATCGTACAAAATGGCACACATCTAAATGCCCTGTTCTGCCGTTTTGGGCTATTTGGATTGATTTTGTTGTTTTGCGTAAAAATATTAAGCTATTTCTCTAACTGTACGTCAATTTTATTGAAGAAAATTTAAAAAGAGTATTTTGGGAACTCAAAACAAAATCAACCCTGTTCTTTCGTATCCACTCAGATTACAACTCCATGATTGGTCTGGAATGTAGCAAAATTACGTTTTAGAATTGATTAAAGTAACAACTCCAGTAATCCACTCAAAAGCTGAGCTACATACAACTGTATAGATAATTGTATAGATATTTCTGCATTATTAAAACATTGCCTGGTAAATTATTATAGCTTTTTCGCATTAACCTGCATATACAACATAATTGAAGTATAATAAGCATAAGCAAAAAATAAAAAATACCTAGATATAGCGACTGCGCTGATTATTGGGATCCATCCTGAATATAAGACATGCCTTGTATAGATATTTCGATAGGATAATATTGCCCATAGAGGAATCAAACATAAGAGCCCGATTACAACAGATGCTTCAACCCACACATATTGTCCTGAAAATGGAAAGAGATGAATTATAGAGGTCTTGGTCTGCAGATCTCAAACGAATTCATGTAAAAGTCTGAGTCAAGATGTTTGATTATTTAAAATGTGAACAAAATGCTTCACTTTTCGATACGTTGAAACACCAAGGCAATGTTAAGTCGTTGTCTTTACCTTAACATTGTACAGACAATGTTAAGGTACCACAAAAAATTGAAAGTGTAAAATATTTAAAATTAAAAATAAGCATTTTATGAATTTAACACTCCAAGTGGTTTCGACGACTTATCTCGTCCAAAATCTGGTCAATTTTGCTAATGACGAGATATCTTGTCCAAACAAAACTGCCCTATTTACTCCAAGAGGAATGAAGATCCAATGAAGTTCCTTGCCTAGAATTGGTGACAGTTTGGAATAGATTTTTGAAAAGAGGTTGGCCATTACAGTGTGGTTTTGGACGCGAAGATTAACCACCAGGAGTGTTAAACAATTTTAAACCAGAAAACTTTTTTATCCATAGAGAAACTTTTATCCATTATTGAGTTTAACGATAAAATCAAAAATGAAAGACAGTATTGAAGCAGATATTTTCTCAGAGCATGAAAAAGTTTCATATACCCTTAAGGTATCTCTTAAGTTTGGCTTACAGGACTAGAAGTAGATTGCTATAAGAATTATTCTTACCTGATCTGGCAAATATATATCTTGAAATGAATGAGAGGAGAGCTAATGTCACTACATCTCCAAGTGAGGCGGCTATTGGAGCAGCTATGTTATCAGGATTGATGTTTATTTTACGTGAAAATACTACGACGAAAATGGTAATAGATCCTATAGAAATAGATATCGTCAAAGGAGTCGTTGGAAAATTAGAGCACGATCAAAGGAAAGCATGAACTCAATTGAAGAATAAAGTTCTACATATATTTCACGAATCGTTAAAAGAAGAAAACAAGTAAAAGACTATTACATATCTAGGCATTTAAATTTATTCCTGCATAGTGTGTGTACATTTGAATACATTGCTCTTCCATTTTATTTTGTATTTTAGTTTTAAAAAATAACTGATGATGCGTTTTGAATTTTTTAGTGCATAGAGACAAGTAATTTCTTTTTCTCGCCCTCTCAAATGGTCAATTAAAAATACAGGTTTTAAAAAATTAACACATACTTATCAGTTTTATATAAAATTAGTAGAATATACTAATAGTTGAGATTGTAACTTTTTGATGCTAATACATAGTAATAGATAATAATACAACTAATTGGCTGCTAATAGATAACTAATATTACTAATTTACTATTAATGGGTACTGATATTACTAATATACCACTAATAGAAAATAATATTGCTAACTGACTACTAAAAGATAATTGATATTAATGTTCGTAATAGATGTTACGACTTTTCAACTAAATCGTTGAGATCAAGGTGAACGGATAAAGATACAATTAATAACAAGAAAACATGGACTTTTGCGTCATGATTTTCAAACTAATGCAGGTAGAGTTTTTCTAAGTAATGTCATCTCCAATTAGGCCCGGTCAAATTAGCCTTCGTGAAATAAAAAAATGACCCTTAGAGGGACAAAACGAAAATTACGATTTATTTGAAGAAATATCTGACCGTCCAAAGGTATTTGATATCAAACGCTGTCGACCAAATCCATCTAGCCATGCTGATGCTAATTTCAGTGGAGACGACACTATATATCTTTCGTAGGGAATTCTTACTATGTTGTAGTGCTCCCATTATATATGAATGGTAAGGAGGATCATGACGAAGAATTCTCCTTGTTATAATTTCTACCCCAATCACACACACCAGTTATGTATTCATTTGTGAAATGAAGTCGAAATGGACACCAGAAAACCAGTGTCCCCACATTCAAGCCTTAGTACCATGTTAAATGATTGTCCTTTCATTCGCGGATTAAGTATTTTTGAGGTCGCAGTGGAGGTAATTTTGAAGACAATTGTCCTGATTATTCTCAGACTATCTGTACGTCCCTTTGTGATAAGAATACAACGGGCTCTAGAAATAACTTATTGCTATTCAAGTGCTGATGATTATCTTCTTGCAGAGTAATCGCAAATAAGGAGGGAGCATTAACACATACCCTTGATATACTTCATCGTTCACGAATATTTACAAGTCAAAATACGTCAGTTAAGTCCAATAAGTCAGTTAATAAATCTCAACTCAAAAGTGTGTGCATCTCCAGTCTCAGTAATAATCCCACAGAAACTCAGTAATACAAATTCAAACTCACAGCTCAAAACTACATCTCAATTAATAATTCTAAATGGAACTAAAAATGAAACATAATACTGACGTTGCTAAATATATAAAACTATCTACTTATTAAAAATTTAATTATACTATCGCATGCGCGTTTTCACCAAGTTCCTGTATAAATATCGCTTGCGCTTTCTGCTATTTTATCATAACTATTATCGCTTTCATTGCTCGTTTCCTTACATCTATACTATGATTTAATATTTATTTATTGTGAGCGAGCGTGAAAGTATTTAACTGTAACTTTAACCAGTGAGAGAAGATAATTTAAATGTAACTTTAGCAAATGAGAATATTTGGTATATTTTAATTAACGTCGCACTGGAGCACCACACGGGCTATTGGCGACGGTTCGGGATCAAACCCGAAGGGAAAGATCCGACGGCAACACCACGTAGCCAATGAGGGAGCAAGTATGACAGTGATCTACGTACGTCATGACCAAGTTTGCATCGACCTTCTAATGATATAGACGGAGCATGTGGGCGGAGTCTCTGTCTTTAATCTCTGAAGGGAAAATCACACGGGCTTACGCATTGACAAAGACGATTGGCTGTCGAATCGCTGACTAGTTTTTGATCACGGTGGATAATCACTTTAACAATCAATAATTTAGGATTCACACTTTTACCCACAACCACCTGACAGATCTTCAAACCGAGCAACTGGGCAACCTGGGCACATACTCCGTCTATTTCATAAGAACGTCGATGTAAGACCTTCGAATGAAATATTTTACGAAAATGTAATCGTTTTGTTTGTGGATCGAACTGGTCATGGGTTCATAGTTTAATGAAAAATTTTGTATTATAAATTATTTCCATAATTACAAAGGAGGATAATCAAATGGTATATTTTGTAGCGCCATCTACTGGTCACCACAACTAACCCTTCGTAACGCTTACGTTGGGAGTCCCAACTTTTTTTCGTTAAACCACCCACTCCAGCAAGACGCTGCCTCGAGTTTCATTAATTTAAAAATACGTACCTCGCTTAAAGACTAAATTTAATGTAAATACAGCCTCCGTAAATTTATAGATTAGTAGAAATTAAAGTAAATTATTTGGTAATAAGGGATTTGCTGCTGATCTGATTTGTTTATTTCGACAGTCTGATTTTTGTTTGTGGATCGAACTGGTCATGGGTTCATAGTTTAATGAAAAATTTTGTATTATAAATTTTTTTACTATTCGATTTTTGTGTGTAAAAAATCAAACGTTGACAGAAATAATCGGTCCCGAAAGTCGGTTTAAGTATTTATATCTACACTAGCTATTTTCAAATTAGATAGATAATCCTATGGTGGTTTTGGACCGCGGTGGCCCGGTTGGAAGAGTAACGAACTAACAACCGAAGGGTTGCGAGTTCGAATCCAGCCAAACACCGTCGTGTACAAAGGGGGCTGGTGCACGTTAAATCTGTCGTGGCCTCAAATGTCCTCACGTTGGCGTGGTGTGGAAGTTTGGAGAGTGGGGTGCCAGCTCAGGTGTTGCCTCGTCATCTGACCGTGGTTCAAAATTACGTGGTGTTGTCCTCGGATCTTTCCCTTTGGGATTGATCCCGGACCGTCACCAATAGCCCATTGTGTTGCTCCAGTGTGACGTTAATTGAAATAATAAAAAAAAAAATAATAATAATACATCTGACAGTGGCTCAAAATTACATGGTGTTGTCCTCGGATTTTTTCCGTGGGGATTGATCCGGCCCGTCACCAATATCTATTTCTGTTGCGACACAGCAACGTTAATTAACTATCTACCTATATTATTTTCGAGCAATTTAACAGCAGTACCATCGGATACTGCATTTTTATTATCACACAGCTAAAAATACATCACTGCAATAAAAAAAACCCAATTGTGATACTAGTCAATGCATTTAGAAAATATCAGAATAAATTATTGTTATCAAGAACAAATAACAACGTGGGAAGAGTTGGGGAATATGTTATCTGTGTGTCGAATGTTCCACGCGTTTTCAGTTTCTTTTATCGCCGTTCTTTTAGTAACCCGTCCTCAGCATTCGAAGATATGGTATCACTTTCAAAACGATTGACATCGTCGCTTCCGTCAATGCACCTTTTATGGTATTAATCATGTGTTACGAAGGAATTAAAGCGTGGTGGATGTAGGTAATATGTTTTCTGTTGTGGCACAATCGTAGAATTGAACAATTACGCAAAGATGTACAATTTTTAGCTCGGACGACGTAACCTATTTAGTAAACAGAAAAATTCAGCGTTATCTGCTGATAAAACATTGACCCGTTTGCTACCTACATGATGAGTGTAATATTTAAATGAGAGCGCCCTGAATTCGTGAACAGATTAAGCTATAAAACCAAAGACGAAAGCTACATCAGTGCATTGTTTATTTACAACAATTTATTGGTTTTTCTTTACACGATGATATTAACAATGAAGCAATTTAACCCTTTTATGATGAACCATAACTCTGTGGAAACAAAGGGTGATCTCCGTTTCGTTACGTTTTGTTCGATTTTGGGAGACTAGCTTCATTAGAGAAATCCAAATATGAAAGTGAAAGCAGAAATATATATAAAAAAACGAAACGTTTTAGAACTACTGGATTTCATTCTTTGGGTTTTAGTTCCATTTTCTTCTCATGTGTTTTAGGTGACATGTGTTACAAAGCATCGTCTGTTCCTCCTTTACATTCTTGGTATCTCACCCTGCACTGTCGTTTTATTTTAAAGGTTCAAGACTGCACTAGACTGCTATGGTAGACTTAGGAACGGGCACACAAGATATATTGAGAGGAGTTGAGAACTTTACTACTTATTCATGTTCCACAGCAACTCTTTTCATATTTTATAGATTGTATCGGCGTCTCTGTGGAACACCTAGATGAACAGGAGTTGGTCGCTGTGAAATTTGTAAAACTTATTCTTTTGCACTTTGTCTAGATTATATCTTGAGTAAGGGAATTAAAAACAAGTTGCTTTTCTCTTCCTTATTGCATTATATTCTATCTCAAATATATCAAGGCTTCTTGTTTATAAGAAACTTAACAATCATATGACATTAACTACAGCCATACGGAGAATATTTGGCTCAGTTGTTAAGTAGAGCAATTTAATGAACACACTTAAGTCGATTTTCTTCAGTGCTAAACCAATAAATGAATTTTAATTGCTCGAACTTCGTTTCCTATTGCTTTTGTTTGATAACGAAGTCATTTGTAACATGTTCACATCCCACATCATGCTTATTTTGTTTATTGAATCGTTTAGTTAGCGCATGTGCACTAAACGATCCAGTAGCAAAATGTGTCGATGGTTGTGATAAGCAGTCAATAGTAAGTCTTGTGTTTTAGGATCAATTTTTTTCAACCATTCTCAGCGAAACTTCCGAACAACAATAACTGAAGGCAATGAATTCTAATAAATTACAACTTTTTTTACGAAATATGTGGACAAATTCTGAAATGTCTTACAGTGTTTCCGAACAAATGATAACGTCGAAAAAGTTCGACAGCTGCTACTGAAATATCGCCACCTGTTGCTTCGAAAGATAAAAATGATCTTTAACATGAACAAAGATACTGCTTAGAAAATTGACGTGAAAGAGCTGGTGTAAGAAAATATTACTTCACTTCGTACCTCATTCATTGACTGCAGACTGAATCAAATTGGCATATCAAAATTGGTTGAGAGGCATATCTAAATTGGTTGAGAGACATCAAAATTGGTTGGGAATGGTAGATAATAATTTTGTAGAATAGTGGATAGTAATTTGTGAGATTGGGTATAACCCAGATATAATGCCAGAATTGGGTACCCATGAATACACGAGTAGAAAATTATCTTCGGCCACAGAAAACTTTTTGGTGTTAGAAATCTCATTTAAAGATTACATATTGGTGACATAAGATTAACAGGAAAAATAATTTACAATGAATCTGTTCTTGAAAATAAACTACAAAAATATAAATCCTACTTCTGAAAGGGATTCTGCCCATTAAATAGATAGAACTCAAGCAGACAACTGTATTTCGTTTCGTGATCGTTCCTCTTCGCATACAGAAACTGACGTTGAAGCACAAATTGTTAAAGAAATTGTTTCCTCAAATCTATTTTTTATGAATCTAGTCCTAATGTTTTGTAGGCGAGCGACACGTATGTAGTTGAATAGGAATATAAATACTCTAGGTGGATTAAGGGATTGCTATGAAAATATTCTAGGTTGATTAAGAGACTGATAAGGTATATAAATACTCTAAGTGGATTAAGAGACCTAAGGGGTATATAAATATTCTAGGTGGATTAAGAGAATGCTAAAGTACATAAATATTCTAGATGGATTAAGAGACTTCTAAAGTTTGTTAATATTCTAAGTGGATTAAGAGTATATAAGATGATTAAGGGTATGAAAATATTCTAAGTTGATTAAAACTGCTAAAGTATATAAATATTATAGGAGGATTAAGAGATTCTAAGGTATGTAAATGTTTTAGGTGGATTAAGCAATAAATGTGCAATTGTAATTATAATGAAGCTTTTGCACAGAACACCGCATTGATATACTTCGTACTCTAGATGAAATTAAGTTTATTTTTGAACAATTTTTGTTAAGAAATTGAGCAATTTTTTCAGTTTTAAAATAGCAGCTTACCCAGAATGAAGCTGGCCGCAGAAGCTGTCACGAGGCTACTAGATGATAGTAAAAGAATATTGTGAATATTCAATTCCCCTTCTCGTATCCAGCCTACGACAGAAGCAAAAACTGATGCGATGAGACCCAGGACTAAGGATTGACACTGAAAAAGAAGGGAAGATACTCTTAATGTTCAATATTTGAATCAGTTACCGTGTATTTCATAACATTTTCGTTATGATTATCTCGTATTTCTTCTGTTTATAAACCGATATATTATAAGTAATGCAAGGAGTAGAAGGTAACCGAATGGGAATAAAGATATACGTGCATTTTTTTATTAGAGTCGACATGTTCAATTCTAAATGAAGTACTTACTTGTAAAAGACAGACATTTCCAAGGGCCATCCTCCATTGTTCTCTGGTAGTATCTATGGTTCCAAGGTTAGCCTGAAAAAAATGTATTGCCTTAAATTGCTATCACAATTAAAAATTTCTTTTCTTTTGTCCTTAATATCAAATAGAAACTAAAAATCATTTTATATTCATGCCCTAAAAGGAAATCAAATTTTTGAAAAATTTACAGTCCAGATTTGAAAATACATAAGTTAATATCAAAATGAATTTCAATTCTTATGTTGATTACTCAGTGATGTATTGTGAACTTACTAGAGTGGAGATTCGAGAGGCCAAGGTCATTTCAAGGTTGCCTTTCAGTCCAAGTAAAGCCGGCACTAAGACAAACATTTCTGGTACTTGTTGAAACACATCCCAGTTCTAGACAAAAAATGAAGTTGAAAATGGAGTAATTTGAATCAAATAATTTTTTATTACAATTTCTAAACGTTAGAATGAATCAACAAATTTTACTTTTAAGCTTTTTCATGTGCCTGTGAAATCGTAATTTATTCTTGAAGATGTAAGTTTAGAAAGAAAAATTGAATATTTTGAGCTCCTTAGAACAATATAACTAATTCAGACTTAGATTTTGTACTTTTTGTCAAACAAAAAATATTCTAACGCTAAACTTTTATAAAAATTGAAACAAAATCAAACGTATAGAATAGTGCACATATTCTTCAATTTATGTTGCATCTCCAGAGTTTATAGCAAGTAAAACAAGGAATTTTCTTTGATCCAGCAGTTTTAAAGAACCTTTTTAACTTAAAAAAGTTCCCCTCCACTTTCATACATTTCCAAATATCTCAAACAAAAAGGGAAAACACCCACTCATTGTTGCGTTCTGTGCTTCTTAGAAAATTCTTAGAGTAAATTGAAACATTGTGTTGGTGAATCATTGAAAACAGACTCACTTGAACGAGATCCAACAACAGACCAGCAGCGACAGTTCCAAAGCCAGCGATCATGAAGGGGACAAACACCTGACAGGCAATGGAACACACTGTCTCATCCTTCTCTTCGCATTGGTCATCGACGTTCTTGAGGTTTTCACCTGATGGTACGAGGCTGCTACCTGGAATCACGAAATCACCCGTAGGAGGGAGAGGACCTGACAGAAAGAAACCACACCTAAATTAGAGAATGTTTTTATTTCCAATGGCTGGGCATACTAACAGACACGAAAACACTCAATACAAAATACAAGAGATACAAAATACACAAGAACGAACAGAAACGGAGTAAAAAGAAACTATATAAAAACCACCATTGCTTGTCACCCCAAAAGTTCATGATATCCTATAATAGGTAGTTGAATTAACGTGGCACTGGAGCAACACAACGGGCTGTTGAAGACGGTCCGGGATCAATCCCGAAGGAAAAGTTCCGAGGATAACACCTCACATTTTTTAACCACGGTCAGAAGACGAGGTCATCACCTGAGCTGGCATTTCGATATCGAGGAGAAGCCTCAGAATTACCATGGAGTACACAAAGAAGCAGGTGTGATCCGTGTATAGGTTCATTTTTTCCACAGAGTGGAAAGACTCAGTATTAAGGCCAATGTGGCACAGATGAGCAGAAAGGCAGTCTTCCCTGTCGTTAGGTAAAAGTCCCTTCTCAAAGTCCTATCCTATGGCCTCATCTTGGCTAGAGGGTGAAATGGGTTGCACAGGTGAAGTACGTCGGGAGTATATACTCCTGGTAGGCCAACCAAGGCGTTAAGGCTGTGCTGCCTTACCTGGCTAACATAGGAAGGTGAACGGGTGGCTAAGTCGGAATGCCACAGAGATGGCTCCCAGATCTTATGATCAATAGCAGACGAGCTCTACCCATGTCATGGATTGTGCAAAAATACTCCTCTTGGAGAACGATCACCTGTACATACTTAAAAAGCAATTGTAGTACCTTTTCAGGACCATCTGCCATTGCCCAAAAACGTTTTTGCTCAGACTCAATGACTTAGTATAATTTGTTTTATTTACACTGTGATAAGAAAGAGGAAGATGAGGTGAAAACCCGACACTGTCTCTCGTCTTGGTTTATCGGGTATTTGTAGTAAACACATGGCCTTACAGCGTTTTGGATTTATTCTACGTAGCAGTTCTCATGTTGGTTCACCAAAATCATACGTTGCTTTAAAAATACTTGTGTTAAATAATAGAGCATTCCACTGTCACTATGGGACAACCACACACATATTTTAGTCATGGAAATGAATGTATTTCTATTATTTATAAGTCAAAAAACATTTTCGAACCTAAACTATCTTCTCTTCAAGCAAACTTATCCACATTTTTGGGTATGTCTGTCATCTTTGTCAAACACAAAAGAACTAATGCCCTGCCTTCACGTATGAAACAATGTCTGGTCGCATTGAGATGTTCCATACGCAAGAACTTGATATTTACTCTTTTGTATAGAAAAAATGACATATATACTAAAAAATTTGTGATAAATTTGCTTGAAGGAACTATAGTTTTAGTTCAAAAAAAGGATTTTAATTAACCCTTCGTTAGTCTCACTTGTCTGATAGATTTTTTTCATTGCTACAGAACGAAAATAACTGTTAATTTTTTTATCTATACGTATAAAGCAGAGTACATTTGTCTGTCTGTATGTTCTCTATACAAATCTCCACCGTTTGACTAATCTACACCAAATTTGGTACACTTATACTTTAGAACCTTGAGGGTAACGTAGGCTACATATTAACCTTCGTTCTATTTGTCTTGGGTGTGCAGAGAGGTCTAACGTCCCGTCATCCTGGACAGAGCACTTGCTAGAAGGCGCTCTCTCCCGGTCTGGCTGTGCAGGTGACGTCAGAACATCTACAGGAGTCGCCTCTCAAGATGACCTTGGAGTTTTTTAGAATCTTAGAGTATGTTCGCACAGTATCATATCGTTTATGTATCCCGTCTGTAAATTCTTAAACTGTAGCTTTATTATTGGAATGTAAATTTTTATGATAATATAAGATTATTTTCATAGAAAGTGGTTTTTTTATCGTCGATATGGTACAGGGGGCTAAAGACAATTCTAAATTATCATTGGAATAACATTGCGTATTTATACGATCAATGTCAGACCAATTCACACTAAATTTGGTACATTCATCCTGTAGAATTCTACAGGACACATAGGCTATAGTAAATTAACCCCGTTCGATTTGTCCTGGGTCTGAAGGGAGCTAAATACAATTAGAAATTTCCATAGGAATAATATTGAGTAATATCAAGATGAATTACAAGAAATTCAACACGAGCAACGCCGGGTATAATTCAACTAATTATTTATAAATTTAAGTAATACATTCATTAGTTATTTATTTTTAGTATTTCCTAAGCCGTACTATCCTTTAAAAATAAATAATTAATGTGTGTGTAACTAGGAAAGACAACATCGACACCTCACAGATGGCACCACGATAAATTAAAAATTAATGTGTGTGTAATTAGGAAAGACAACATCGACACCTCACAGATGGAACCACGATAAACTAATAATTAATGTGTGTGTAACTAGGAAAGACAACATCGACACCTCACAGATGGCACCACGATCTCATTTGTTAAAAAAAGACCCGCGACTAGTGGAAGGTTAATAAAGAATAATAAAAGGTGCAGCTATTTTCACGACTAAAATCTGTATGTATTATCCCATACCTGACACTGGAATGTTCCAGTGTTACTTCCGTTTTTCTCATTTAAAGTAATATATAACTAACATTACTCAATTATTGAACTAGGTTTCTAAACCTTCTATTCTGAACATTACCAATTTACCGTAATTAAATCTATCTTTGATTATTATTCTAGGTATGATATTCTTGATTTAACGCAAATAAATTTTTCTGTGATTAGAATTCTAGGTATGATATTCCTGATTTCTTGATTTTTAAAAAAGGAGAAGGTTCCCTGGAATAACATACGATGTTGCATCTGCTACCACGAAAAAAAGGCACTTGATGGAACCAAGATGAGATAGTGTTTTCAGGTAGCAAGGACACGTATTATGAAGAACTTCACGTATATATAAACCTCAGGCAAAACAGCAATTCTTTCACGTACCTTTAGGGGCAGCAATCAAGAGTGGAGTTGTTTCAGAATGAACCCAGAACTCCAATGGGCACTGCAGGTTGCCAGGTGCTGTTATTGGTAATGGACATCGGTGCACGTCAACGATGCTGGACTGCCTAAGGACACCACATCGCTTTTCTGGGCTACCACTGTGGGGGACATCCACGATTTCACCAGCCATTGTCTTTTTGAATAAGAAATTGGAATATGTTATTAATTTTGAGTGGAGATTTAACCTTTCTCGCTTTCGACTTCACGGAAGTCGTTGAATTCGACTTGAACTGCCAGTTTAGTAGTAACTTTAGAAGAAAAGAAAGAACAATTAGAACATGCGTATTAAAGCTATTGCACAGAATTTAGGTTGTCAGTTTTACACAAACAATAGCAAACGAAAAATGTTGAAAATTATCGCTAGATTCGTTCGGAGTGTCATGAACTTTATGTAATTCAAAAGGAGCATAAAGTAATGGTATGCAATATTACTCTTTATAAAGGCCTAAGATTTGAAAACTTTCTACTAGATTTTCACAATTTAATTCGAAATAAAAAAACATCGCATCAAATCCCTGATTAACGTTTATAAATTGGAACCAATGTTCTATTCGAACGAGATTTTCTTTTTTTTATATTTTTACCATTTCCTTTTCATAATTTTTATAAAAATGTAAATATGTATTATGATATAAATGTTTTAAATCATTAGTTACTTCTTTTTTAACTCATAGCAAAAATAAGGGACACTTTTTAAAACAAAAGAAAGGAGTAATTACTTACTTTAATATTTTGATACTTGTCAATTTTGAACTCCCATGGGGATTTGTAGGGAGAAAAGTTTATTATGTCATTTTTTATGACCTGAAAACTTCCACAAGAATGTTCACGAAAATTATGGATGCTTTTGAATGCACTTCAAACAGATATCGTCAATGGTAAGTGCTTATTTCCTAGTTTAATATTAATTTAAGATATGATTACTGCAGAGCGCACTTACCACCGATTATTTCATGAAAGATTAAGGTGTCCAATGCTCTCATATTTTCTTAAGATACTGTTCTCAAATGTCAGATACGTTGACAACATTTATCACTTGGCATTTTCAAAATAAATTAATTCTCCTTTTCATCATACAGTAGAAAAAATAACTCCAACCTCTTCAAAACGGGGATCACAGCGTAACGGAACTCCACAACCAGCTTTACCACTGCTTTAGAACCAGCATTTTTATTCTACACCTGTGCGCAACAACATTTGCCACTTGGAATTTTCAAATGAATTAATTTCCTTTTTCATCATACGGCAAAAAAATACACCCAGCTACTTCTAAAAAGGGACCATAGTGGAATTCCACCACCTTCTTCGCCATTGTTTAAGAACCCGCGTTTTTAAACTACATCTGTGCATCTGCGAATATTCCATCAGGGTAGAAAAGTCAATGTGACAGCTTGTAATAAGCGATGGAAGTTGATTTCAAAATAGAATTTTCGAACATTTTTGAATTTTTATGTGTAAGGAAAGTTTCGATTTAAAGGCAAGTTTCTTTTAAAACTTCTTACCATTTTGGGGTATTAATTTACATCTATTTCAAACCATTACACCTCGGACAAATAGATACATAAACTGTTTAAAGACTTACTTGAAGATTACACCAGGATAGAGCAGATATGGTTTAACAAATAGAGATAGCTTAAAGCGCACCGGTTCAATAAATAAGTGTAATACGTTACGATCTATTTATCGAACGACTGGATCCAGGGTTTCTTGTTCCCTTGCTTTTTCTATGCAAGTTTTAAAATAAACTAACGGACGACAACGCTTTTGGACCATCGGAAAAATATCAGGATAGGCGAAAGCTAAAAATTCGAAGTTGTCCCGCTGGGATATAAACTTAAACTGAACTTTTCCAATGAGTGAAATTGTGAAGGAGATGTGAAGATAGTGGTTATCTCGTCGCTTAGGTGATAGGCTACCTTTTGTTTCCCATTGACGTTAGTTGAGTAAACTTTGGAAGACTCGATGTGAAGAAATTTTTGAAATATTGAACGTGATTCTGCATGAGATCAGAGATATTTTGATGTGATGCGTTCTTTTTTCGGTTGCATATAGAACAATTTTGTTTCTGAATATAGTGCTACGTTGCAGCAAAGATTATAGTCGTAATACCAATAACAACAACGAATTAATACCCTAAATTAATCTTCTTGGAGTCAGAGCATTCTGAAGCAGACTTTTTAAATGCACGAATGGCAACATCCTCAAACTCAATTAATATAAAATGCATGATTGCACATGTTTACATGACGGTACATGTTTAACCCTCAGGTGTTCAAACGCATATATCCATCGTGAAACTTGTAGTCTTTTCTGCATGACTTCTAATCAGTTCTGATCTTTTTGCCGATACAATTTTTCCATTATGTGTCGGATAAACACAATATTACACTACCTAGAAACTAACACTACGAAGCTAATTTTGTAATCTCTAACTCTCCTTAAAGTTTCCTCCACGAAGTCTGAAACATCGTGTTAATTAATAATCATTTACTTACATAAAGGTCTTTTTAAATACAAATTGCGAGAGCGTCTCGAACGAACGAGATTGAAAACTCTATTAAAAATCCATGCAAACTTAAATTAAAAGGAGCAAATATGGTGAAAGCCAACATGGCATAGGTAGAGAAATGAACAGAAGTCGCTGAAGAAAATAAATATTAATTGGGAGAGAACTAGTTTTGGAATATTGAAAAAAAGATGGTCATCGAAACGCTAAGCCACAACTATTTAACGCAATCTTATTCATAATCTGATCACCACAAAAGTGACTAATGAGTCTGATCTCCATGTGAAATAGGAGAAAACTCGGGTACTACCCAATGCCGACACATATATGTTATGAATTGAATAATTCAAACATTTAACTTTGTCATACAAGGTTATACGTTTAAATTATATCCAATGTTAAATATAATATTTGAATGAATAATAATATTTGATAGATAGGTAATCGAATTTTGTAGCACTGGCGCACCACAACGGGCTTTTGGTGACGGACTGGGATCAATCCCTAAGAGGGCGACACCTCGTAATTTTGAATCCCTGTCGGATGACGAGATCAAAACCTGAGCCGTCACCTCACTCTCTAAACTTCCACACCTACGTGAGGACTAATAATATTTGAATTTGAATTATAATATTTGGATTGAATAATACTAGGATTGAATATTAATATTTGGATTGAATAATACTAGGATTGAATTTAATATTTGGATTGAATAATACTAGGATTGAATATTAATATTTGGATTGAATAATACTAGGACTGAATATTAATATTTGGATTGAATAATAATATTTTAATCTAAACGTTTGAAACTATCTGAACTTCGTACTACCCTAATTACTTTCCATGGTTATCAATGTTCTATAGAATAAAATTTAGGTAAAAATGCTTAATTTCTCTTTTATAATCTGTCATTATACTTTTCAGATATGTTTAAGTTATTATATCAAAGACAATAAGTAGTGAGAAAGTAAAAGAAATGGATGCCAAGAAAATATAACACGAAATAAAATTTTGCAAATTCCTTTCTCTCTTACATAAAAAGTCACGCCTCAACCCGCTAAGAACAAGTTAAAAGGTCCTTTTCACCCAATCCACCCTAGCAGACAGAACACATGCTGATGCAATGCTTATTTTATTTTGTTAAAATGTTATGTCATAGTGAGTGAAGTACAATTGCATCTTGAAAGAGACATCGATGATCTTAGGCCCAATTTATCTCGTTTCCTCCTTCATCTTCAGAGACTCAGATACGGATTGTTGGACCTTGCATCTTCTGCCTACTTCAACGAGCTCTCGAAACTCGACGAAATAATAATGCTTAGTGCGACACCCTTCAAGAGGGGTCATTTTTTTACAAAGAACGATAACTCATCAATAATTGTTTATGCGTGGTAATATCTCTAGATGAGTGTTTGAGAGTTGCTAAGGGGAACAATCCTAAGAAGTGTCTTTTGTGTAAGGGGACACCATTTTGTTTTAAAACACATCTTTCAAATAAAACATTTAATGTTAAACTTTTTTACATATAGTTTATTAAATTAATGATATTGTTTGTGGAATGACATCGGCTAAATGACCACATCCCTCCACGCTGCAAATATGGGATTTTTCGATCACATTTTCGTTTGAGAACATTCCGGGGGTGATTTGTTCAATAATTTAGCGAATTCTTTGCTTAAGCTGTTGCGTCCAGGGGTGCACCCGGGATATTAATCGGAGTGGTGTATGGTAAACCCTGTATTTTAAGAAGGGATAGTAATTTGAGATGATGCAAATGTCGAGCATGACTTATACTTGAGAGGAGGTGTCGGTTTTTAAATTTAAGATGTGTTTATTTGATTTTTTTAATACTAACAATATATATATATATATATATATATACTAAAACTACAATTCATGATTCACTTAAAAATCCAACACACAAAATTACAAAACTTAAACAACTCACCGGTGGGAGAATTGCAGTCGATGCTGACTCTAAGGCCAGCCTCGACGTCCTTAATGACATAGCCAACAGTAACGATATTTTAAAGAACTTTGATATGACTCTTCCATCTAAACGTCAACCCAGAATCATATTACTTAAGGTTGACACTGAAATTGAAGGCTCAGATCGCCCTGAAGCCCTCAATCTCAAAATAAGTTATTGAAAATACTAATAATATTCGTATAAATTTTAAAATCCCGGTTCCCCGTGGAAACCACTGGGTAGCCACTTTGAATCCAGCCATCTATACAAAAGTAATGTCCTTGAGATATCTCTATGTAGACTGTCAAAGGACCTTCCCACCTCTTCGCTAATGACTCTAAACCATTTGGTGAGTCGAAGAGGTGAGGGTCTAGAGGGCATGACTTGAGAGGAGGTGTCGATTTTTAAATTTAAGATAAGATAAGTAAATTTAGAAACTATCTTAATATTATCTCAATCTTTATCTAAAAACCAGTTTTAGAGTGACTCCGAACAGCAAGACGAATAAAGACTGGATTGAAGACAAAAGATACCCCAAGTAATTGTTTATAAAGATTATAAAGTGTTTTGGTTTTATCTCACTTTATTCAATTCCTGGTAAAAAAATGATGACATTTGGAAATTGGAAAAGAATTGTCAATAAATATTTGTTGATTGAAGAAAGGCTAAAATGTTAAAAACATTTTCTTACATGACTTTTATAGAGCAGAAAAATTAATAAAATACGGATATTTCTGCTTTTCAAGTTCTGGGAGGGGCTTAAGTCCCCATATTCCCTTCGTGGGTGCGTCCCTGGTTGAGTCGTCGTCTTGTTAGAGTAGACTCGTTCCTTTAAGTAGCCCTATAGGGGAGAAATCAGAGGAACGAGGGGGCCAATCGACATCACCAGATTTTGACATTATTAGGTCAGGAAATGTCCACTGTTGCACGAACTTATGACATGTTCCTTCATTTTATTGAAACTATATGTACTATTATAAACCTTTTCAGACAGAAATTTTGCAGCATCAAGCAATATCGTTCACAATTAATATTAACAGCATTTTCATTTCATTGTCATTCATTTACATCCATCCTAATGTTCTGACTCATGGTACCCCATAGGTACCATGAGTCATAGGCAATATACCCATTAGGATGTACCCAATAGGGTACATCCTAATGGGTATATTGCTCGTTCATCTACATCCTAATGTTTTGACTCATGGATCGGTGCATTGTAAATAAATACTTAAAATAGATACATTGCCCATTCAGTATGTAGAGGTATATCCTAATACTCTTACCTATGAGTCAGAATATTGGGATGACCCCAAATAGGTATATTGTCCATTTGGGCACATTACCCCATAGAGACACATTTGTTCCAAAAATAAAGTAATTTTTTGTATCATTTGCAAGTCTCAAAGTTCTGTAAATAGTCCAATAAAAGTATTTGTTGTGGAGAGGGTTTATTCTCGAGGTTGTAGGGGTTAAGTTGAGGAACTATGGTTTCAATTTTGATAAGAGTCAAGTACATGGAGTAACACAACATGTATTTTTATAAAGTTTGTATTATGCTTAGTAAATAAAACATAAAAACAGTATATCAAATAACAAAATGCATTAGTTTGTGGTGAACTAATCCATCAATACGAAAATTAACTTAATACAATAGTACATAAAGCAATGTAACCAAATTGCGTACTTTAGAATTTTTTCTTTTGATCTCACTTATTTAAGCTTTTTTGATGCATATAATTTTTATAGGCCTTTTTTAAGCTTTTGAAATGATACATTTTAATATTTGCCATTTGCCTTTTCAAGCAATGATTCTTCTATAACGAATTTATTTATTATAAAACATGTGTTATTTTAACAAAGGTAACATTAGAAGAACTCTAACACGTTCCTTGCCAAGCCGTCTTTGAAAACAATTTTCAGACCACTAGTACAGAAAACTACACGCTATAGAGTTTGATGAGTAACAACTACATACTTTTCCACTTTTTTGTAAGCTTGTAAGTTAGAAGAGAGAATATTGAAACTGTGCATAGTGTTAGAATATATTTTCTATATGAATAACTTTATTTCATATAGAAAATATACAAAATCATATCACTCGGCTTAAAATGAGTTTCATTGTGTTGTAAAAACGATAAACGTGCCAGGGAATGTGTTAAAGACAATTCTTTTCAAACTTTTGGGAAGTAAATTTTTCATTTTTTGACGAACAATTACTCTAATTAGATAAAATATACATAGGGCGAGGTGGGGCAAAGTGGAAACCAAATATCTTCAAAGTTCATATTGAATCAATTACTCCTCTGTCCCCCTAGTAATTAAAAAAAATCATATTTTTACCAAAGACTTCCAGACCTTTTACTAACACGTTTGCACTCTTTTCTGGTTAAATTTACCCATTGATATAATTTAAAAAATACTTTCCAACACTATTCCATGAGATCGCAATTGTCCCACACAATGAGGCAAGTATATATTGTGGACTTTTTTCTTGTTTGCAATGAGATCTTATGAGTGAGGCAAGAGCATATCATTTCATTCATGCCCTTTGGTTTGTGCAACTTCTCTACATAAATTTGGTGGTCTCTAGTGGTGAAACTAATCTATAGAACTTTTCAAACATTCTCAGCCGTTAGGGACATCTGCTTTAGTCACAGACACGTTTCATGTTCAGTGGCCGGACTTATACCATGAACCACTTGCCCAATACAGCCCTACGTTGCTTAGATGGAATACTCGTTTCATTTAAATCAATTTTGATTCAGATTAGTGTTAAATGATTATATTTCGTGAAACATGAAATTTGTATTAACCCTCCAGGTGGTTTCGACGAGATATCTCGTCCATCAAGATCTGACCAATTTTTCTAATGAAGAGATATCTCGAGATCAAGACTGCCGAATTTTTGATGATGACGTGATCAAGATATGGTCAGCTTTCAACAAATGACGAGATATCTCGTCCACCCAAATCTGGTCAGTTTTGCTAATGATTGTGTTTTTGATGAGATACCTCGCCGAGACAACCACTTTAAACACACATACAATAATTACTTCCTTGTGTGAACTAAATAGAAAGTGCGGAACACAATATTGTTTTGTGCAGTTATACTTATGGCTCGAAGACGTTACTCTTCGACTATCAATGTAAATCGTTTCATCGTTGTATGTTCCAAGTAGAAAATCTATATATTAATACGTGAAGAAAAAGCTTTGTACCCCTTTTTAAGCACATTGCGCGCACGGAGGAGTATGAGATTTGGCATAATTTGCCACCACATAAGTTAGTATTGAAAGTTAATTGCATCGTTTTGCTGATCAGAAACTTAAATACAAAGGAAGCATTAGTCAATGGAACAACAATGCGCATCAAATTTATGCATCGTAATACTATTGATTGCGAAGTTTTAACTGGAACCGCACGCCATAAGAGAATTTTGATTCCACGTATAAATTTAACATATTCCGGAACTATTTTACCATTTAACTTTCAAAGAACTCAATTTCTAATTGTACCTGCATTTGCGCTGACAATAAATAAGTCTCAAGGACAAACATTCGAAAAAATTGGAATTTTATTGAGGCAGCCAGTTTTTACACATGGTCAATTGTACGTCGCAGCAAGTAGAGTTCGATCATTCGATGGTTTGAGATTTTATATTTCAGAATATAACGGTCAAGGGCATTTAGCAAACGATGAAAGAGTTTTTACAAAAAACATCGTCTACACAGAAGTTTTGAATCATTAAATTCATTGTCGAACTATTTCAAGTTCAATGGACAACATTTATTTTTTTAACCACCCGTTTTTTTTTGTTTCAATAAAAAATATATATAAAAAAAATACGAAGCACGTATTCCTTATTTCATTTTTTGGATTTATTTTTTATTTAAATTTTATATAATTTGAAAATGATAGGCAAATTAACTGTGTAGCCGTGGCGAAACCTGTGGCCAGTATAGTAATAAAAAAAACCCTAGAAAATGTCAAACAACACGTTATTGTTTTATAGATATGGCTTAACCAAGCTATACCGCATTTTTCCTATGACGTATTTGTACATGCTCGCAGCTTACGTAATAGAACAAAATTGAAAAAAATTATATGCAATGAATATAGAGGTATACTCTTTGACAAAAGGACCTTATTAACGTTCAAACTTAAAAATTAAATGAATTATGGTCGAATTTCGACCACTGGGCGACCACTAGTACATTTTATTTTAAGTAAAGTGAAAGTATAGTATAGTATTAGTGAAAGTATATATAAAAGTAATTTTATGAAGAATGGAACTATACTGAAAGCCACAACTGGGTCATATGGATAAATAAATTATAAGAGCTTTGTTTAAGGAATAGTTGAAAATTATATAAAAAAAAATACTCACAAAAAATTCAGATCTTATTTTACGTCAAAGGAGGGCGTCTCTCTTTGAAGAGCACTTTTAGCTTCAGAAAATGATAGTTCGTCTTTCCAAAAATGGCCGAGAGTGGTTACATTTTCTATAAAGGATCAAGAATACATGTTTATTGCTTCAACACCTTTACTTTATTCACTATATAGAGAATACAAATAATCTAATCTTTGAATTGACAAGTATAATATTCAGAATTTAAGGTAATTGAGAATAGCTAATAAATATACAAACACAATTATAAATAAATTTATGAAACGATTGATATAGAGCCAATACTATGTTTTCAATTTTGACTCACTAGAGACATTAATTTAATTTTTATCTAAGTTTGTTTTCCAATTGCTTCACTTTAGAATGTGGAAAGTTGAACAGAAGTAAAATTATTATAATATATTTGCTTCTTATTATGTTTATGTTCAAGCTAAAATTTGAGAATTAACCTGATTATTTTAAAATCCTATTCTGCGAATTCTCAGAATTTTTACTTTAGATACTACTTATTCAGGCTGTCTTGATACATTCTTAGTTTTAACGCACTGATACAGAACTTAGTAGAACTCTCTTCCGGTAGTTACAGAATGACCTGAATAATGCTTATAGAACCATCTTTATCCTCCAAGTGGTTTCGATGAGATATCTCGTCCATCAAGATCTGACGAATTCTGATAATGACGAGATATCTCGTCCATCAAGATCTGACGAATTTTGATAATGACGAGATATCTCGTCATCAAGATCTATCTATCTATATATATATATAGATCTATAAATATCCCAGTTCGGAAATAAATTTTTCTCTGTACCCGTTTCTTTAGAAAACAGCTAATTCTTTTGTAGCATCAGAAATAATTGTAAATTATTTATTGTTATAGTTTTCGGGTCAATTAAAAAGCATACATCGATTCGTATCTTAAAAAACATTTATCCTATTTATGCATATGTTTAACACATGGGGATCGGCTTATATCGATATTTCTATGCCATCTGTTATGTTTAAAAATGAAGGATTTGCTTATGTTGATATCGCTATGCCATCTGTTATGTTTAAAAATGAAGGATTTGCTTATTTTGATATCGCTATGCCATCTGCTATGTTTAAAAATTAAATTAAGGATTTGCTCATGTTGATATCGCTATGCCATCTGTTACGTTTTATATATATGAGAGGTTTGTTGGTATCAACGTCGATTTGATATTCTGTTTTAAATTTGTAAAGTCATTAGCGCCAATTTGGGGAAATTCTTAAGGGGTTGTCCAAGTAAGTGATTTTGGCGATGCACACATTTGCTTCATATCTGAAAGATTTATTTTGTTTATAAAGCTCATTAACAATATTAACAGTAAACAGTATATTCGTAATACTCAGAATTCAGGCTGCAGTGGGCAATCATAAAATTATTGGGGTCTAGGGGTTTGCACCCAACGACTGGGTGCCCCGTCTTTTGATATACCGAGCCCACGTTCTAATGAGTGAGGCCGAGTTGTCTTGCATATTTAGCTTTCTATACCATTTGTATATTTGTTAAATTTTTGTACCTTTTCTTTGAGGGCAATCCTGAAAACATTATAGGGGGCCAAATCCTTACGACTCTTTGAAATAACCAGGTACTTGGACCATTATCTAACCTGGTATCGAGGCCCTTCGTCTATCCTGGTACTGGGGCCTGCCTTCCAATCTGGTACTGGGACCTTTAATCGAATCTGGTGCTGGGGCCTGTCATCTAATTGGTACTGGGGTCTTTCCTGTAACTTGGTATTGAGGCCCTTCGTCTAACCTGGTACTGGGGCCTGCCTTCTAACCTGAAGGGCTGTTAATGGAGCCCTTTATCTTAATTGGTACTGGGATTTTTCATCTAACCTGGTACTGGGTCCTTTCCTCTTATCTGATATTTGGACCCTTCATCTAAGCTGGTACTGAGGCCTGCCTGATACTTAGGCCCTCAGCTAACTTGGTACTGGGATCTGTCATCTGAACTTTTGGTACTGGTCCCCCAACTGCAGATGTGTGTGTGAGGAGGGTCTGCTTTTACCTTCTCGTTTGATTTTCGAAGGAAAGTCTCATAAAGCATTTAGGAAATTAAAACTTATATGGAAACAGCTTTATTTGCGATGACTGATCAAAGCTTCAATGGTTGCAATTACATCACATAGTACGTCCTTTGGTGTTTTTTCTTTATCATGAGATTATTTTAAATAAAATGTTTGTGTTTCGTCGCGAATAGATTAAACGATGTAGCACTGCTGTACTAATCAGGAATCACTAAATAACTATCTTATGACTCATAACTCTAGAAAACTATTAGCGCACTCAATCAACAGTTGGTTCAGTGATCACACTGTTATCTACTATTGTTTAGGATTAAAGACATATATACATATCGACAGACATAAAGACATATAGCATTAACAAACATCAATTCGAAAAGACCAAAATTGGAGATACTGTTTTTATAACTAGCATGGCAGTATAAAAGTAGGTTGAAAGTTGAATGTTCCTAACTTTTCCGGTTATGTGTCGATTTAATGGTCATATAAATATACACATAATTCATCTTCAAATGACTGAACTATAAACTCTTCAATTATAGAAAATTATTGTTTAAGTTTACCTACTACAACGTATAGACTCGTCACCTATTATAACATATTGACTCGACACCTATTATAACGTGTAGACTCGTTAAAACCAATATCATTAAAACCAATGCCAAAAATCAAATGCCAACATACAAAACTAAGACTATAACGAATAGACTCGTTAAAAATAGGCGACTCAAATACCAACTCAGATTATAACGACTTACATTCATATACGAGGTGACTGGTAATGGATAATTATGGAACTTCAAAACTACACGCTGACGTCTATAAATTTATTCAAATAGCAATACCATTAACGGTCGTCTCCTAAATCTCTGTTATAGATTGCATATTGAGGGTGGCTGCTTAGTGACCCCTCTCGACTGACACCCCTCATGTTAGTGGACACCCCTTCATCTAATATTGTTTACTCTAGCCTGTTAAGAATTTCTGAGGAGGGTAAAAACCAGACGGTTTTTCGAAGGCCAATGTGTTCGGTCTAATGTTTTGAAGCTACCGAAAGCTCACAATATCCAGATTCAATATATCTATCTATCTATCTGTCTGTCTGTCTGTCTATCTATCTATAATTATACAAAGGGTGAGCATATTACTAGTCATCTGTATAACTAACAATTTTGCATTCCAACCTTCTTTATTAGAAAGAAAACTTGGTTCCTTTGAATTATTTATGTTTTTATGTGACATACTTATGTCAAGAAAATTTAAATAAGTAGTTGTCAACACTATTGGTGTAACAACCTGTCATATAGCAACCATACATTTTTACCCAAAACTCAGAAGATAACGTTTTGGCAACGTGGCTCTAATAATTTAATCACCCGCTGTACATATAAACATTAAATGTTTTCAATTAAAATTATTTTTTCTGTTTCGTTTAGCTTGCTTTGTTAACCTTCATGGCGGTTTATCTTCGCCTCGAAAACTACCCTGTAGTGGCCATCCTCTGGTGCAAAAACCTGTTACAAATTGTCGCCAGTTCTGGGTAAGAGATAATTTGTTTTTCTTTTTGGATCTTATCATGTTTTCCTCTTGGAGTAATGGGACAGTTTTGTGTCTCAACATTAGCAAAACTGACCAGATAATGGACTAGATACATCGTCTCATTGATAAAATTGGTCAGATCTCGACGCGTAAGATGTCTCGTCGAAACCACTTGTAGGGTTAAGATTGTTTTTTCACACCTTCGTACACTTTCAATATATTGTTATATATGCATAGGTAGATGTAAGATTTGTTGCTGACCATGACACTGTTTTTCTTTTGTCTCTCAGATAGTTTTAGTGAAACACATCGTAGTAATAAGATCTTAAGCTATAGATCGTGATTCTTGTAAAAGAGGCTCAATAGAAAAAGAAAACGTGTTAAGTATTTTTCTTGGATGCAACGTACTCAAGAGTATTATTCAAGTTCGAGAATAATTTGGAGCTATTAAATTAGTTATTACTGTTTGCACGTTTGTGTCCTTAATGAGACATTCAGTAAAAGTCTGATTACATTACCTATAAAGAATAAATAAATAAAGGATGGATAAGAATATTAAAGATCGATGAAAAGAAGTACATCAGATAGAGAGAAAAACATTTTAGTACTATGAAAACTATGTTATGTATTTAATCATGCAAATTAATCATTACATTTTATCTGTAATGTTTTAGAAAGCTCTCATAAGTTTAAATTTATAAAAATATCTAGAAAACATTTATTTATGTTGAGATTTAAAAATGGGTTTCAAATGAATCTTAAACTATTTCTTCCTTTTGAAGTAAAAGCAAGTTAAAACCGCTAATGTATTAATTCAAAAAGTTATTTCTAAACATATGCTTGTAAGTATAGAAAATTCCAGTGACCCTTTGAATGCATAGCAGACCTACAAAGATTTTAAGAAATTAACTTCACTTAAGGCTTAAATTCAATTTAAAACGTAAACACGAACAGGTTCTATGATGTAACTATATACATTTTTATTCCATTTATACAACTTATTTAAGAACATTGTGAAAGTAAAATTACCGGGGAAGCAAATTATGAAAAAAAAACATGCAATAGAAAGTAATCTGTTTTATGAAATTAAAAAAAAGGACATACCGTTAAGCTGAAAGCGTTGGCTCTTTCCTTCCTAACTTTTTAACACTACACCATTTTTTAACCATCCATCTATTCTTATGCTATCAGATCTGAATGTCATGTTAAACTATCGACTTATTAAGCTATGCAGAGTGAATTCGAAGCGAATCAAATTTATACTCCCCAAAGAATTGATAAAAGTTAGTACTCCAGAGTACATGCATCACTTCCTCAATCACTTTTGCCCATCAGTCTTATAACATGTGATATATTATGACGACACGTTTTTTGTTTTACGTCAACGACATAGCTCTCGAAATGTTTGGATGAAACTCCAAAATAGAAAAGCGCAGAGGAAGCTCTTATCGAGAAATAGACCGGAGGTGTTTACTTAGGTTTCAAACCACTGTTTGGAGTGCTTGTCTACTTGGGTTTCAATGGCGAAGATAAAACAACCAGTTGTTTCACCGTCCATTCTGGTTCGGTAACAGTTGCTTTTAAAATCCTTGAACACCTGATGTAACACTAATGCAACACTCGATAACAAGAACGCAATTATGAGATTAACAATTGAAGTGAAAGGTGCAAAGTGGTTATTTTTAGGGTCTGGAAAGACGCTGGGGTCCATTTCGTTTATCCATTTTCAATTATTTTTTTCTCTAACATTTAAAACAACAAGCTTGTAAAAGAGCTTCATAGTATGCAGTTAAGAATTAGTTTGATATTAATTATTCATTTTAATTACAAATAAATTAGTATTTTATAAAATAGTGGAGTTAAAGTTTCATTGTGTAAAGGTCTAATGTCGGGTCGCATCTGGTCTACTCGATAAACGTATTCGGAGAGCCGTATCTGGGTTAGTAAAAATATTTGGAGGACCTTATCTGCCCTGCGAGTATGATAAATTTATTCGGAGAGTGGTATGTGAGCCGGTTAAACCTATCAGGATGGTCGTATCTGATGTGCGATCTCAATAAATCTATTCGAAGGACTATATTTGCTTAGCGGGATTGGTAAACTTTTCCTGAGACCCATATCTGGTCTACGGACCAGTTAAACCTATACGGAGGGTCGTATGTAGTCTGTTGGTAGTGTAACTTATTCACTACAACTTTTTTCTTACAAGTACGGTTTCGTGTGGAAGCCAACCTGATCCTAACCGGGACTACACCCATTTTAAAAATATCTAATAATGGATCAATTCCGAAGAGAAATATCCGAGGACAACACCTCGTAATGTTGAACCACGGTCAGATAATGAGGTCAACACCAAAGCTTTTTCATCCCACTCTCGAAACTTTCACACCATATCAACGTGAGGATTTTTCGGGCCACGACAGATTTGACATGCAACAGCACCCATGTACTCCCTGGTGTTTGGTTGGGTCGAGTTTCAAACTCGCAACCCTCCGACTTGTAACCGCGACTCTACCAACTCGGTCACCGTGGCCCCCAATAAAAATTTATTGGAAAATATTACGATTGGGCTGAATACTACAATGGAATGGATTACAGCATTCGATTGACGAAAGAACACAGTAAATGCTACTTTAAAATTTATACAGCACCTGTTGGTTTCATTTTAGAGAAGGATATTTAAGGGAGGCAAATAATTGGAACTTTTTGGCAATGAAATATAAATGCTTTGAAGGTTATTTTGGAATGTTTTTAATATACTCAAATTAAAATCAATCTGTTGAGATGCGTAATAAAATCGGCAACATGATAAGAAATTTTGCTTTTGATGACCCATTTACTCAAAAATTGATGCTCAATTTGTTGTGATCAGTTCGAGAACAGGAGCGACAAGCTTGGGTTAAGACTTTGTATAGAAAATTAATGGGGCATCTTTAAAAAATTATATTGATGTTATTGACAGTCAAATAAAAATGACCTTTATGTTTATAAAACTAACATCAACAGATTTGTATTCAGTGTAAGGGATAATATGTTTTTCTTAGTGGGATCTTCATTCCCTTGGAGTAATAGGAAGTTATGTCTCGACGAGATATCTCGTCAGCAAAATTAATCAGATCTTGGACGAGATATCTTGTCGAAACACTTGGAGGATTAAGCAGCAGATCCCGGTCAATTTCCTGTAATGCGTGCCGAATGACCGTAGAGCGACAAATCAAATTCTAAAACGAAACTTTAGTAGCTGTACAGAAAATGACAATCCGAATTTTAGGGATATTTCAAACGAGTATCATTTCTCTAAGTACGCGCATGTGCAATGTGATTTTTCTCTCGTGAGTTTTCCAATATCCTCCCTAACATTGCTATTGTGTATCACAGGCTATTCACTCATGGAAACCCGAGGTCATTTGGTTGTACAGCTACCAAAGTTTATGGAAAAGTTTTGATTTACGTTTCCATTCGTCTTCGTCGTATTGAAATAACTTTTGGAAAGGATGTTTGGCAACTGAATAAACTACTGAACGTTTGGTAAATATTTCTTTAAATGTGTTTCTATTAGATTTGTAATTATTCATTTATTATTATTAAAGGCTATTTCTATGAGTTGTATAATTTGAAAATAATATGGTTTTGTATTAATTTTGTAAAATATCAGAGGCAAATATGTTATTTATTTTAGTGATTATTTTAGTAATAAAAGTAGTGATTTAATCACACACCATCAAGCTATCTGTGCTAACATTTATAGACATCTTATCGTTTTTTCGTTGTAGGAACCTAATTTGCAAATTCACCTATTTCAACCGAAACTACCACCTGTCAAGTGTTTTAGATTAAGTTCTGAAGTTCCCAGTGTTCTTCAAAGGTACTTCACAGAATTCGCAATCAAGATGAAAGGATTTTTCGCTCTTCTCCTTCTGGCATGCATAGTAAGAAAGTGAAATATTTAAAAATAAATGCAGATTACATAAAACGTTTCCATAAAAGGCTTCAACCCTGATAGTGAAAAATATTTTCGTTATTAAACTGCTGTTGATAAATTTAATCTGTTCTACCTATGAAAATAAAATACTAAGAAATATTTTTAATTATTTAAAATTTTTCATATACGAATTGCAAATGGGTAGGGTATTGGGTATTTCAATTAACGTCACACTGGAGCAACACAATGGGCTATTCAATTGCAAATGAATACTATTGATTGCCTTGAAATGAAATCGGGTTTTATTTCATAAAATGTATTGATGTGTATGCATGCAAAAGTAAATGATTTTTAAAGTTTTAAACAAAAATAGCATGTTTTGCTAAGCAGATTTTTTTTAAACAATAGGATAAACACAGACATTTTTGTTTTTAGCAATTTTTCATAAATTCATTATTGGCTAATTTTTAATTTTTAGATATATTTTTATTTTTTAAAGCATAAGGTCAAAGATTCTGCAATCAAAATTACTTTTATAACTTTGAAAAAGTTTTTAAACAATAAAAGGCAAAATTCGTAAGAAGATTTCATATGCAAATCTGCTTTTAAAAAAGGACTCACAATGTTTAACTCACACATGTTATATGTTCAATTACGTTAAACAGTTTCAACAAAAATAAGCAAACGTTTTATGTAAATTGTCAGTGTTTTATGCGCATATTTTAATTGATAGTTTGCGCATATGGTGTATTTTTGTAATCTTAATTGCAAGTGACAATGTCTTTCTTACAAACGTTTGCACACTCCTGTTAGTATCATATCATTGCAATTTTTGATTACACTAACATTTACCACGCAAAACAACAGACAATATCACATGATACATATGTGAGAAGTGATGTCTTCTCTAGAGCTGTTTTTATCTTTAGTGATTGAAGGATTCCAAATGTCCATGATACATATTATAACACAAAAAGAATATGGCAATGTCCACTGCAAATATTATATTCCATTCCAATGATATTGATTCCATTCCAATGATATTATATTCCATTCCAATGATATTATATTCCATTCCAATGATATTATATTCCATTCCATGATCTAATGAGGCAAATCTAGTTAAATAAACTAAAACATAATTTTAACTCATCAATACAGAATATTTATATTTTTTAATTCTCCATAAGATAGGAACGGGGTTCAATTAAAGAATTAAATATTTAATTTTATTCACTAACTCTGGCAATTAAATATGTTTTTATAATTGCAACTTGTAAGAAAACCATCTTATAATTGTTTCTGTTGTATGTGCATTATATTATAATTTGGAAACACATTAACAATTAATTTGTAAACTATAGCCCCATTTCCATGTTGCATTACACTACTAAAATACAATAGGCTAATAGCGTACCAATTAATAACCCTGAAATTTAATTTGAAATACAATGCATATTTTAATATTTATTGATACAGATTAACCCTCACGGTGATTGTCTCGACGAGGTATCTTGTCACTCGAAAAATTGTTCAGATCTTGATGTACGAGATATCTCGTCAAAATTGCTTGGAGGGGTAAGTTAAGATTGTAAAGTTTTCGAATTTTGTAGGCTGTTTTAAGAACATTGTAATGCAAAAAGGAAATCAAATGGCTGAAATTATTATTGCATAACTTCTTGGTTTTTCTTCTACAAATTTCAGATTTTCGTCGGTGTCAACAGTGATTATTGTGGCTCCGTTGAATCCTGTGGAAAAGGACAATGTTGTGCAGGAGGAGTTGTTGAAGGAGGCTTTTACAATCGTTTTTGCAAAAATTATGCTAATAATGGTTAGACTTGGTCTTCTTTGAACTCTTATATGGTAGGCATGTAAGATGGAATCAAGCTTTCGTTTTAAGAACAAAATGTTTTTAAAGAGTGTTTCGATAACAAATTAAAAATTACGACTATCCGAGTGTACATTTTAGGGATTTCTCTTGTTGTTTTTATCTTATTATTAGAAATTATTTTTGGGATTTCTCAATGTAATGTGTGTTATAACGCATGAAAAATCTATTGGTTTTGATAAAATACTATGTACACACATATCGACAATTTAATATTAATTATAGTTTACTTAAGAAAAGTTGAGGAATTATTTCTAAATGCTTTTTTTTGCATCGCTTAATAATCTATGTGTAACCATATAACGAATTCAACTACTGTTATAATGGATTAGTAAAAATAGTTCGTGTTGTACTTCAAGCTGCTCATACCTATTTATCCTGACATGAATTTGTAATTATAAATTATAAAACAAGTTGGATATATGTATTAAATTATGCGTAAAATGAGTAAAAAGCATGCATGAGAAAATAATTCCTTATCTTAGTACCACACTTTCTAGTGATACCGTTATTTCATAGTGCTTTAAAAAGCTGTATATAATAAGAATAGGTTAGTTGAGGTAAAGAATTTTAAGTATAATTCTATGCAAAGCTATTTTTTCAACTGTCTTCGTGTCCATCGAACCAAAGATTATATAAAGTGTGCTTTGTAAAATCTGTTGTGTATTGAAATTCGTTTTTAAAATTTCAAAGATTTATTACTTTTATTGACTACTAATATTTTCTGTGGTCCTTTTTCAATACAACCCAATCCAAATAGACTAATATTTTTAAATATAGTAATTTCAAGAAATTCAGAAGTGTATTTTTCTCATCAGGGGAACGCTGTGAACATCCAAACAGATTTGAGGCGTACAACATGGCATGTCCTTGCAAAGATGGACTGAAATGCAATGTAAGTTTTATACATGTGAGAATTTTTAATATATAATTAATGAAACATTTAAGGTTCTCTCTACTCCTGCTTATACTTAAATGAAAACGTATTGTTCAGACTATCTGCTCGCCACAAGAATTGATTCTGTCTCTGTCTATTGCCATGGAAACAGGTTTTCCCCATTTCACATTACGGCCGGGGTAGCCAGATTGGTTGAGAGCAACCAGAAGGTTGAGAGTTTGAAACTCAATCAACAAAATATCGTCATATGTGTGGGGGTATGCACTTTAAATTTGTAGTGCCTCAAATGTCCTCACGTTGTCTAGGTGTGGAAGTTTGGAGAATGGGGATGCGAACTCAGGTGCTGTCTTCGTCCTGACCGTGGTTCAAAATTAGGAGGTGTCATCTTCGGTTCTTTCCCTTCGGGATTGATCTCGGACTGTGTTCAATTGCCCGTTGTGCTGCTGCAGTGCGACGTTAATTCAACTGCCTACTTATCTACCTACCCATTTCCATTGGGAATGCTCTGAGAAATGTATTCAAGTTTGTCACATCTGTTGATTATTAATTGGTACCAAGAAGATTTAAACGTTACAAACTATCTGTTTTTATCCCAGTATTCGTCAGAAACAAAACAAAGTTAAAGCTTCGATCAGAGTAACCCCTACTCAAAATGAATGAGCCTTGTTCCTATAACGACCACCACTATCCAGACTTAACGGCGGAAGTTCTCGTGGTAAACAAAATCAATATTTAGTGACATGCATTCGAAATAGTCTTTGTCCCACTTTGAAAGTGTTTGTTATGAGTTGTAATAGCGATTACACAGGAAATCAACGAAAAACAGTAATTTACAACGTTAATTCGAAAAAAAAAACTGCTGAAAGCATACACACAAGATGAGACAAATCAATGTTGGGTTATACTCGTTTCTTCTTACTTTGCCCTCCTACTAGAATTGTCTACTGTAGCTATTTGCATATTTTGTGCCCAAACAGCGTGTATTTCTGAGCGTAAGAGCTTAAAGAACAGATTGTTTGGAAGATTTATGTACTGCATATGTTGTAATATTTAAAAATACCTGAATCTTGAAATGTTAAAATTGCTAATTCAAGTTTAAAAAAATGTAGGCTCAGTTCTGATTGAGCTGTCAGTTTGGGCCGTAGGACTACGACTTGCAAATTGTAAAATTCAAATGAGATTATCGAATACTGTATCAAAGTTAATTTATTCATTTCCAAACACAGTGAAATATATATTTAAATAGATCTCACCGAGAGCTTTAAATGAATACCACATACAGTATTGTTGCGCTCTCGATTATCCAGATAAACCGCGATACTGTCAAGAGTGTTCACTGTTTACCAGAGAGTAATTTTTAAAATGTTTTTTAACCCTCCAAATGTTTCGACGAGATATCTCGTCCAAGATCTGGTCAAGTTTGCTAAGGACGAGATATCTCGTCCAGACGATACTGATCTATTACTTCAAGGGAATGAAGACCCAAGTAGGAAAAAGAAATTGTCCCTTGCCCAGAATTGATGCCAGTTTGGAACAGGTTTTTGCACCAGAGGCTTGCCACTACAATACAGTTTTCCACACGAAGATAAACCACCAGGATGATTAAACCACTGTGAAATTTTATTCATATACTTGAATAGATCCTGCAGAGAGCTTTAAATCGATACCACGCACAGTATTGTTGCCTTTACGATTGTCCAGATAAACCACGATGTTGTTAAAAGTGTTCACGGTTTACAAGAATTATTTTTTAATGTTCATCTCAAAACACTGCGGAACGTTCTTTGTTTGCTTCAATAGATCTCGTCGAGAGCTTTAAAATGACCATACAGAGTTGTGTTACTGCGCTCTTAGTTGTTGAGATAAACTGAGTCAAACCAGATGGCACACCCAGAAATATTGCGCCAATCCACGGAGAGGAAGAGGACGATGTATTGTGTTTTATGGTAATTGGACTCCATGCTGTTTACGAATATGCTAGCACGATTGTTGTTCGATACGCATTTTTAATTACTTAAAGATTTCAATTGGGATTTATTTTTGTCAGGCCGTCGGTCGACCGTCAGTCTCCCCGTACTATCTACGGAGTTAGACGTAGTCATACGCCAAGCTATTCGAAGTGATGAAATAATGAGCAGTCATTCAACTGTCAAATGGAGCATGACATTTTGACAGTTGAATGACTGCTCATTATTTCGTAGTGTTTTGAACTGAGCATTTAAAAATTCCTTACGTGACTCATATACAGAATGTTTCATTTCGTGAAATGCATATTAGTTTTAATCTTTATATACATGCAACAAACACAAGTACTAAGAAGATAAAAGTTTTCTTAGATATGTGATACAGTAAATGAATTCAGAGTCTAAGTTATTTAAAATGTCCTTTAAAGTTATTCTATAATTCTGTTTTACTTAGACGTAGTCATACGCCAAGCTATCCGAAATGATGAAATAATGAGCAGTAATTCAACTGTCAAATGGAGTATAAGCTATATAGTTAATAATAAATATAAATTTTAAGAACTTGCGTGAAAATTATCTTAAAATGTTTTTACAGGTAAATAACAGATGTCAACCAGAATAAAACCAATTCAACATGGAAGACACACTCAGGTGAGTAAATACTAAATATTTCACTGATTTAAATTTTAAAATTACTAGAATCTCATGATGAGTAATGAAAGATAATGTTTTTTAAAGTTTGCTTCTAATATTTTAAACTAATAATTTATTTTTATGCTTTCAGGGAAGAGGAAAAAATTAATCCAGATCCATAGTTAACTGTTTTACGAAGTTGATTTTAAGGAAATTAAACAATATTGTACCGTCTGATTGCTTCCTTTTCATTAGAACATAATAATTGACCGAAAAATTGTTTACTAACAAGATAAACAAAAACATTGATAAGTAGCTATCTAAATCTGTACTTTGGTAGGAAAAAAGACTAATATCCAAATTAGCTGATTTGAAATATGTAGACCAATCACTTCAAGGTAATAAAAATTATAATAGAAAAATGACCAATGTACTCTTGTTAATACATTCTGAAAGAATCAAAACATTAGAAAGCACTTTTTGTACGCTGAATTAAAAATTTTCAAATAAAAATGACTAAATCTGCTGTTACCGAAAGTTGCAAAATGGCCATTAGCCCTTTCTCAACAGAACAGAAATATGAAAAACAGTTACTTTTGCTTATTTATTTAATAGTAACTTTGAAAAGGTATTTCATGACAGATACCTCGATTTATTCACTGCTCAAAAATATGTATTTGGAAGATTTAAACAATATTTTAAAATAACTTGTTTCAAATACGGAAGTAGTTTCTTTCAAAAATTGGCTACAGTTGTAGTATAATAAATACCTACCCTGAATTAATAAGGCACTAGCTATAAATCGTGCATGTTATAATCTACCAGAATATTCAAGGTGATACCCACGAATATGCATGTTCCCTCCACATTCCTTCTAGAATATTCTCCCTGTGTCATATGTCATTTGTTACCCAATTAACAGCGAGTTAGTTGACAGCTGAGCCAAGGTAAAGGTTACGTGTTACAGTAACATTCCTGGCTTTTTCAAATGAAGATGAAATAGACCAGAATGCAGCTTCTAGGCAAAAGCTCCTGTAGAAACTTGAAGTGTATTTCTATGTAACAATGATAACCAATATTCGTCTCTTAAAATTACAACCAAATCAGAGCAATTGAAAAATATGAAAATTTGAGAAAGGGTATTGCAGTAGGTCTGTCAAAAGCAGTCAAGTTCTTAATGAAACAATTTCTCAAGGTCATGGGCACTGATGGAAATTGCTTCAAATACAAATGTAGATTATTCTCTGTACAAAGTATGAAAGACTGGAATCTGATAGCCTTCCAATTCGTAACCGTATTCTAATTTCACAAAATATGTGAATGGTGAAGTATTATCTCAGCTCTGCAGAAATTTATGACTACCCATAAATCTGACAATTATGAAGAACTGATACAAGACATGTTCCAATAGTTGGAAAACATAATTTAGGTACGAAAGTAATAAAGTGTATAAAAATACAAAAGATAAAAACTAAAGGAAAGTGAGGATAAAAAAAAGATAAAGATACACCTTCTCCAAATCCACTCAAACAGATTTCCACATTATCTGGAAGATTTTAGTGAAAAAAAATAAGATTGATTTTACACAAATATGATGATGATAGAAGGGATATATTAGATGGAACAAACAGGTGAAGGTTGAGGATTGTTGAAATTTCCAATGCAATTTTGATTATCTATATAAAAGAAAGCCACACATACATAGCGTTTTACAATACAATAATTGTAATTATTTGAATCAGATACACTGATTTTGTTGTTACTAATGTAATGCAATGTATTATTATTGTATATTATTATTAATGCAATTGTTATTAATGTAACGAATGTAATGCGATCGTGTATTTCATTTTGAGTTGTAGGTGGTTTGCGGCAATTTTAATGGGTTTGAAAGTAGCTTCCAATTAATGTATTTAACTATATCTAAACAAGATTCGTATTATTCAAAATCACTAAAAACTCCAGGGAAATTATTTTTTCAATGGCCCTTGAAAACTCCTTAAATTTGCTTGAGACTCCTGGGAAACTGTAATATGATCCTGAAAATATTTAATTTCAACTTTTCTTACTTATAAATCACGAAAATTGTATACTTCAATTTCAAAATTTCAATGCAAAATTACTTCGAAAACGAGAAAAAAGAAATTGAATTGAAAATAGAAGAGGAGAATTAGTTCGAAACGAGACTTCTAGATGGCGCCTCAAGCAATGTTCATTTAAACGTCCTAGACTCAAAAGTGAGGTGCATGACTTCGTGAGAGCGCGATCGGACTGTGAAGAAAGTATGCCATATGTATTAGTTTGAAAAAAGGGACATGTTGAGTGAGAAAGAAACTGATAAAAATAATTCATATCAAGGAGAATTATCAATCAAATATCAATGTAAAATGTTACATTTTTTCATCAACAGGACATGTAATCGAGAGTAAATGTGTTTTAGAAATCCTCAAAAAAACATGCAAAATCTGTCTCTGTTTTAAAATAAACCCACAAATTACACTTCTCGGGTTAAAAATTGAATAATTTTCCCTCATATAAATGTGATTCTATAATTACTACTTTCTGGACAGTGGCTATCAAGTTTTTACCCTTGTCTAGATGTTTTAGGGGCCGCGGTAGCCCATGCGAGAGAGGTTGGAAGAGCAACCGTAGTATTACTAGTTCCAACCTCGATACAAACCAAAGACCTTCGTATACGTGGGGGCTGGTGCACGTCAAATCTGTCGTGGCCTCAAATGTCCTTACATTGGTGTGGAAGTTTGGAGAGTGGGTTGCCAGCTCAGGTGTTGATCTCGTTATTTGACCGTGGTTTAAAATTATGAGGTGTTCGGATTTTTTCCTTCGGGGTTGATCCCGGACCGTCGCTAATAGCCCATTGTGTTGCTCCATTGCGAAGTAAATTCAGCTACCTACCTGAGCATATTAGATTGACTAATGTTTTTCCTGCTCTGATGTCATTGCGATTTTGGCAGTTGCGATGAATATGGGCAGTTATGCTTTTAGGATAGAAATTAAAACAAATAAAAAAGCTCAATGGCTAAAGTAAGTATTTTAACAATTTTATTTCGGGTTCCTGCACATGGAAATTCTTGAAAACGTGTGGAAATGAATTGTTTCTGAATGGCCCTGGAAAACTTATTTATTTACTTAGGACTGCGAGAGAAAAAATTATGTGCATCCTGCCTATTTATAATGAAAGAAAATTACTTCATATTTTGATTCCTCAATGTTTTAAACCTTAAAATATACGAATTGAAAGAAAATATTCCAAGTAGTTTAAAATATGCATACTACATAAATGTGCTTCCTCAAGAAATTCTTTAACCAGCTATATAGAGTTTCAACTGAGTACAAAGTGGTAATTTTCCGATGTGTGTGTGAGTTATTAATATACTCCAACTCTATAAACGAGACGAAGTCGTTGTCAGAGTACACAAAATAAAATGCACACAGGGTTTAAAATAACAGTGACTGTTTATTAAATAAAAGAAGCAACATCTAGTTAGTGCAAACTATTAGCGAGGATTAGAACTACAAATAATAATCACCGACTTCTTATATATCATGCTAGTCATTTACATACTACAAGGATTTGTGAATTGCCAGATCCCTAAACAAAATAACAATATTCAATAGGATGCATGTTAACTTAACATTTAAGTATGCATAAAAACAACACTTTCAAAAGACGTAGTTGAAAACTGGAGTATTCCGATTTCAAAGACTGACGTCATAATACTTTAAATACAAGTGCAATCTTAGAAAGGTGTGAGATCCAATAGATTCAAATAGAAATATCTAACAGTTATCCATATAGATAATGAAATATGTAAAAACTATAAAATATCCTTCAGTAAAGAGTACATACATTATAAATTCAATGTTTGATCAATATAGAAAAGAAATTAAGAAAATTCAAAGTTTGAGTAGATAATGAATGCAAAAGATACTGAAGCAAATGGAATATGTAGTGTCTGTCGCCACTTGGATTGCTGATAGTGCATTCTTTAGTGTGTGCAATCAGAAAGGGTTCAGAAACTACTTTGAGAGTACGGAAGCCGAACACGTAGGTATATCTTGTGGAGACCTTGTGTTAGATATCACTGTAAATATTCATTGTGATGTGAATATGCTGTGTCGTTCGAGATAAATAAAACGTGTTTCACCATTCGTTTAGATTCGTTCGATAATCAGAGAACCACGCCACTGACCACGGCAGTACAGAATAGTAAAAAGAACAAATTATTATCACGTATTATTTCACCGTAAGCTTCTTTTTTTGTAAAAATTCGCATAATTGACTGAATTCACTATACGCATTTTGACGTGTATTTGATATTATATAATTCTCTAGAAGTTTAAAATAAAACTAACTCCCTTTTCACTAAGTGCCGCCAATTAATATTAATTTACAATATATTTTATTAACTCAGTCTTTCACGTGAAATCAGCTGCTACAGTTCACATTTTTAGGAGTTTATTAAGATATTTTAAATTTTTAGACAAAGTATAGAAACTATAGTTTATCCAAAAATTATCACTTTTAAGATATTTTGTTTCATGACGGAGGCATTAGGTCGTTTTGAATTATTTGTAATGTACTCTTGAAGGATGCAATTATTAAATATCCCCTGTATTTTTTAACATGCCAGGATAAATTTGACATCGAAGTTAAAATATTTTCTAATCGATTTTAGGGCAAGCACGACGTAATCTTCAATATAAGTAAATGAAATACTCATCTCTGTTAGTTTACGTCTCAAAACTTGACTTTTTAAAAATAAACTTTTCTTCCAGATGCCCAAGTGGATTCTTTTACTCTAAAGTATGTTGGATACACAGATGTTAAAGTCTACATTCAACAGAAACATAAAGAGGGGTTTTGGATGTTCGACGTTCTTTCGTATGATAGAGCACACAGCCCATCCTTCTATTCAAATTTTGACATTTTAAAATTTAAGTGCAAGATTGAGTTTATAAAATACAAATACTGCTCCACAAAACTTACTACCTGTCATATTCTACTTGTTATATCTTTTCAGACCTTCAGAGCATATTTGGCATCTGGAGAGGTTTTAACGTCTCTCAGTCGAGATGCAGCCCTCCGGATAGATTTTCCCTGACCGTAGACCTGATACAATCCTCGAAATGTTTTTATCAAGCCCGCAGACTATCCTCCGGATAAGCGTAACTGGTCCCCAGTTCAGGTTCTGCCCTCCGGATAGGTTTACCTGATCCGAAGACCTAATACGCCCCCCAGGTGACCCTAGGAATAGGTTTTCCTTATCCGTCGGCCAGATACCGCCCTCCAAAACTGTTTTCCGGTCAGCAGACCACATGATACAACCCTCCGTATAAAATTTCCCGGCATTCAGACTATATACGGATACCAGATTTTCTTAGAGGGTACTCATTCGTAAAAAATATATTCTTGATATACGAATATTTTTGAAAAAATTAAATGAAGTATTTATTTGCAATAGTCTTGTCATGTTCAGTTTTGTTGAAAATCGAGGCATTTTCTGTTTCTTAATGATAAATATGGGAAGAACGAATTCCAACGTTTTTAAAAGGTATTGAATTTTACTGAATTAATTTTAGAATAAAGTGGATCTTAGAACAACAGAAAATATCTTTGAACATCATCTTTGATTGCTTGTGCTTCTTACCTCTTCTAGTTCAGAAAAATAATACAATATTGAATGTTTATTCTTGTGTGATAATAACTTTTAATAGGAATGTTTGCAATTGAACAGAAACTTCAATAAATTATTTGTACTTAAAAATTAGCAATTTGTAATCTAATACATTTGCAATGAAGATACTAAGCAATTTTATTTATATTTTAATACGAAGAAATATTTAACAAATTTCTTTGAATAATTAAGCGAATATCCTCAACTGTGAAAATGTGTATGCGAATATGTTATATATTTTGGGAGATGAACATAAAAATAAGATATATTCAACATAAATTTACCATAGGTTTTAGTACTGTTATCCTTTGTGTTAAGATTTGCGTGTAAGTGAATGCTGTAACGTCTTGGTCCACGGGTAGCTTAGACTAGTTACCAATGAAAAGTGATCCGTTTCTAGATTAACGAATTTTATTTACACTTTTTACAATTAGGTGATAAAACGAATGAAGAGTTCATTTAAGAGTTCAAAATTCACGAGCGATAGTTCGTTGGAAAGTCCAATGTTTTATCGAGGTGCTTCTTATGGCTGCTCGCGAGCCTTTCACAAATTACTCGGAGGAGTCTCCTTCATGGCTACGGGCGAGCCTTTCTCAATAAAATACTCAGGTGAGTATAGAGTCCCAAGGAGGGATAAATCAGCCTTCTCCGACTCTGATGAGCTCAAATCTCCACTACTCGGTCGAGTAGTTTCTCCCGAAAGATGGCAATCTTTCGCCGACAGTGAACGGGTGTTCACTTCTTGTTCGACTCTCGTCTCTCTCCAAAAACTGTCTCTCTCCTCTTCTCTCTGCCCTCTCTCCTTTCTCTCTCCCTTTCTCTTCCCTCTGTGTCTCCAAAGATCCGAAAAACTCTCTCTCTATATATATATATCGGGTGCTTCTCGACTTCACCTTTTCGTCTCGGGTCGGCCCTTCTAGTCGATGCTCGTTGGCTGTTGATTACCTCACCTTCTTCGGGCCTTCCCGAATGGCCCTCTCACGTTGGCCTCTCCCCTTGACTCTTACATCAGATTTCGGCGGACTTGAAAGGGGACCATTAACCTTGTCGGCAATGGTCATCGTAACTCATCTCCGTACCCTTTTGTCTCGAAATGTCATAGAGGGCGACAGAGGGTAGCCTGCCTTTTGTTACAAGGCTACCAACAGTTTCGCCTCTGGAAGCGGTGCTTTCCCTATCTGCCGCTTAATAAGCTGCTCCGGTGGTCGTTCTTTTCAGCTCTTGATCGCCGGCAAGATTGTCCAGCTTCCCTATCTGTCGTTAATCGGCTTATTCGGTGGTCGTTCCTTATGGCGCTTGATCGCCGGCAAGATTGTCCAGTTTCCTTAGCCGCCGTTACAATGCCTTATAATCTATTTCGCAAAAAAGCATATTTTAAATGCATCTATTATGTCACACGTTCGCATCTACCGAGTTTCTTTTGAACAAATACATAAAGACGTTGGATCAATATATTTTAGCGTATCTCATACAAGTACCCAAAATGAAGGCTGTTTTTGCACTTTTACTTTTGACTTGCATGGTTAGTTCAAATTATTCGGTTATGAAATTCTGAGTATGGAAACTGAATTTTATTAATTATATTGAATTAATGATAAGGGACGATGTTTTCGTTACTTAAGCGTATTTGATGTACAATGGATCACAAAAGTATTCGTCGACCACCACGTTTATAACTATTTTCACGAATTTTATAAGGATATAGTTAAAATTACGATTTCAAATTTGACCAAATCAAAGCTCTTTCTGTTTTAGCTTCCCATCCAAATAATCGAATAATTGTTAAAAGTTTTGCTAAAATGATTAACAATTTAACATAACCTGTGATATCAGACACAAAAGTATTTAGCCACCTACCTTAAAAAGTAGAAATGTTAAGCAAAAACGTGAAAATCAATCTCTATAAGATTTTTTTTTTGCATTTTGTCTTACATTTTGGATTATTTTAAATCTAAACATGATTGTTTACACCGATATTTGATCAAACCAGAACTAATTGCATTCTATTGTGCTTGAATCAGTGGGGTTGCCCAGTGCGCTAGCAATCTGAAAATGGTAGGCGGCGCAGGTTCCATTCCTCCCTTGAGTATATTTCTCTTTTCTACATCAATAAAACGTTCCCTGTGCATAAATAAGTCTACTTGATGCTGTTTGGCACAATTTGGCCAAATATGGCTCTTGCGCCATAAAATGTAACCCAACCAACCAGTAACATTTCCGATTCCTTGAAAATATTCAATTATTAGTGCGCATTTAGGTATTCTTAAGCACCGTGGCTTGTCGCAGTGTTCTATTCTATTACATTAATTGCCGCTTCCTTGATAAAATTCAATGACTAGTTTGTTATCAGGTATTCTAAGCACTGACTCGGCTCAATGTCCTATTCTATAACCCTCAGGGACAGTGGTGCTTTTTTCATGAAATTCAATGGATGGAATGAATAATGCTCGCGATGAATTGAAAGCACTACGACTTACCACCAATGAAAATCGATTGTACACTATTTGCAACCCTCAATAAAGGTGTACTCAGAATATCAAATGTTTTATACACGCAATCTACATATTTTAGTGACATTAAAGCCCCATTTAGAAAGAAATTTTAGGATTTAGATACCCTTGATCAGAGATTCAAACTTCAATTTTTCCACGTTTGCTTCATGAATGAGATACTCAATCATCTGATTATATTGACTAAAAAGATGGAATATATAAAAAAATACCCGAAGAAAGCGTTTATGTCAACTAAGATTTAAAATTGTGATTCGAATCTTAAACTCAATTTCTCTTTTTTGAAGTAAAAATAAGTTAAAACTGTTATCAGATGAATTTATTTTTTTTTACTTTTAAATATGTAGGTTTCGAAAATTCTAGTAACTATTACACAGTAAATAGCACATTAACATAAAATGTGAGAAATTAACTTCACTCAGATCACATATCAATTTAAAACATAAATACGAGCAGGTTCTACATGTGTGGTATTCTATGATGTAAATACATTCATCTTAATTACGCAAGTATTTAATAACATAGGAAAAGGTAAACCTACCGGAAAAAAATGAAAAACACCAGCAATAGAAAGTAATCTTTGTTATTAAAATAAAACAAAAAAAATAAACACATCATCAAGCTGAAAGCGTTAGCCCTTTTCTTCCTAACCTTTTAACACCATGCCACTTTTAACCATCCAATCCATTCTTATGCTATCCGTTCTGTATGTCATGTTCAACTATCAACTGACCTATTAAACTATCGGAATGAATTCGAAGAAAATCACTTTTATATGTCATAGAGAATTTTAGTGGTGTTAACAGGTAAATTATGATTTAGAATACATTTGGGAGAAATTATTTTGACAATTAGAAGCAAGAATAATAAATTTCAGAGCAAGAATTTGGTGAATTTGGGGACGCTTTTATTGCATTTAGGAACAGATTTACGAAACATTTTATGTCAAGAATTCAACTGATATCGCCAACACTAATATGAGCCTACTTGCTACAAATTTATTTACATAAGTTTAGCTAGATTAGTTTAGCTTAGTATGTCTTTATTATAAGTAAATGGAATACTAATTTTGTTGTTGTCAATTTACATTTTAAAACGACTTTTAAAAAATAGCTTTTTTTCCGGATGCTCAGGTTGATTTTTATAGTCAGTCTAAAAGATATTACATACACAGATGTTAAAGCCTATATTTTATGAAAACATAAAGAGGGTGTTTCGGGTATTCGACTTTTTTAGTATAGCAGTGCCCCCTCAGCCAGACCTTCCAACCAAGTTTTGAAATTTTAAAATCTGTGTGTATAATTGATTTTATAAAATACAAGTGCTGCTCCACAAATACTCACTCCTTGTTATATCTGCTACTTGCTATATCGGCACAAGAATGCAAGAACTAAGTAACTCAATGATTTGGTTTTTGAGATAAAGAGAAAAACAGTTTCCTCAATGACTATTTCATGTATACCTACGTCTTCCTTTAGATGACATATAGAGCTTAAATGGCCAAAAAGTTACCTAGTACTTGCATTAAATTCTGCATGACATCAGCTTTACTTAAGTACATCTCAAAATAACTATATTTTGAGTTACCAAGTTCTTGTATTCACAGGTGACTATATATTACTGTTACATACTCACTTCTATTTATCTCCATTTCCACATCAGTTTTTGGAAAGGTAAAACTAATTTAAAATGAAGCATTTATTTTTGTAATTCTTGTATTCAGTTTTGATGAAAATCGAAGCATTTTTTCTAGTTCTTGCTAGTATATAGTTTCCTTTATACGATATCTAGTTTCCAAAATTTGAAAAAGTATTTCTTTGTTTTAGAAATATAGGAGCTGAAGATAGGTAGCAAAGACAGTTTGAATGATTCGGGTTCTTGACATAAAATTATCTAATCTCGTATGGCAATCCGGTTTGTTTCACCTGATTGGATTTTAAAGATGTTTTAACCGGTACTGAGAAAGACGAGTTCTTACATCAACTTTTAATCTCGGTGATTGCATCACAATTCAAAGCTTGTACAAGCAATAAAATTTGTTTAAAGGGGAAAATAATGAAAGTATGCAAAATAATTACAGATCATTCGCATTTTTTCGAATGTGGGGCATTGTGATATTCATGTCGGTAAACTTTGCTATCTTATTATTGATATGCAACACATGTTATTCAGTACAGTTGCAACAATTCTTTAATGACGAATCGATATTTCTAATTGATATTTATGGGAAGAACAAATCCCGGTATTTTATAAATGTAATAAATTTTAGTAAATAATTTCAGAATAAAGAGTTAATATTAAAATGACAGCTGTCTTATAATAGAACCTTTGATCACTCACGCAACTTACCTCTTTTAGTTCATTATAAATAACAAAATGTTGAATGTTAACTCTTGTGGAGTAATAACTTTTGGAAGAAATGTTTGCAATTGAACAGACATTAATAAAATGACAATTTTAAAAAATTAGCTGTTTTAGTAATCGAATTCATTTACACAAAGATATTATCAATTTGATTTGTTTTAACATGAAGAAAATTTTACATGAATGAATGCATGAATAAGTAGCAAATGGTGATAATCTATTTACGAATAAAGTATTACACATTTCATAGAGATGAGCATCAAAGAATATTTAACATAAATTTACACGTTAAGGTAAGGTGGTTATAATTACTGTTATCACCTGTTAAGATTTCTACATGCGTTATCTACTATTGGTGATAATCTACAAATGGTGATAATCTATTTACGAATAAAGTATTACACATTTCATAGAGATGAGCATCAAAGAATATTTAACATAAATTTACACGTTAAGGTAAGGTGGTTATAATTACTGTTATCACCTGTTAAGATTTCTACATGCGTTATCTACTATTTTGCAGAAAATCATATTTAAATGCACCTGTTATATTCCACGTTCCCATCTGTCGAGTTTTTCCCGGTCAAATCTATAAAGACGTTTGAATGTACGTGTTCTTCACTTCTTAGAGTATTTCAGAAGTAACTAAGATGAAGGCCGTACTTGCACTACTCCTTTTGGCATGCGTCGTAAGTATAAAATATTCTGATATGCAATTCTGAGTATGGAAAACTATTTTATTAACATCTTTCACTTAACGATAACGAAGAATGTTTTTTACTTCAACGTATTTAATAGTTGACCTATGCCACGCCGTTTTAAAGGTGACTTTCTGAAAACAAGAATTGTTTTGCATCCTAGTTTACTGAAGTCGTCGTTGATAGCTGTATATTTCAAAATATTGTTAATTTAGGATATATACTTTTATATTCTTAATACACTTATTCCAAAATTATTACGCGGACAAAACTAATTTTACTTCTTAGATAAATTTATATATTTTTATATTTACAAATACATCAAGCATACATGAATATTTTATTAAAATTTTCGACTTATTTTATTAAAAACGTATATATGAGAATAATGTGGGTAAAATGTTTACTAATTTTTATTACTTAGTTTAATTTTTTAACACACCCATATTTCTTGATCCAAATTGTTCTTTTAGTAAGTGGGAATGTTTTTAAGGTCCGTTTAATGTATTTTACTAGAATTTACCTATTTTATTGAAAAACATGTTTACTTAGATATAAATCTAAAATAAATATTGTATTCACAAATAAATCGTACTATCAACTTTAATTCCATAAAATATAGACCTTTTTTTATTTAAGTATTGAAATTTAAATTGAAGTAATGACAATTAACGATGTTTATCACACATTAAGGAAGGTTGCTGCCTTTCATTTGTTTATTTTTGTTTTCCTTTCTTTTTAGAACGATCTTAAATGTAACATGAGGGATATAAATTAACTAAAAACATTCTTAAGTTTTAATTGAAGTTTGATTCATTCTTGTAAATTTACTATTGACGATTGGAAATTACAGAAGCTGTTAAGAAATTAACAATCTAGAATTAAATATGCAACATAAAATTGAAGAATTTCATTTTGAAACTTAAAAAGTACTAGAAATCTTATATGTATCAACAGATGTATATTGAACACATGAACTTTCACATTTCTTGCAGTAGAGCAACCAGGTGGGGGTGGTTAATGGCTTCTGCCACAATCAAAGCAACGCAAAATTTAAATATTCACCAGTCGCGACATTTTATTGTGGTGGAATAAACCCGACCACATATTTTAGAGCATTAACTTGATATTCCGGGTGGTTATATAGTAACTTCCTCGATATATGAGCCCCTAGTGACCGCAATTTTCAACGATTTGGAATAGCACATGAGATTTAGAGATTTTAATGCATACACTCGATATTTATGTAAATAACAATAATCGAGCTCTCATGGTTACGGATACAGTTTACAAATTTCAAAAATTGCGAAGAACGGTTCCTACTTGTTTTGTAATGTGATCGACACAGTAAAAAAAGTAGTGTGGAAGTTTAAGTTAAGTTCTAAAACGACTGCTCAAGAGCACTATTAAAAAAGATGAGTGTTAACGACAAAAGAGGAAAGACAGGCACCAAGCAGCGGTGCCTGTCTTTCCTCTTTTGTCGTTAACACTCGTTTTTTTCTATCACCAAGCAACGGTGATAATGCACGCAATTTGCATAAATCACAAGCATCTATCACAAAATGCCAATTGACAACCACCGGTTTTGGTACTCCATCCCAACCAGTTCCTATTAATAGCATGTATGGCAGAAAGATTAGTCATAGGATATCTCTGTCTGGAGAACAAAGAACAAAATGACAGTTTCCGCTAAAGAGAGTGAAATACTGGTCAAGCACTATTGCATGATGATAGGTGCATGTGATTTATGCAAATAATGTGCATTATCACAGCTGCTTGATGCCTGTCTTTCCTCTTTTGTCGTTCACTTTCATCTCTTTTGACACTGCTCTTGCGCAGTCGTTTTTCAAGCCAAATACGAAATTTCAACGCCATTTTAGATTTTCACTGTGCCGATCACATTGCGATAACAAAAAAATGAGTGTTACTATTCGAAATTTGTTAACTGTATCCGCAACAGTGAGAACTCAATTCCTACATAACTCTGGAGCGCATACCTTGATGTCACTAAATCTCAAGCCTCATTCCAATTCGTTGAAAACTCAGGTAGTTAAGGGTTCTTATAGTGAAAGTTACTTATGACCACCCTGCACTTTCAAGTGGCAGCCTTTTAAACGCAGTTAAAAGAAGGGATACGGAATTTATTTCACCGTATGAAATCAGAGGAATGAACGAAGGCATTTCGTGTTTCTGTAGTCAAAGAATAATAGTTTTTGCTTGTTCTGCAGGTTACAAAATCTTCAACTAAAATTGATTGCTTTCAAATCAACTTTTGATAAATTGTATGTATAAATTTCACTTACATAAACAAAAATGTTTCTAAATTTTTATAACCCGTCCATCTTCTGACCGCAAATGAGTGGAGGAAGATTGAATCAGGAGAACGATTGTGAAAAATTTATTTTGGGGAAGGTCTACCTTCCATAAACGACTATGTTAGTGCCATGATTATGACTACTTTCTCAGTCTCCCCCCCAAAAAAGTTATAGGTTTGCTCCTGATCTTTACAATCTTGTGAAATTTAAAATATAGGTTTGATGCCAAAAATACACCATTACCACATATATGTGAAGGTTCTTGCATGCAAATTTCTCTTTGGTAATGTAAAATCAGAAAACTTTACAGCAGTTACTTTTTAGTTAAACAATATAAATATTACAATAACAAATTCTAAGAATCTTTTACCGACATTTTTGTGGAACATCAATTGACGTAGTGATTTTATCTCCTTGTTGCCACATAGCAAAAAGAATATCAATAAATATAAATACATAAACTTAATTATAAAACAAAAAAATTAAAACATTAAAAATCGTTGAAAAGCATACATCACATTTTTACTTTTAAATAAATGTCTGATAATATATATTATAATTTTACTTTTGTATAAATTTCGTTTGGTAATATGTTCCTAGTATTCTATAACATATGGGGCGTCATGAAAATATACCGGAATTTAGAATGTAATACTTACATATTGTAACGAAAATATTTACAGCAAAATCAAGGAATAAGTTCTGAGCATTCTAAGATAAACTTTCATCCCTATTTAAAGCCGAAGAATTATAATTCTAACTACATAAACATTTGATATGTTTCCAGTTTTGTCTTAACTTCAATGATGATACTTAACACCAGCGATTGTTAAAAGTAGAAATTAAAGCTAAAACTCACGTATTACTTACCAGAAGATGAGTGATTTTATAAGTTAGTTATGTCCTCAAATTTCTAACAAAAAGCTAAACAAGCTCTGAATTTTCATCTACGTTGCTTCGGATTCAGGATTCAAGAACATTAAAATGTACTATAACATTTACAAATAAGAAAACGCGTGGAGAAAATATTTTGAATAATTTTGGTGTTCTCATCTTTGCAAATTCCAGGTTTTTGTCAACGGTGAATACTGTGGATCTCTTGAATCTTGTGGTGAAGGGCAATGTTGCTCTGGAGGATTCTACCACCGTTATTGCAGGAGGTTTGCTGATAATGGTTAGAATCATACTTTTCTCAAGTTCATAACAATTGTGTATGCATTTGAGTTTATGCTATTTTATGTATGAATTCATTCTTTTATTATATTATACGATTGCATACTTTTACATTTTTTAACTTTTGGAAGTATAAGCATAGTAGTTTACATTTTTTTCAAAATTATGCATTGTATGTTGTTTACGATACAAACATGAACACTAAGTTAAGAAAAAAAATTGGAATTTGTTTATTGTGTGTATGTGCATTCTTTTACAGAACGTTTATTTCATAAGAAATATATTTCATGTTTCATTTTTAATCAACCAATATTTGTTTTACGCAGCATGTTTCGATACATTTTCCTTTGAAAATTTCATGTTTAGGATAGTCTAATTTTTTTCAAATTCTCAGAATAATGATATTTAGGTTCATGAGTTGAAATAATTCCTTGCCAATCTAAGAAGAAATTTAAGACACGTAGAATAGTTGTCATGATGTAGAAATAATGAAAGTATCTACTTCATAATTTCGATTAATGGATCAATATATAATTGTACGAACACTAAATTTTCATTGGTGATTTTATTTGTTTTTAGGGGAGCCCTGTGAACGTCCAAACAAGTTTGAGAAATACAGCGTAGCCTGTCCTTGCAAGGAAGGACTTATTTGCAGCGTAAGTGTTACACACGAAGATTTATATGCAATTAAAACTAATTTTAGATTAAGTTTTATATGAAAAACTGGTAATTTTTTTTGTTAAAAACCAGAAATTGTATGGATATCTTTCATTTTTTAAAAATTTAGTGATTTAACTATCAATTTTTACTAAGATAATTTCACCTGTTATTCCTTTAGATTTGTGTTTTACTGATTAACCCATTCAAGTAATAGACAGCAATAGTTTGCTTAAATAAACTATATTATAAAATTTTCTGTCAAAATTAAAAATATTTCCAAGCTTCGTATCAACTGACACTAAAGAAATCATTTGATTATGTTTATCGATATTCAAATGTGTGTAGCAAATTTTTTTTATAAAAATAAAAGTATTTAATTAGAATTACCAATTCATAGTTAAAAGTGGCCTGTTAAAATTTCATTAAAAGTTTATCTATTTACAAATTTTATTCGTATTTAACTTCTCTGTAGATTTACTAAGTATATGTAAAATGATCAACAATATTTTCTTAGTTTTAAGCACAAGCAGTGCTTTGATGCTTTCATCAATGTAGACTTCTTGGGTCAAACTCGAACCAACTTAATTCTTCAATTTTTGATTGCCAATAGTCTTAACTAACTCTATCTTAAGAAAAGTTTCATAGAGGTGCAATAAGGTCATTATTTACTAGTATAAGCACTACAAATAAATTACGAAAAAAGAAATTAAAATTTGGTTAACTGAAAGCTGAATGATAAAACACTGAATAAAATTGTGATACTTTCTCCGGTAGTAGAAGTTAGCATTATGTATTGTATGCAACTTCAAATTCACAAACATACAAACCATAATTTAAATTTTTTTTATTTTTCTCAACCTACATTATTTTAAACAGCTGCAAGTTGAATTTTCATAAGGAATATACAGCTGCGGAAATAATACGTACCATCCCTTTTATTTGCACGTCGTTTACTGTAAAGCAAGTTGAAAAGTACCTTCAAATGGGGACCAACTCCTTATATTAATTAATGTGCATAAAATTTGTTTAAAGGGTCGGCATTAAATAGCTCACCAACTTCATAATTTACAATAACGACATTCGATTTCGATGCCAAATTTCTAATATATTTTAAAATTCAGCCTCGGATACGAAAATTCGTGTCATTTGGTCCAGTCGTTTATGGGCGATAAACATGGAAAAATTGGAGCTTCTATTCTTAACTTAACTTCCTATAACTTTAATTTATTATATATCGTCTGAAATGAAACTTCAGAATTTATCCGAATCCTTCTAACTGAAGAATCAAATTTATTCTAATCATATCGGAAGAATTTAATGCATTCTAATCTTATCGGAAGAACTAAACTTATTCTCTAATCTTCTTATCACTCCAAAACTTTTATATTCTATTAGAGATCGAAAATCAACATAATTTTTTTGAAAGTTCATTTTTAATATGCAATATTAATTGTGAAATTAATATTAGGAAAAATTATAAACAGTACGCTTATAATTTGATAGAAATGGATTTAATATACCATAATGCAAAATTCCAACTCTCTTCTCCTTTTGACTAGATAAATTAAATATCCCCTATTTTTAGCCGATTTTTTACAAAAAGAAATGACTAATCTCTACTTGGCAGGAAAAGTAGAAATTCTGCATGATAATTCTGTATCAATTTTTATCAAAATGTATGAATTTTGGAATTTATAAATTCAAATACAAATTTTATAAAATATTGCATATTAAAATTAAGTTAGAAATAACAATGAAGATTTTGTTTGGGGTCCTTTAAAAGCAACACCAACAAATTCGTCGCGATAGGATGATTATTTCGGAAGATGTGTGAATAAATGTCTGGGACGCCAATATAATCCCCTGGTGGTTGTCTGGACGAGGTATCTAGTAATTAACAGATCTTGATGGACGAGATAACTTGTAATTGGTAGGAAATTGACCTTATCTTGATCTGGTCATCGAAAATTCGACAATATCTTCATCATTCGGAATTCAAGACATTCTTGATGACGAGATATTGCAAAATTGATTAGATCTTGATGGAGGAGATATCTCGTCGAAACCACTAAAGGATTAGAAGAGTCAAATATTCAACTCATAATAAACAAATTGACTGGAACAAATATCTAATCAGCTTTGAATTTACCCTATTAAGGATGCGTGAATACAGATAGGTAGTTCGATTATTTTCCGCAACTGTGTAACGAATAGTGAAATTAAGTTTATTTTACTAATTATGTGATAACTTTAATATTTAATTTCGTATGGTATACATATGCACTGGAAAGTACAATTAGGTTCGACATGCCATTACATGCGTATCGTTAAATAATGGTTAAAATACCCTAATCAATAGTCAGTCTTGATTCACTCATTTTAACGTACTGTAATTTTAGTGTGCAAAAATAAAATGCAGATAAACATTTTTATACACATTGAAAAATCTATTTCTTTTTCACACAGGCTATCTTCAGATGCCAGCCAGAATAATAATTCAGAATACCTCTGAATCAATGAAAAGTAAGTGTTTATATATAAACTTTAAACTATCTCTTCATTTGCTTTAAATTTCATTACTAAAATAACATAAGTACAATTTATTTTACTTGGTTTTGCTATTCAAGTTCGTGTCGCCAAGACGAAATAGTTATTCAAGTTTTGATTATGATAATTTGCTGATTTTTTATCATTGTACTTACAGGAAAGAAGAAATAATGATTCAAATGGATTCCTGTTCAGAGTTGATGATACAAAAATAAAGTTATTGTTACTTATTCAACATTTTGCTTTCATTCAACATTTTCCTTCCACAAAACATTTCACAAAGCATGATCAAATCACACTAAACGCTGAATTTTCCCAATTTATATTTAAATATTTCGTATGGGATGAAACAATACTCAGCGATAAATATATTCACGCCTGTTTAAAAGGGCCATAGAGACTAAGTGCAGGGGTTTATGCTGGTGCAATGCACATTAAAAAGATGTACTCTCTGATTTGAAAGTACTGTAAATTCTAAAGTTTGTGCTTTTAAACTTACTTATAATTTCAAAATTTGTTTTGAAGTTTCTATATTATTAGAAAAAGTTATTTTAAAATTTATTTCTAATCCTGGAACGGCAATCCAAAACAATTAACCTGGATAGTTGAATTGGCAGTGATTGTGCTTCTTATGCATAGTAGAGGAAGACGAATCATCTTGGGTTAGTTGATTTGGGGGTTTTATGACACAAGGGCCATACTGCACCAGACAAAGACATACAATATCAAGTAATAGACACACAATGAAAGTTTTACTGAAACAGAAGAGAGGCATACATCCAGGGAGGAATGTACCTGACGGGAATCAAACTTACGCCGCCTACAACTCGCAGGCTGCTATCGCAGTGGACATACTCACTGAGCACGATTGCCCCGAAGCATCTTGGGATGACCATCTTGGGTATTTCAATTGATGACTTTTAAGTATGCAAAATATTAGTTTTTAAGACGAGCGTGTTTGTTTTTTGGTTTATACAGTGTCAAACTGAAGGGGTCTGATCCCATCGATCCCTAAGAATTTTCTGTCCTTCCATAATTCTACGAGGTGTTGCCTCGTCATTTGAGCTTGATTCAAAATTATGTTGTTGTCATTGGACCGTCGCCAATAGCCCATTGTGTTGCTCCAGTGCGACGCTAATTAAATACCAACCTACCCATCACCTTGAAAAAAATTCAATGACGAGTTTGCTATCGGCTTTTGTAAGCACCGTAGCTCGTCGCAATGTTCCATTGTATAACCCTCAGGGAAATTGTAGCTTATTTTATAAAATTCAATGAATAGAATGAGTTGTATGCACAATAAATGAAAAGTGCCATGGCCTGTTGCCAACAAAATGGAGTGACATTCAAAATGTCGCCAATTAAGTACTCAAAAGAAAGGTTGCAAACAAGTTGTCGAAGGTTTTATTTACATTATCTACATACTTTAGTGACACTGGTGTGAAATTTTCTACCTAGTGGGAAATTTCATTAGTTTTTTAATTAAAAAATGAAACCGAGCACAAGCAAAAAATCTTTAGCGAAAACTTCATTCTTAAGTAAATCTCAGAGGCAATATTGTTAAAAAGTAAAATTACGTAAATACATCACACAAAGTGGTTATAAATCAATAGATATTTTCATCTTACACTTGACAAAAGCAATTAGTTTCGTCACTTAAATCAATACAAAGCTACTTTTATCGATAAATCGCACCCTAGGAAAATAATTTCGATACTTCAAATACACGTTTTAAGTTAATACAATTATTTTCCACGAAATACTATAGATGGCGACACGAGCGGCTGATAAAAAGACGTGGTATGGAAGTTGGGGTGTCTTCTCAGGTGTTGCCTCGTCATCTGACCGTAGTTCAGAATGACGAGATGTCCTCGGATCTTTCTCATCGCGATTGATACCGAACCGTCGCTAATAGCCCGCCGTGTTGCTCCAGTGAGACGTAAATTCAATATCCCCGATTTGCATAAAAGAAATTTGTTCATGAAACGCAGGGATTTCGTAACTTATGAATCATTTCAGAATCGCATCAAGCAATCGCGGAAAAACCCCCGAACCACCCCTTTTCATTCGAACAATTTTAACAGTAGAGAAAATTCAAAGAGGGCGTTCGATAGGAACTAACGTCTATGAATTGAAATGAATAAAATCTGCACAAGGGGCCGTTTTTATATGAAACTGAGCACCAAATTCATAATTTCCAATAGAAACCCCTATTTCGACACACAATTTCGAATCCATATCAAAATTTAACTTCAGATACTAAATTAAATGTCATTAGGTCTTAAAGTTCCGAAGTTGAGTACAGAAAGATTGGAGCTCCTAATGTTAAATCATTTTCTGACTTTTATGGATATCTTCCTAAATGATATTCCTATAGCTCTAATATTATGTACTATGTACCTGTTAAACATCCCAAACAAAATCCACCTAATATTTTATTTAAAAAAGTTTTAAGCATGCAATAATTATTAAATTAATATTTGAAAAATTATGAATTGGAACCTTACTATATTTTGATGAGAATCGAACCAGGACTTCTTATATGACCATGCAAAATTTTAGCTCATTCCATTGGTTAGTTTTTTTTTGCGTTACATTAAATTTCCCCATTATAACGATTTTAGGGGACAACCAAAAGGTTAAAAAACGTCTCACAAACCTGAGGAATGTTTACATTTCTGAAAAATTGTTGGGAAATTTCACTTATGTAATCTAAAATACATTGCCTTTTACCAGTTGCGTCCTATAGATGAACTCTACTAATCCATGATCAATTGAATGGCACACCCTATTCACTTTTTGGATGATTGGGATATCAGTTCGATTGATATTAAATAATTGTAGGTACTTTTTATTTGCATACATGGAGGCGAAAGCCAATTAAAAAAAATTAACATTAAGATCACTAAAAACGATACAAAACTATGCAGAACATCGATCAGCATTCTCCGTTTCGAATTGTTCTCAATTCCAAAACCCTCCTTTTATCACATTTTAATCATGGTTACAATTCACAATATTATAGTTTTGAGCTTGTATAATAAATATTATTCTCGGATAGTTTCCACTTACATAATAAGTAATTCTCGGATCGCTCGCACGCGCTAGTTTGAAACAGTATTCAAATTTGAAATTCGGGGAGCTATATCTACAATTAATCTCGATCCACGAATAGCCATTTTCAATGTGAAGATGATCCCTGAAATTGACTTTAATATTGAATATCTCTAGATATATACTCATAAAATTTCATATTTAGACTAATTTAACGAGGCAAAACATGGTATTTCGAATGAATATTTTGTTTATGCAAAAATTGGATATGAAGACCGCCCCTAATTCATTTTTTTTGCAATTGAATTTGAAGAGGGCGTTATTTCCTATGAATATCTTTGAATTTGCTCAACTATGAATAGTGCTCGAAATAAAGGGGATGGTTCATTTTCTTTTTCCGTGACTGTTCCCCACTCTTCTATAACAAGGAGTATAACGTTCCCCTTTTTTCACTGAATAACTGTAAAACTCAGTCAAATTGTTCGTTTTGAGTTAACAGCTAATCTGTTACTTTAGCAATAACCATTAAGACTGCCTACCGTAAAAAAACAATTTGCACATCTTTACTATTCGATTGATCATTGATTATTAGAGTTCATCTGTACAAAACTTGTAACAGGCAATGCATTTTAGATTAAATTTTTGAAAAATGTTTGGAAACATGTAAACATTCCTCCGGTTTGTCATACGTTTTATCAACTTGAGTGTCCCCTAAATTCCCTGTAGTGACGAAAATTTAAGTGTAGCGAAAAGCTACCCAAAAAGGAATGAGTTAAAATTTTGTAGACATTAAATCCTGAATACATTTCCATCAAAATATGTTAGAGTTCCAAGCCATAATTATTTTAAACATTAATTTAGTATTTTTATACTAAAATTATTTAAAAAGCAAAACATTAGGTGGCTATTATAGTTTTTTTAATAGCAACATGGTACAAAATATTGCACCTATAGAAATATTCTTTAGGAAGAAATCAATAAGTCTGGTTGGTTGGGGTTTAATGGCGGAAGGGTCATATTTAGCCATGCTGCGCCAGAAAAGACAAACAATATCAAGTAATAGACATACACAACGAAAGCTTTACTCACAGAGATAAATACACACCAAGGGAGGAATGCAACTGACAGGAATCTAACCTGAGCCGCCTATAACTCAAAGGTTGCTAGCGCAGTGGGCATATTCACTGAACCACGACGGCTCTCAATAGGTCCGAGCTAATTTAACCATTAAGAGCTTTAAACTTTCCACTCATAATTCCGAGACGGCTGGACCGAATGACATGAAATTGGTATATCTGAAGTTAAATTGTGATATAGATTCGAAATATTATGTCACAAAATAAGGGCTTCTTTTGGAAATTATGAATCTGGTGTTGAATTTTATAAGGCAAATTAAATTAATAGCTATAAAAGTCTTACGCAAATTTTATAGCTATGGATGGAAAAGAAGCTATTCCCGGTCGAATGGACATCGTCGAATTTTCTATTAAAATTGCTCGAATTAAGAGTGATGTTTCATTTCTTCTCATATTGTACATACAATATAAATCCGTTATGTTAAAAGTGAAGTTTTACGAAAGTCTAACAGGACAATGAAATAAGCTAGTGGGCAAGATTATTGATAAATTCGATAAATGTAAATTATCAAATATAATTTGTAATTTAAAACATGCATTATCATGAAAGAACAAACTAAAAGATTTTAATTTTCTTTATTTTCTACAAAACGCACATTATTCAATTTGTACATCATGAAACTATTCTGAGTAACATTTTTTACTTACAAAAATGCAGTTTAAGTAAAAAATAAGCATCGCGTGACATTTTTCCGAGAGTAATCTAAACAAAAGAATGAGATAATGGATAGCTTATAAGCAAATAATTACACTAGCGAGCAACACTTCTAGTTTTATATACTAGTTCATGCAAATGAGATGAAGCATTTTTAAGGCACTGTGAAAGTAACTATTTTTATCTGCAAATTCTAGAGTTAGAAAAGAAAGTTATAGAATACACATACATTTTTAAAAATAAATATATTTACGAAATATCCTTTTTTTTTGTGTGTAATAGAATAAAAAAATTATTCCAGAATGTTTTCAAGGTTTGATAGAATACGAGTTCTTTACCGCATAGAATATTTTTTAGACATTATTAAATCTATTGAAATATAGCAGTTTCTTACATGGAGCAAGAGATTAATGAAAAAATAATTTTGTACTATAGTAAACAGATATCTTTACAACCTCTCAAACGAAATTCTTTTTTTAACGACTTATACCTTAAAAAGCGCAATAGGTGTTAATTAAATAAATGTATGACATTTAAAATAATACGGTAGTAACTATCACAGACGATCAGCACTAACTATATTTACATAAAAACGAGTGTTTCATTTATATTTACTTCCCTTCCGCATTCAGTTTAACTATTTATAAAACTGATTTGTCTAATTTTTACAGCCAATATAGATATTACAAAATACAGTGATTTAAACTTAATAAATCGCACAAACACAAAATTTAAAAGTGAATAAAACTTCGACAATTTTACTTCCTGCAAGATCCAAATATTGAAAAATCTGTTAAAACGTGGAAAACTTCCACCTTAAAATTAATTAAAAGACTGCAAATTTCATTTAGTTGTGTGCGAATTTCCTTTTAGAGAGGGTTAGCTAGAAACTCTGTTCCCGATTGATTGAACTCCGCGACATTTGATGACAGGGCTGTGCAGAGCCATCTGAGCTTATTGACGCAAACTGCGTATATCGCTCTTCAGAGCTTTGAGTTTAGTCTGTTAGGGTCCAGTAGAGAACACTGATTACAGCATAATGCTGCGGTGAATGTAGAAAGCAATTGTGAGGCAGGCCATGCCACTCAAATCTCCTATGGCTGTAAGTAGAGGGATGGCAGAATTGTCCGGATCTATCTTCAGCCGCCACAATATTTGGATAAGGCACTGGGCAATGTAGAGCAGCAAAGAAATCTGAAATGAGAAAAGAATTATATTTCTGCTATAAAATACTCTTTTACTATTAGCTATCTCAGATATATTCGATTGGATCTTCGCTTCTAAATTCTAACCCACAGACTATTAGATATTCGTTTCTGACAGTCCATTATGAGGTCTTTGTAGCCGCCCACTACGAGGTCTTTGTAGCCGCCCACTACGAGGTCTTTGTAGCCGCCCACTACGAGGTCTTTGTAGCCGCCCACTACGAGGTCTTTGTTTTTAGTCGCCCACTACGAGGTCTTTGTAGTCGCCCACTACGAGGTCTTCGTTTTTAGTCGCCCACTACGAGGTCTTTGTAGTCGCCCACTACGAGGTCTTCGTTTGTAGCCCCACTATTAGATCGTTTGTAGCCGTTCACTAAACAATTGAGCCCACGGTAGATTTAACATGCACCAGCCCCCACGTACACGGCCGTCTGTGGTTGGATCGAATTTAGAACTAGCAACCCTTTGGTTGCTAAATCGCTACTCTACCAACTGGGATACCACGCCCCCTAGTGAAACGGCTTATATGGATATTAAAAATAAAGATATTTAACAAGGGTCATTTAGACGGGTTAACACGTCCATCATGAGACGACAAAATATAAAACCCAAGTAAGAAATTTAAGTTTATCTTATCCTTATCTTATCAGGTTGCCACCCTCACTCACATTTGAATTAAACCCATCCAGGCTTCAGGGAAAAGTTAACTTGGAAAGGCTGTATCAATAGTATGAGTGAAAAACTGACATTGGGGGACTGAGACACCGTATACTTTAAAAAACCCAGATAGTATGAAATGAAAAATTTCTCATTAAGACAATTTTAGAAATGTAAGGCTGATATTCAAAATAGCAAATTTATATTAGCAAAAAAATCTATTTATCTTCATTTCAAATAGGATTATATTTCACTTCACCGGTGCAAGAATGTCACAAGTCAAAAAATGAGTTTTTTCATGAACACATTTTGATTCTCCTGGTGGTCTATCTTCGAGTCAAAACCTGTGCTGTCGTGGCCAGCCTCTGGTGTAAAAACCTGTTCCAAACCTGTCACCAGTTCCAGGCAAGGAACAATTTGTTTTTCCCGCTTAGATCTTAATTACTTCGGAGTAATAAGGCAGATTTGTCTCGACAAGACATTTTGTCATTATCAAAATTCACCAGATCGGACTATATTTCATCTAAACCACTAGGTAAGTAGTAAATTAACGTCGCCTTGGAGGAACACAACGTGCTATTGGTGGCGGTTCGGGATCAATCCCGAAGTAAAAGATCCAAGGACAATGCCTCGTAATTTTGAATCAAGTTCAGATGACGATAACACCTGAGATGGCACCCCACTCTCTAAACTTCCACACCACGCTAACGTGAGGACATTTGAAGCCACGACAGATTTAATGTGAACCAGCCCACGTGTACACGGTCTTTTTCTGGATCGAGTTTCGAACTTGCAACTCTCCAGTTGGTAATCCGTTGCTCTTCCAACTGGGCTACCGCAGCCCTCTATACCACTAGAATGGTTAAACTTAGAAACATTGTTGAGGGCTAGGCTATTATGGATAATTACACATAAGTTTTACTATTAATTACGCAAGGCATAATTTTTACTGTTATTACGCATAACTTTCAAATTCACAGTTGATTATTTGAAGTTGTGGCATTCTTGCACCACGGGTGCGATACATTCCGATATTGAGGATAAATCTTTTCAGTCAATCAACTAACCTGTATAAATGCAGATATGAGATAGATTGGCAAGAAAGAAGGGGTAAGCACTGTGTCTCCTCCTTTGATGAGTGTGATACCGTAACCAAATAGCAAGTGTCCAGGAATGACCATAGCAAGTAAGATACGAGCTGTCCGTGCATGTGCACCTAAAAAGGAAATCAAATTACATGTGAAACATCATGCATTCTTATCTTTAAATCACACATTCGGATATATTTACGTTTTGTGTCTTGTACCCAAAATTAAAGACTTCAGTTACACTAATGAGGTACTTTCTTTGAGTTTTCTATTATAAATCTAGAAGCTCATTTTGATCTTTAGCATGATTTTAAAATATTGATTGATTTGGTTTGTTTTTTGGCGCACAAAAATGGACAAGCTGCGCCAAACTCAAGTCTAAAGATTCTATAGAAAAAGTTTAAACATTCAATCAAGCAACCAACATTAAAAGGTGTGTTTAAAGTAGGTGATGAATGACGTGAATAAACATGGAACAAAGTAACTCACAATAAATGTTAGATTAATGTGTGTATGACTTCAACATAAAAAGCTAAAATGTAGAATTGAAACATTCTGACGTCATTATCTTTAGGAATTTTTTTGTTTGGGCAATAAATTGGGTTGGTTGGTTTTGGGTTTTATGGAGCATGGACCATGTTTGGTCCAGCTGCGAGAAACGCAAGACAGGTAATGTCAAGTACTTACGAAAAGAAAGGATGAAGGAAAGGAAGAAAGATCGCTTGGACTTCTTGGGATCGTGACCCCCATGCAATAAATTGGGAGTTTTCATTCCCTCCTCAATTTGCGAATCTGCTTTAAAAGTATTGGAACATAAACCGAATTTATGTATTCGTTAAAAATTTAGCCAATCTGGTAAAATTCAACCCTTTCGTAGCTTTCCAAAAAAATAACCAAAACCTTAAGATTTTTTCAGGGTATATTTGTATTGTTCTAAGTACATTGGAAAATAGTACGCAATGTTTAAACAAATAAGATTGTCTTTCAACTTTCAATTTTTACTTAAAAAACTTTTAAATTTTTTAACTAATTTATTAATGAAAAGTAATCTAAGTAAAAGCTAATTTATTATTTAATGAAAAGTTTTTACTTAAAACTTTTAATTTGTTAACACTAAATTTTTATTCACACTGTTGACTTTCAGATTATAATATTAGACGCTCAACTTATGTTAAACTACCATCTAACAACTGTGTCTACCGATCTTGTACTTCCTTTATTTGTTTTCAATATCAGAAAGTTTTGAATATAAAATGGTAATATCCTGAAAATCTATATATTTTCCACTTTCATTGCTGAAAAACTCCCAAGTGAGAACAAAGTACTAAAGCCATCATTGCACAGCGTTTGTGCTTCACAAAATTATACACCAGTTTCCTCATAATACTGACATCTACTTCGATATTTAAATATTTATATGAAAAATAATATTGGGATTGAACGTACATTTTCCGAAAAATGCTGCCAGGGGTGAAACACACAACGACGATCCATCCGACGGTCGTGTTCCAGGTTTCTCACTCTTTTGATGAAAATATGTCGATATTCGACTAGCTTGGACGGCTACTAGGTTGCCAGCCACACCTAAAATAAGAAATATTTTCAATACTTTAACATGAGAGGTTCTATATGAATTAATATTAACCGTCCATTATATTGTTTCTGCCGTTTTCAAAACTGAACCATAGATCTATACATCAATCTAATGATCAATTCTGATCGAACTCCTTTATGGAATTGTCTTCTTTCTCATACCAGCTTAAAAAAACAAATTACACTAAGTCATTGAGTCTGTGCAAAAAAAGTTTTCGGACGATGTCAGATGTGTCCTTAAAAATGTCTTCATGTATGGCTCCAATGCAATTCAGGATGTGTGAGGGAGAGGCTGGTAATAAGCCTCACTTTGTACATGTGGGAAAGGATTTCTGGCCATTAATGAGTATCTTTTTCAACTGGCCAGATCGGAGCCTGGCAATCACAGAAAGTTTTCCGTGGCAAATTTAAAGCAAGTAGCTCTTCTGGTGTTTCACTGAGGTACCATTGATGAAAGGGTACTGGAGATGATCTGCGCAATTCCTTTTTACGTACTTACAGGTGATCCCCCTGTGAGTCATGGCATTTTAAATGAAGAGACTAGAACGAATGTTTTAGGCAAGTTTTGGAACTACGTTCGTATGATTGAATCGTCAGACAAAATATGTGGAACTCTCCAACTTGAACTGCATTCATACAATGTGCAAGAATACAGTTCACTCTTTTCTCGGGTGCATCACTAAAAGGAACATGAATATTTTACAATTCGTTGATACTCATATCTTTAAAGCTTTGCTCTAGAATTCGCAATTCGAAGAATGTATCTGGATGACTTGATTTTACTAGAACCGAGCTCTACTCTAGAAATGTGTTTAGCAATTCGACGCGTGTATCTGGAAGCCCCATGACATTTCCAGAACCAAGCTTTGCTCTAGAATATTTTTAGCAATTCGACTAGGGTATCTGAATACTTGGGTTAATTAGAACCATTCCTTAAAACAATTTGAAGAATCGTTCAAATGCTGTTGACGACTTTAAGAAAATCGTGCAAACATTGGACCGTATTTTCAATTTTACTATTCTCCAAACTGATTCAAAATGGTACTTACTGAACTCTAGTCAATGAAAAAGTATATCGCAACCACTTCGCAACAGCGGTTCTATATCAAATACCAATTTCGATTAAAAAGTGTTGAATTTTAAGATCATAGGTTGGGTTTTATGGCGCATGAGCTATATTTGGAAAACTGAGCCAAACAAAAGACAACGTATGGATATACACAAATTTCTTTTACAAGGAGAGTTATAAGTTTCTGACAAAGAAAAACACCTAGGTTAGTAACAGGAATTCAACTTGTGCCGGATACAACTCGGGTTCGATTAAACCCACTAAGTAACGTCGTTCCTTTTGAGATAATAGCATTGTGGATTGTATAAAATACTATATACAAACACTGCGACAGTTTCTTAGAATTTTATAAGGCATAGATTTTGTACTTTTCATAGATAACATTTCAACAATATTTATATTAAATTCCAATGCTTCCTGAATTGAATAAATAAAACTAGATATAGCATTGAAGTATTTATTTGATTAAAATAATGGTAGAGTATTTGATAAAAGTTTTGTTTGTAAAATGCATGGATAAAAAATTTAAAACTAGAAAAGATGGTGACTCACCATTTATGACTGGTTGAAATATGGCAAAACCCTTGAATTGCGAAACTGAGAACTCCAGAATGAAACCACCTGCACTGAAATTTGAAAGATAAAAACTGATTTCAAGTAATTATATCATAGCTATCTATACTGTGTTCTTACATATCACTGACTAAGCTAAAAACCATTAAACGTATTTTAAACGTTTATGCATGGATTAACGCGAGATTTTCACGTAGAATACTTTTTCATAGAACGGATAAATTTTTAAAATTAATCATTTTCACAAAACAGCTCTATTTTCCCAGAACCATGCGAAATTTTACCAATTCAACTCAGGCATAATTAGAAGATTTAATTTTCATTCCTCAGTTGACAATTAAAATAGACGTATTTTGATGCTAAAAGCTGTGACCCGAGTTATTACATCATTTCCAAGTCATATTAATGCTAATGAAGCTTTTACTTTACACTAAACCATTCATAAAATTCGCATTAAAAGGAATGTCATATTTTTTAAATGATTAAATTCAGACTGTCAAGTTATGGTTGGTTGTTATGTTTTATGGCGAAAGGGCCATATTTGTGCGCCAAGCTCAAGATAGATAACTTCAAGTAATGTTTTGGATGGAAAACAAGGATTGGGGAATATAATAATGCAATGAAGCAAAAAGCTTGGGAGCACAACACCCAACACCCGTGTCTACTTAAAGACAGTAAATCCCATGGGAAAAGATTAATAGAGTACCTCCATGGGTCCTTGAAACCCTGTACACTTAAAGATGAGCCCCTGACGGTGCCAATTCTTTATATTAGAGCTAGTCTAATTTGTATATACATCTAGATTTGTGTACATACTTTAAACATGCTTTTACAATCTGAGTAGGTTGGTTGGGTATCATGGCGCTAGGACCATACTTGGCCAAGATGCGCCAAAAAAGTAAAAAAATGGACATAGACATACAATGAAAGCTTTACTGACATAGATGAGAAGTACACTGTGAGGTTCTCTGTCCAACACATGGAGGAACGTTGACCGGAAGAAAGAGAACTCGACCAGCGGAGATGAGGTGAAAGGAAACTTCCAAATCTACAGCACCAAACAGTTAGACGTCAGCGAAATTAAATACGCATTTTTAGATTTAGAATAGGGTTTTATGAAAATGAACTTGTGTAATAAACTATTTTGTAAATAGCGAATGTATATATTGTAATGTCCTCGTCTAGTGTTTAAATAAACGTGTTGTCCTCAAAGCTCAGTGTTTTTAATCAGATACCAATTCATCAAATCGAACCAAAGAAATAATCCTACCGGCTGCGACAATTATGAGACGCCGTGCTTTCCAATACGCTGGTGAAATTGCAATGGATTTCATATTCATAATGTAGGATTATTTCTTTGGTTCGATTTGATGAATTGGTATCTAATACAGCTTTGAGGACAGCACGTTTATTTAAACACTAGGCGAGGACATTACAATACATACATTCGCTATTTACAAGAGTTTATTACACAAGTTAATTTTCATAAAACCCTATTCTAAGGTTTTGTTTTGTTGGGATTTTATGGCGCAAGGGCCATATTTGGCCATGCTGCGCCAATCCTATTCTAAAGATGCGTATTTAATTTCGATGACGTCTAACTGTTTGGAAGTTTGCTTTCATCTCATCTGCTACGCTGGTCGAGTTCTCTTTCTTACGGTCAACGTTCCTCCATGTGTTGGACGGAGAACCTCACATACATCAAAGGTGGAATCGAACCAGCAATGCCTACACACCTCGCAGGTTGCTAGGGCAATGGGCAAACTCTGAGCCACGACGATCCCTTTCAAAAACGGAGACATTATCTGATGTTAATATTCCTTCTGTGTGTTTGACTTGTAATAAACTTATTAGCAGCTCGTCATTAGAAAAATTGTTCAAATAAATTTTAAATACCTTGTGATAATCAGTGCCATGATTACCGGTACCCAACCGGTATAAAGCACTCTCTTCACAAATGGATTCTTGTAGGAAAGATATACCCATACCGGAATCAGAAGTACGAATATTACGATTATTATCGTAGATGGAGTGTAGTTGTCTGAATAGAAAAAATGTGTTTTTTTAGAATACAATTCATAAGTACGAATTGAAAGAAGAAATTTTATGCTGTAAAAAGTGTTTTTCTTATCTCACCTCTCATCTTATAAAGGTAACTGCTGATGAAAGCGAGAATTCCCAGCGTTGTGACGTCACCAAGTGAAGCTGCTATAGGCGTGGCAACATTGTCAGGGTTGATGTTGCATTTGTGTGATATCACAACCACTGCTAGTGTGATGGATCCTGTGGTAAGAGTAAGACTCATCAATTTCAGTGCACAGAACAGAATTTGCATTGTTTTTTATAATATTGGATTTACATAAAAGTACAAAACATTGCATAAAAATACATTGCATAGCCAATATTCTAAAGGGTTCACACGCATATATTCCTGAAACCTGTTTGATTTCTAACCCATAGTTACCTCCTTGACCAATAGAATATTTACAGGATTCTTTCAAATAATATACGGGGTTATCTAGTCAAGTGTGTTGTGGGGAAAAGTTATAATGTTCAGAGGATTAAAGGAAAAGGGTGACCGAATATTTCCAGGTAGGTAGTTAATTAACGTCGCACTGGAGAAACACAACGGGCTATTGGCGAAGGGCCATATTTGGCCATGCTGCGTCAGACACAAGACATACAATATCAAGTAATGTCAGTAAGTAAGTATCTTTGTCAGTAAGTTTTACTGACAAAGAAAAAAATACACCCAGGGAGGAATGTACTTGACAGGAATCGAGTCTGCACGGCCTTCAACTCGAAGGTTGCTAGCGCAGAGGCCATACCCACTGAGCCACTACGCTATTGGCAACGGTTCGGGATCAATCCCTAAGGGAAAGATCCAAGGAAAACGCCTCGTAATTTGAACCACGGTCAGATGACGAGGTCAATACCTGAGCTGGCACCCCACTGTCCAAACTTCCACACCACACCAACGGGAAGACACTTGAGGACACGACAGATTTAACGTGCACTAGCCCCAGTGTACACGACGGTCTTTGGCTGGACCGAGTCTTGAACTCGCAACCCTCCGGTTGCCAATCCGATGCTCTTCTAACTGGGTTACCGTGACGCCATATGAAAGACCTCAAAGTTCTCGAATTCAGATCATTAAATGTTACTTATCAACTGTTTGAATCGAATTTAAATGGGTAAAATACAAGAGGCATATTTTGTGGGATTCACGTACTGTCACAAGTCATAGGTTTGGACGGGAACAGAAAGTAAAAAGATACAAGTGATAGAAAGATATATTTCATCTGAAAATTACGCCCTACATTTTTTAAAATTAAATGGTTCTAACTGAAATAATATTGCAATGTGGATTGCTGACTATTTCATTAGAAGATCGGTGTAGTTATGCGTAATAAACTAATTTTTTCAATCGAATGATTAATTAACTCAAAAATATCAGTCTTAACCAAACCTCCTGGTGTTTGTCGCGAGAATAATGTCTCGCCATTTACAAAACTGGTGATATCTTGATGGACGAAATATCTCGTTATTAGAAGGAAACTAACCAGATTTTAATCTCGTCATAAAAAAATTGACATCATGACGACGAGATAGTTCGTTAGTAACAAAATTGGTAGATCTTGATGAACGAGATCTCCTCGAAACCACTTTGAGGGCTATGTAATGACTAAAATTAATCATGGTTCAAAAATTGGTCATAGTAACTAAATCAATTAATCATTAGTTTTAGTCTTGAACACGCTAACTAAATTTCTATAGTAGATGTATACAAAACTACTTTAGCAATATTTTTACTCTCAATTTGCACGATTTTCTCGAATAGATTCAAGAATTTTATTATAAAACAAGCTAATGTGATCATTGATTTGATTGTTTTGTAACTAAACTTTTTGTTGTGTTAATTTTGAATTTTGTTACGCTGTAAAATATATATCAGCAAATAATTTTATCGTGATGTTATCTTTTCATTTTATTATAATTTGCCTTTTTAATGTGGGTATATTGATATTTTGCTGCAAAAGTTCACAGGTACATACTATTTTTACTGAATTCAGAAGACTGAATGGAAGCGCAATTTAAATCATAATTAATCATGATTACTTGATTTAACTTATCAGTCATGATTAATTTTGTAGTCATTAATTTTCTATCATTTGTCAGATTAAACATTGCCCAACACTGTTACTCGGATTCTGCTTAACTTAATCAAAATTGATGAAAACCATCCAACAATTTTCTTCGACGATTGAGAAGTTATTTGATTTCTGCTGTTATCATTTATCAAAGTTTTGTGACATAACAGCTAACGGGATATCCTAATGACGAAGGTTGTTTTATCCTATATCTGTTTCTTTTCTTATCAATTTTATAGTTTGTTTTGCACGTACTTTTTGGTTATTGACCTTTGTTTCCTGCATTTTGTTTCCTGCCTATCACTGAAAATAAAAAACATCATTCGGAAGGGGATACATGACATATGAATCCTGAAAAGAAATAAGTGACTTGGACTTCTAGACTCAGATGTTTCTGGAACCACTCTCCAAACTTCCACATCATGCCAACATGAGGACATTTGAGGCCACGATAGATATAACGTGCACCAGTCCCCACGTAAACGACGGTCTTTTGTTTGGATCGAGTTTCGAACTAGCAATCCTCCAGTTGCTAATCCTCTGCTCTACCGATGATGCTACCTCGGCGGCCCTGGTAATAAAGGTTGGTTGGGTTTTGAGTTTTATATTGGAAGGACCATATTTGGCCAAGTTACGCCTAACACGATAGGCAACGTTAAGTAAATGGACATACACACTCAAAGAAAGTTTTTCTGACAGACAGAAATACACCCAGGGAAGAGACGAATCCGACAGGAATCGAACCTGCACCACTTACAACTCGCAGGTTGCTAGCTTAGAGAGCAACCACGGCGACTCCATACACAGAAAAGAGATGCAATCTGATTAAGATAGGTGACAGCATCAAAGCAAAAATACTTACCCAGAATCAAGCTAGCTATCACTGCTGTGAAGAGGGAACTGGCACACAAGAGTAGAGCATTAGAAATATCAAAACCATTATTAGCTATATTCATTGTGGTTGCGAAGGCAGCAGCTAGGAACCCCATAACTGTTGCTTGACACTGCGAAAGAAAATATTAATCGTCAGCAGCGTCAAAGTACACAAATGAATTGCAAGTTTCGTATGTAGAGTGGTAAGATAGTTCTAGTACTTACAATGTGTAAACGGAAATAGCTTCCCGATGGTTAATTCATGTACAGGGTATTGCAAAACGTCCTGTTCAAACTTTAAAAGCAGGCAATGAACATAAAATCAAACAATTTCCCCATAGAAATGTGCACGCGCATGGGTTGGTTGACTGAGTTTCATGGCAAAAGAACCATATCTGGCCAAGTTGTGCCAACACATCAAGTAAATAGGCAAACACCAGCGTCCGGATGGTATTCGCAATGGTAGTTTTGGGACTCGATGGAACAGCTAGGGTGGACTCGTCGCTTGGCCACCACTATCATCCGATTTATCATGCATTGATTTCTTGGTCTGGAAATACCAAAGTCATTGTGTACGAGATCCTATTTGATTCCAAAGCTGACCTTATCGCAAAAATTACTCATGGCTACAAATTTCTTGGGAAGGCCAAGAATTTTTTAACATGTTGGCGTGCATTCTTGTTGGTGGTCGTAAGTTTGAGTCACTGAACTTGCAAGTGTACAACTACTGTGAAATTGTAAAATTAGGGCTAATAAAATTTTCTACACATCCAGTGGGTGCTTCTTGATGATACATCTGTCACTACGGTTTAACTGCGTTCTTTACCTCCCCTTAATATTTAGTAATGGCAGGTCAATTTTAACCTTTTAGAAGTGCCTTTACTCATTGTGGTACTACAAGGGTAGAATCGTGAACCACTTGGCGTTACCATGACGTACGAGGGGTCACATTGCACCTCACATACATACCATGCTTAGAAAACAAAACTCTCGCTTAGAGGCCATACATTCATACCAGACGAACAAACATCTATGCCTCACACCGGATTCGAATCTTATATTTTTTGCCCTCTTTAAAACACACATGATGCGAAAAATCACTCTTGCAAAAGTTGGAATTCTCAAAAGGTGAATATCGTTTCAATATACACCAGAAGAAAATTGTATTTAGCAGACCTAAGAGGATATTCAAAAGTTTAGTTATAAAAGAGGAAATTTTAATCTGAATCAAAAGACAAAGATAAAATCTTTGAGGAATCTCTTAAAAATTTCAAGGCATGTTAATTTATTTTACGATATCGCTTACAATTCGATTAAAAACCATCAATTGATAATCCGACAATCAAAAATACTGTTAAGAGTTTCCAATTTCTCAATTTGAATAAATTTTACAGGTGGCGGTCACTTGGTTTCATAAATGACGCCCATCATAAAACGTTCAGTTTATTTTGAACCCCCACTAATAATCTTAATGGTAAGTAAAATATTTTTGATATCTATTTAGTTCATTTAATTAAAACAAAATAAGATACATTTTAACACAGAAAATGAAATAGCCTTTCAGAGAACATTAAATTTATTTTACAACATTTAAGAAAACCAAGGCGTCGGAAATACACAAAAAAAATGTTTATCAGTCGTCGTTTGTGTTGAAAGCCAGAAAGACAAACAGTAAGATAACGTCGACTCGCGAACTAGATTTCTAAACCCTTTATTCTTCGATTTATCATGCATGAAAAAAGGCTAATAGACTGGTAGTAAATTTACCTGAATGAGAGCCATATTCCCCCAAGACATCTGCCACTTTTCTCTCAGAGAATCCAGCTTGCCTAGATTTGCCTAAAAGTATAAAACAACATTTAATCAAATTGAAAGCTTCCTAGATACGATACAATGGGTTTTTATAAGACAGTCTAGTCATTACCTAAATTTATAATCCGAAATTCAGTCAAACGCTTGATGGATCATTGGGCATTGTAAATTTTCACTAAAAGGACTTGATGGATCGATGAACTATTAACATGTCCAACACTGAATTCATCGCAGTACATAATTCACAAAAGACATAAAAGGTTTCTTTACCTGTGTTGAGACTCTGGACGCAAGTGTCATTTCGAGATTTCCTTTTAGCCCTAGCAGCGTTGGAACGAGGATGAATAATTCAGTCACTTTCTGGAATACTGTCCAACCCTAGGAAATAATTCAAAAATCAGCAATCACGACTGAACCAGAAAATTCGCTTCAAATTAGTTTCTGCGATGAGAGTTTAAGTGGCATTTTAAAGGAAATAAAAATTGCTTACAAATTTTGATTTATAATTCAATTATGTGTTCCGTCTTTAATCGTTGTTTCCGCAAGAATTTCTTTTATTTCAAAAATGTCTTCATAACAATGCCATGTTACAATCATGCGTGTTCAATTTCAATCGCCAACCAGTTTAGTTCAGATTGCATAAGTCTGTTTTGTAATTCAAAAATTCTTTAGATCTGGCATTCAATGTTTTATGCCAGACACTTTAAAAAAACTTCTTAGAAACTTGTTTTTATGAGCATATTCAACTTAATCTGTCAACACATGAAATGAAACACTAACAATATACGGAAAGGAAGCAAAAGCATAATCAAAAAGATTCTTTTAATCTAAGCCAATACAAAATTTTTGATTAAGCCCTCTGGAACATTTAAACAAGCTCCAAAGGGTTCGAAAACTTTTTGAAAAGGCTCCCTAGCATAAGTCCAATTTGGTACTCTTTAAATTCAAAAATGGACATAAGATGTAAACTTACCTCTCCAAATGGTTCTCGTCCATCAAGATCTGATCAATTTAACTAATTTTGCCTACTTTGCTGATATCTCGATAATGATATATCTCGTCATCAAGATATTGCCGATCTTTTGATGATGACGAGATCAAGATCTGGTCAGTTTTTCTAACGACGAGATTTAAAATTCATACTGTGTCTAAAAAGAAAGTTAATTTGTATTTGGAAGGTTAATAAGTAACCCTTGGGTTTGCATTAAAATGCAAAGCAAGAATTTATTACCCAGTTCGACACAATCGCAATAAATCCGATAAGTGCCAAACCCAAGTATTCGATAGAAATTGGATATAAGAATCAATTATCATTCAGTGAAAAACGTGGAAGTTATTACAAGATTTTAAATTTGTTTAGTCATCATGAAATGATGTTTTAAATCTTATCCGATTCTTTTTACTGTGTATAAATGTAGTTTGTGCATCTTTTGTCAGGAAATTTTGTCTAACTTCTGTGAAAATAGAAATTTAAGAGACGGATAACTTCTCCCCTTAAGACTGGTAATATTGAATAAAATTTATTTATTTCGAAAGTCCAAGGTGTTTAGGAACAGATAAATACCTGCTATTATATTAAGAAAGTCTTGTTATTCAAACATTTCTGATTACGTATAAGTAAAAGAAATAACTGTCATAGTTCTTGCCTTTGGTTCACAGAAATTTCCATAATAGTATAAAAAACCGTTCATGGACAACAGATGCTGCTTATAATTCTATTGTAACATGTTCTAAGCTTCCGTTCCTTGTTTTCTTCAAAACATATTTTTACAGGTGATAATTTTCTAGAATAAGAACCGATAAAATATTTTCATAGTATAAGGGACTAAAGTGAATGAGATTAATGTCTTTTGTTTTGATTCAGAACATTGCAAAACGCGAGAATTTTAAGCTCATAATAAAAGTCTGCATTCACACAAGATAAAGGATAGATATTACAGCTATATTTAATAAACAACCGAGTTTTACGAGTTAGAATAGGCCCTTACCTTTTGGTGAAAAAAGGGGAATCAATGGACTTTGAGTGAAGACTTTTTAAATTATCATGTAACAAATATTTATCAGAATGTTACCACCTAAATCTCTAACTCAATTTTCTAAAGAAATCCTTATCTATCGTTTCTCTGCCGAAGTGGTTTCAAGGATCCCAAAGAATCTGAAAGTTATCCAAATGATTCGAGATGAAATTCATTTTGACCTTTTTATTCTAGAAGGCTAGTGAAGCAAAGATGGTCAAGGAACATCGCTGATTTTGTATACAAAGTAGCCTTCAAAAGTCAAATGCGTCATTGGCAGAAAAAAAATCAAGTTTTAGACAGTCTGTAGTTGATAAATCTCACAGGAAACTTTAGTAGATGCCATTTATTAAAGCCTATGTTCTTAAAAGTGCTCGAAAAATGTCAGATTATAAAAATCAGTTTTTCATTTTTGAATTCCCATTGGTTTGATTTTTATGAACCTCATTTCAATGTCGTAAACATTATTTTGAGTATTCCTAATCGGTACGGAGAATAATCCAGCTACAGTCACTATCTAGTAAGCCATAACCTTAAAACTCCTAAATTAGTCTCGGAAATCCCAATCCAGAAAGATCACGTTCCTGAAGATTAAAATCTTAAAATCCCGATTTATATTGAAAAGGCTGTATAAAAGTGAAATAATTCGTGGAGGCTTTTCCTTAGAATCGGTTGTAGTAAGGACTATGCTTTAAAAGTAGTTCCATTTAATGAACATATTTGGACAGCTAAGGCAGTTGAATGTACGACGTACTGGAGCAAAACAACGCACTATTGGGAAGTATTGTCTATTGATATGTGTACGGCTATCACAAAGGGAAAGATCCGAGGACAACTCGCAACTTTGAATCACGATCAGATGACGAGGTCAACACCTGAACTGTCACTCAACGATGGAATTAACTTGCACCAACCCTCACGTACACGACGGTCTTTGGTTGGATCGAGTCTTGAACTCGCAGCCCTCCGGTTTCTAATCCCGATTCTACCAACTGGGCTATCGTGCCCCTACAGGGAACTTGGACACATTTTACAATTTCTGTGAGATAACCACTTTATTACCAGAAAAATAATTTTCATAAATAACTCTATTTTTTAATGTAAAGCCGGATGAACGCAATTACAAATACAGTAATGAGCCCTTCCACGCACATCGAATTTTACCAATTCCTTATGTTGTTTTAGGTTTTTATGGCTCAAGGGCTATATTTGGCCCTGCTGCATCAGACACCATACAATATCAAGTAATAGACATACAAACACAATGAAAGTTTAGACTCAGGAGAGAAATACACCCAGGGAAGAATGAATCTACGCCGCCTACAACTTGAAGGTTGCTATCGAAGTGGACATATCAACTGAAACATCCCCATCAATTCTTTATGAATAGATTGACTGTTCATGAATTCATTCCCATGCATCTGTTATTCGTATATTTGAATGTTTTACCGTGAAAATGTTATTATAATCCGTTCAAATTGAAAATCTCATAGCGTGTTCTGGTTTCATATTTTTCGAAGGCTTTCAAAAAGTGCCGATGTCTTTTATCGTAATTTCTTTAATATTTTCTTAGAATCATTTTCGCGATTAAGGCGCTTGGAATTGTGTGTATCCATCGGGATTTTTGGAACTCTTGACCTAAAATTGACCAAAAATATTGAATTTGTTTACTATCTTACATTATACATTTAAAGAATATGTGTATGAAATTTCATAGGTTAGTTACATTATTTAGCGAGTTATCAAACTTTTTACGACAAATATTCAGGAGTGTAATCAACCAACTTTTAAACTATAGTCCTTTTTCTCAGATTCCTGTTTTTATGACTACATATACAAAACTTCTCCTTATGTTTGAACTTATTAAAGATTGGAAACGTTTCGTTTCCAATCTTTAATAATTACAAAAGCCGATGATGTATTTGATAGCTTTATATGCATAGAATAAAGGATACAGAATAATTATTTAAAAAATTTATTGCACTTTTTGTTTTCCATAACTATATATAACGCAGTTGGCGTCTGTTCTCAACAAATCTACACCGTTCGATTCAATCCACACCAAATTTTGTACTTATTCTTTAGAATCCTGCTGGTAACATAGGCTTCATATTAATTCCCATTCTATTTGTCCTAGGTGTGCAAAGGGGGTTAAAATCAATTCGAAATTGCCATAGGAGTAGGTGAATATTATTATGATAATTACGGCACGCAACTCAGATTGTTTTATCAGTATTGCTAGAAAAATAATATTTTTCCAAAACATATTTAAGGAATTTAAATTCTAGTACTTATGTTTGAACTTATTTCTAAAATATTTATAATTTATAAATATTTGACCAATGATATAATTAAATCATTTAAATTTGCATAACTTGCATATTGTAAGGAAAAAGTTGAAAGTTTGTCTTAAGTAACGAAGATCGAAGTTGTTTACTTTACGAGTTGAAGGTATTCTTATGCAACTTGACTATCACCAACATTCGTTGAAAACATTGATTTTCTTTTTAAAAACACTAAAATTGACCTTCCGTTTATTTGAAAAAATTTATTTTAATTTTAAAACAAGCTGCTATTTCATATGCAGTATAGAATTTTCGAAAAAGAAAATGCATTTGCTTGTAAAGAAATTAATCAGGAATATCGTATCAATGATTTGTCATCCTTTCATAATGGATGGTGGAATATAGAAATATCACATTCCTGGTATAAGTGGTACAAAAAATTTTCATAGGAAAAATGGCTGCAATAATACACTGTGAGTCATTTTTACAGGAGGGCACTCACAATCGCTCCCAAACTCAAAATCGACTTTTGTTAGTCACTTCACTATCACCTTTTGTAATTTTGTCTTACATTATCGTGCGATGTATGTGAAATAGAATATATGGATAGATAAAGCAAACATGCTTTTTGTCCAATGTAAATTGTAGAAGCTAAAAAATGTCAAAATGAAGTTTAAAAAATCATTTTCCGCTCACTTATTTTTTATATTTACATTTCTGATATTTGCATTTTTCTGTGAGAAAAGCGATTTTTCCGATCACTTTCAATCAACGTTCAACCAATTCAACCCAAGCAACACCAGGGAATTCTGCTAGTGTTTTATAAAGGCATCTAAAAAATAACTAGCTGTAGTACTTGCAAACCCAAGCACAAAATCACTTCAAGCTCTCACAAAACCTAACACATGCACACACAAAAAACAAAGGACAAGAAAAATTTTAAAAAATTGCACATGGATGGTAATTTTTAAATAATGAAATACTTCAAAAAATCGAATCTTCCAATTATTATAGATGTAAAAATTATTTTTCCTTTTGTAATTTATATTTCATGTGTATTTTTTTGGATACACTGAAACATTTTGTAGTGAATATAAAATCAAAATTACATGTCAAAAGGATACTGTGTCCCCTTAACCTTCCTGGTGGTTGTCTCGACGAGGCATCTCGTCATTAGAAGAAAACTGACCAGATCTTGTTGGACGAGATATTTCATCAGTAGAAAACTGACCAGATCTCTTGATCTTGTCAAACAATTGGCAATATCTTCATGACCAGATATCACGTCATTAAAACATGGCTCAAATCTTAATGGATGACATCTCGTCAAAATCACTTAGAGGATTAAAAATAGATTCGGAAACGAAAGAGTAACTCGGAAACTAAAAACTAAATACCTCAACATAGTCCAATACAATTCCTGCACCACAGGTACCTGTACCAGCAATAAGGAAAGGTATGAAGACTTGAACACAGATTGCCAGAAGGGTCTCTTCTTCATGATCGGGAGTGTGACCAGTCTTTGATTTTTCAACACTAGGTGGCTGTGGCAATGACGTCCAGGAGTCCCCATCCCCACCGAAATGTGTTTTCAAGTTCCCATTGGGAGTAACACCACCCCTCTGTAGAGCTGTTTCGTAAACACCCGAGTCTATGCTCTTTTCTCCGACGGATGATGAATCGTCGGGGCTCGAAGATTTCGGAGGGACACAAATGAGGATTCCAGAGTCTGTGGACACGAGTCCCTTTCGGGACTTGTTTTGGTTAGTGATGGTGGTATTGTTGTTATTGCTGTTGTGGCTTAAAACTTTGAAGTCCCCGCTGCTGGCGAGAGAAAGTGAAACGCTCAGAGAGGATCCCGGCCAATCGTCACCTGCGAAGAAATTCAATATCAGATTTCACATGAATGGGAATACGAAAAGTTATACTATCAATTACATAAAGCAGTGCATAAGTAACGGATTGGTTGATTGGTCGGCAGTTGAGGTTTTATGGCTCAAGATCCAAAGACGGACTAGCTGCTATATTTATAAAAATGAAAATTTCAAAGTTATTTTTAAAATTAACTCTAGGTTCCGATTTGCTACTTTTTTAAATACTTATTTTTTATCAATGTGTATTCTCTAGGTGTATCTGGCCTGCGGGCCTGAAAAATCTTATCAGAGGACCGTATTTAGCCGAATTAGATGTAGGATTTTTCGATGTATTATAGATTTCAAATAACATGTTGGTCAACAATATAAAAAACAACACATTGTAGTTGAAATATGAAATTGATGAGTTGATAATTTATAATATGTTGATCAACATGATAAAATTGTGTTCAACCCCATCAATATAACAGAAGTGATGATTTAAAACAATAAATAGCAACATAGTGCATAAAAGGTATGAAAGTAATGAATATAATAGTGTAAACAGGAAAATAGAGAATTCATTATCTTGCGGAAACTAATTTATACATTACGGTCAGTCTTTTAATCGGCGATTTTATATCATTCCTAATAATAATTTTAATGATAGATAATTATTTATTATTTATTATTGTCTGATACTTTTCCGTTAGCCGGGCACAAGCGAAAAATCGACAAATAATGTAGAATTCTGCCAAATTTCTTACAACCATAAGGGGAATGTTCGTTTGGGGCCATGTGCTCTATTCTCTGAATTCATTACTATTTATTAATATTTGTTTATAGTTATTATTATTTATTTTTTATTATTTATTATTTATTTTTTATTATTTATTAATATTTGTTTATACTATTTATTAATATTTGTTTATAGTTGAACTTGTTTTGCTTACTTAATATTTTTTATAGTTGAACGTTTTCGACTTTTATTCCGTTGACTGTTTTGTCATTCGCTTCGCTTGGCGACTTGGCTCGCGTTTGGTTCACAATTGGCGACATTTGCGCCCGGCTAACGGAAAAGTACCTTGTCTTATACTCAAAGTTTAATTTTTGTAATCTTACTATAATTCGACCTTAGTAACATCTCAACTTGATACTATTTGCAAAACACTTGCTTGTAATTACAAATTGGGGAAGTTTGTATTACATGAATAGGTATCCCAACTTTAAAATCTTATATAAATTTAAATGACTCCTCAATGCATGTATGCTAACAACCTCAAATTTTGGATAAAGAAAGCATTATTCCTTAAATATATTATTGGTAATGGAAAAGCTCAAATCAGAATTAATTCTTCTGATTTGAATATTAGAAAATTAAAGGTGGCATATGGATTTGGCACTAGCGGTTTTTATTGTGAAAAACTAGTCGCTAATTTGCAAGTTCTGCCTTGTGGGATACATATTATAAATCAAAAATATAGATCTACTACCCTAGAAGTTTCTCAATTTTGTTAAAAGATGTAATTGTTTCAAATTTCTTAACAGACATTCAAGAAATCGGGTATTGAAATAAAAAGGTAATCAAAAGCTAGCACATCTGCTGATCAAGCTACCAAAATTTTAGGCAAATTATAAACGGAATATAATATGACCGTTTGGCGACGTTTTGAAAGTAAAACCCTTTGAAATCGTGTATCTTCTTATCGCACAAACACCTGGAGAGCCAATTGCATTGCGCCAATATAACAAACTGAAATGCTTCAATAATCGCTGATAGGAAAAGTGAAGTCTCATTTCAACGGCAGCAGATGTCCCGTCTGGAGCAGTTCTCATGGTAGACGGCCACAGACATTCTGTCAGGAGAAGCTCTGATGATATAGACATAATAAAGTTGTTAAGCAATATAAATATTAAGATATATTGAGGACTAAGAATGAACTAGTTAGATGCCCGTGAAGGGTCCCATCACCCTTAAAAACCTAAAGACTAAGTTTTTGTAGCGTACAATATGCATCGTACGAGGTGATAGATCTTCACCGATAGTTTTTTACTCTTTAGTAAATAGATCCTCAAATGGTTAAAATTTCAGATTAGCTGTTCCATTTTATAACTTTTCTAAATCCAATCTTAGTAAAACCTCAAAATCAATTAGTTTTCGCTAACACGTATAAGGGAAAAATGGTATTATTTCCCAGCTTTAATTGGTAGTTGAATTTGCGTCGCACTGGAGCAACAGAACAGGCCATTGTCGACGGTCCGGGATCAATCCCGATGGGAATCTCCTCTCCAAACTCTCACATCACGTCAACGTTAGAACATTTGAGGCCACGAGAGATTTAAGGTGCACCAGCCTATACGGTCTTCGGTTGGATCGAGTTTCAAACTCGCAATCCTCAGGACCTAATCCGCAAATCCAACTGGGCTAGCGTGGCCTAAGTTTTATTGGGACAAGATACCATGAATAGCAGAACATCTCAGTTGAAAAGCACCCTTGCGTTCGTTGTTTTTTTTAAAAAGCGCAAGTACCATATTTGGCGAAGCTACACAACACATACAATATCAAGTAATAGACAAACACACATAATGGAAGTTTTACTGATACAGAAGAGAGAAATACACCCAGATGGAATCTAAACTGAGCCGCCTACGACTCGAATACTGCTAGCGTAGAGAGCAGACCCATCGAGCCACGACGTCACCAGGCACCCAAAAGTATGGCATTTATCAAAAGCTCCATTCTTATAATTTATATTCGTTACCTGCTTTGCTGTCATCTTGAAAAGTGGGATTCTGGAAGTATTCCGGTTCCTGGCTGAAGTTGGTGAGGTTGGCGGTCGATTCCGATGCATTGAGATCCACCACCGGCTCAAGGCGCCGAACTCCGAGCAGACGGGCCATCTAGCCTCTCTCGGGAACTACCTAAGCAAAGAAAAATATTCCACATTGTATACACAAAGCTATGTATATCATTAAACTCAACAATTAGGTAAAGTGTCGCACAACTAAAACAGTACAAAAGTTCTGGAGGAAAATCCAAATTTGAACTGCTTTTTGTTGAATTATAAGGTAGGTAGAGGTACTCTCTGTTAAGCTAAATATGGGAGGAGGAAATGTTTCTACGGCGATACACGTTTCCTATATATATTCTAAACGTGACGTCAGTTGGCTTGTTTCCCAAATACGATCAAGAAAATGAACTGCACATACTGCTAGTTAATGGTTGAATTTACGACGCATACGGACCACAAATGGATATTGGCAACTGTCCGGGACCAATCGCGAAGGGAAATATTCGAAAACACTAATTTTGAACAACGGTCAGCTGCGGGCACATGCTCCATCTTTTTCATTAGTAGGTCGATGTTCAAACGTCTACACCACGTCGACGTGAGGACATTTGAATACACGACAGATGCAACGTGCACCAGTCCCCACCTACACGACGGTCTTTGGTTGGATCGAGTTTCAAATTGCAACCCTCCAGTTGGATTCGTGTCTACCAAATGGGCGAGCGCTTCCCCAAGAATTTGTTGAAATTGGTTCAGATACCTCTGGTTAGTGTTAGGTAACCGCTAGTAATAAACAATGATGTCTTAGGGTTTTGACAAGCTATTCTAGACCGTGACTCGATCTAATGCGGCAAGCACATTTTAATCAGATGAACTCACACATCACCATCAGTAGGTGGTGAAGATTCCACTACACCACGTCGGTGAAAACTACTCCCGAAGATAACACAAGTGACACTACATCATCGACAGAATTAACCCCTAGTGAAATCAATTTCCAAAGAAAATTTTATCAGCTGTGGTGTATTGCAATGTTCATAAAACGGGTTAATTCGTCTGTCGCTCTACGGTTATTTTTTGCGAAACGAGGACTAATTCTTCAAACCAGGAATATGAATTAACGAACAATAAGCTAGATACTTTTAAGCTGATTTCAGACTACAACCTCCAAAAGAATGTAATTTCTCAGTAAAACAGAAACTGATTATTTTAATAATCAGTTTCTCTTTTACTAAGAACTTCTCTTTACTAAGAACTTACTCTTTCAAAAAAGTTACTTTTTTGGTTTATGTTTCTGCATTATAACACACACGTCGTGCAAGAATGTGCTACGTAACACTTATTGCTAAACTATATCTAATTTATTTTTTCTTTAGGAATTGAATTAGTCGTGTTACATGACACGCAATACCTCGAATGATCAAGAGTTAACTGAATCTAAAATGTTTGCGTTTGAAATAATGCAAAAATTGTGAAATAATCACGATCAGATTTGGATTTCAGCGTTAAATTTCACGCGAAAACTGATTTGTGAATTACTTACAGTTAAATTTCAAATTTTTAATTATACAAAAAATGTAAAAATATTTTTTTTTCTGAGCGTTTTATTCATATTTAAAAAACGTTTTGCAAGAAACTCACATGGTTCAATATACGACATTTTATTGCATATTAAAATTTCAAAAATTGTGTTTTTCTGGGCTGAGCTTGCTAAACTATAAACAGAAGTATTCAAGTTGGTAAAAAATATTGTTAGAAATGGAAATAATAATTTACATCGATATTTTATGGTTTATCTCTGGTAATTTTTTGCTCACGTGCGCTAATTTTTAATCTAAGATCGCATGTAGAATATTCCAATAATTTTAATTAGCTTTGAATTAAAATAATGTAAACCTTTCCATTTGACAGTTGTAGACCTAAATTTAAGGTGCAATAAAATAGTTATTTTGGAAGTAGTGATCTAAAACTGCTTTGAACTGCTTTCAAAGATCGCGAATTTTGAAGGCCGGCTGGTTATATTGAGATAACCATGCAGTGTCACTAACCAATACTTATTCCACTTTTCGAAAGCTTTCTTAAGTATTTAGACTACATCTTGTTTTCAAGACATTAAAGAGTGGTCAAATTCAGTTTAAATTTACACATTAGATAACAGACTTGCAAGCCCTAACGAATTTAGTCTTCGAAGAAATAAAATGTAATAAAAATTAAGTTTATTTTTAGTGGAAAAATATGTAAACAAAAACCTAATAGATATGTTGAACTAGCCAGTCCCTGTACACCTACAATTAAACACTTCCCTATATTTCTCATTTAAACATGCAAACCAGTATAGTCTATCAATTATCAATTTTGTTATTCTTATGTCCAATGAACTAGAATAAAGGTTAACCAGCCTAATGCGTTGAAATTGGAACTAGATGTGTATTGGTCAATTACTGGTCAAATTACAATTCTGCAAAACATCCTATCAAGCTATCAAATATTAAAAATTATACAGCACATTTTTGCCCCTTCTTATCAGATACTAAGTACAAACAAATTCTTAAAGTGGAATACAAAATTAGACATTACATTAATACATTTTCTCTCCCAAGTCACAAAACACTAAAAACTATTGATCATTATATCACCAAAAAACAATGGTGATCATCTCACGAAACAAAAATGACGCAAATGTCAAAGTATATAGGATGGGTTTTTCCAAACTTCTCTTAAGACTCCTCTTCTCTCGAATTCGGCCCAGCACCTTAGAAAGTGCTGGGACGAATTCGGAGGAATCGGCTTAAGACCGGCCTTGATGTCTGGTTCATCTCAAAACAGATTTCTTTAGATACAAGCATCATGAAGACAAAAATGAACTAACCTTTAGTCCCACACAAAAAATACAGTCCAGTAAATCAAACTTTCGCCTAAAAACATTACAGCAAAAGGTTCCAATTTTACTACAAATACGTTGTATTGTATATGTACTCTGTTTACACTTATCTTTATTTTTAGACGGAATACGATTGCCTCAAGTTCCTATCTGAGGCGACTGTCTGATTTTCACATTGAACAAAAATGCTTATGATTTCCGTGACATAATTTGATTAATTAGACATAACAAGTGTAGGAATACTACGAAAATGTGACGCACTGCTTACGCGAAAGTTACATAATTTTTTGTTGTACTGTTTTTCTTAGCCAGCGATTCTGATGAAAATAGACAAGACTAAACGGGTATTTTACGATCCTGCCATTTACGGAAGTGTGCAAGTTCCCGAAACGGTCGGCTAGCCTTGGAACTATCTTCCTTTTCTGCAAATGGGAAGTCATAACATTACGGTTAAGATTTCTATATGCATGAGTAACTCACATTTGTTAAGTGCTGACGCTGAGTCAAGTTTTTTTTCCGTAACGCACTGATTCCATAGTTTTGAATTTTTCCCTGTTTGGATGCAAATCACGTGTGGTAATCACATTTTACTGTCACTTCCTTTCGTTCCTTTATTTCCATCACAATATTTATATCGTTTCAATTTTTCTTTGCAGCTTTTTTGGTCAAGTGACCTTAGAACTTTTAAAAATGAGTTTATGAAAAAAGGATGTAATAAATGTCTACACACAAACATCCGTTGAATTTTATTATCTTAGAACTATTTACGAAAAAGAACATGGTAACCACACAATAATTCTTTTTCAATATTTATTGAAGACTACTGCAACAATAGGTCAACTGACTGATGTCATAATAATGGATTCAAATCTTTGAAATGATTTACGAAAAAGAACATGTTTTCCACACAGAAGAATTCTTTTTCAATATTGATTGAAATCTACTGAAATAGGCTAAGCGACAAATCTCATATTGACGGAAATGTATGAATAACTGAGCCCCAATTAGTCAGTTTGGGCTAACCCAATGTCACCACATGTACCTATTAGATATGCTACTATTCGGTATGCACTTAAACGTGTTCCGATGACTCAACAGTTCATTTTTTCGTTTATAAAAGTGTGGATTAGCTCATCGATGGCTAAGCTCCTCATTGGTTTAGTTTGTCGCTCTACGGTTATTTTTATTATAGGGAGAAGACCAATTTAAGCCCTTCAATTTTTCTCTTAAAAATCAAACTTTCATTACATACAGAATACTAACATTAAAAAACTAATCGCATGGTGCTTATTTCAAAACTAGTCAATTTGGCTTGATAAGTTCAGCGTTTATAGCGAAAAATGTCGATCAATGGTAAATGAACCATATATAAACTATATTAAGTTATTTAAATATCGTATATTGAAGTAATATAGCTTTTAGTAGATATAGTTTTTTTGCATCTTCAAATTATCCCATTCGACAGGCCAATTGGAAATTTTTAGATATTATTTAAAGGAGTTTCGTTGGCTTGGGTTTTATGGCTCAAGATTCAAAATCAGACAAGCTGAGACAAACACAAGACAGAACAGCTCAATTAAATTAGATAAAATTGTGTCCAATTAAAACCCTAACTTACAATAGCAGCATATTTAAAAACACTCATTACTTGAAATATATAAAAAACATAGCGGAAAATCCATTTAAGCATTAAATCAGATGAATAAATAAGAAAAATATAAAATTACCGTTCTTCAGCAACATAAAAATAGTGAATGATAATAGTTATAAGGTTTTGATACATAAAATAGATTAAATGATTTAAACTCGTATAAACATGCATTTCAGATGTAAAAGTTTGTGGTACATGAGATTTAAGGATCTCCTCTAAAATTTTCAACTAAACTATCGTTCAGAAACTTAAGGAATCTGATTTCAAAGAATGCTTTTAGAAGTCATGACAAGAAAAATATTACTTGTAGATTTGAGAATTGCCATATTTTGTCACTATAAGCGGGTTGCAGCATAAGATTAACATAAAAACTTGTTTCCAAATCATCCTAAAAAGCGACTGAATTCTTTTCAAAGGGAAATGCAGCTAATTGTTAATTAACTGGAACAATGGAATCAAAGGATGAAGTTCGAAAGCGTGAATGCGTCAAACCCATCTAAAGGTGATTGACCCCTTTTCATCAAACCCTCTACTGAGTAGATGAGTTTAGTTGTATGCTGCGGAAGTTGGCTCTCTTGATCACGAAATTATTTATCTGATAAAATTTCTTTTGTTGTGGTTGCAGGAAACATCGTTTCCGCAAATACCTCATCGTTTCGCTTAAATTTAAGGACAGGCCAGATTGGGCGCAAATATGCCTTTTGGCCACCTTTTTATGTTGTAGGATAGGATTGATACCTGAGCGCTTTTAGGGGCTAAATCGTGTATGCTATATTGCAGCCGGGGTGCATATAGCATACACGATTACCGCCATAAGTCAAAAATGTATAAATTTTACAGGAGAGCTTGTGAAAGTTTTAACATGACATTGAAAAGCCTAAATCAGAGATCTCTCATCATTATTTCAATCACATTTTAACTTAGAGTTATGGCAGTTTTGCAGCACGAAGAAACCAGCTTTTGCAATCTTTATATGCATAAAAGTTTCTTGACTTATGGCGGTATTGCCAGCCGCGATATATCATTAATTTTTGTATGGTATGAGTGAACGCATCAAAAGTGAATTGCATAAAAATATATTTTATGAAATGGCCTTTCCACGGTATTATCCTTCATTGGATATGTTTTTCACAATTCAAACACGAATTGCACAACATCTAAAACCGTGAGTAAATTCAACATTTAGATAAATGGTGTGGAGAAAGCTTAACAGGGGATTTGAAGGGAACGATCTGAAGACTAATTTTGAACCAAAATCAGTTGACGTGGTCAATACCTGAGCTGGTACCCCACTCTCCAAACTTTCACACCACGTCAACGTGAGAACATTTGAGGCCACGACAGATTTAACTTGAACCATTCCTCACGTAAGTAGTGGGAAAATGCGGGTTCTAAAACAGTGGCGGAGAAGGTGGAGAAACCGAGTGGAGTTGAGTTGTACCGGAAGTGACGTCATGACCGGAAGTGGAGCCGAGTTGTTCCGGAAGCGACGTCATAACCGGAAGTAGAGTTGAGTTGTGCCGGAAGTGACGTCATAACAGGAAGTAGAGTTGAGTTGTACCGGAAGTGACGTCATACCAAGCGGAGTTGAGTTGTTAGTTTAGTTTTCAATTTTGAGTTGAGTTTAGTTGTTTTCTTCCTGCTTGGAGTGGAGTTGTTAGTTTCGGTTTCTCGGATTTCGCCGAATAACACGTGTTTACGTTTTGGACTTGCGAATTTCAGATGGATTGGAGAGCTGATTTTTCTGTAACTCGTAGCGCCATCTATTAGTACTTTTTGAGTAAAAAAAATAATAAAATCTTTAAACCATATTTTTAAAACTAAAAGATGTGATATTTTTTTGCTGGGATCGAACTGACTACCAAAAAGTACTCGTAATCGAGTGTTAGTTGGATGAGATTATAACCACTCGGCCACGAATACCTGGTTACTTACCAAAATATAATCAATTTAAATCGGAATACATTAAGTGCGTAATTGGCTGTTAAAATAGTATAGATTGCTCCACCACATCAATAAGCTCGATCAGTTTTTATCTGCGTTTCTGACATAGAAAGGTGAATGTGGTGGAGAATGACGTCATTCTAACGTGTTCAAACGTGGTGGAGAATGACGTCATTCTAACGTGGAATCAAACACGTGGTGGAGAATGTGGTGGAGAATGACGTCATTCTAACGTGTTCAAACGTGGAATCAAACACGTGGTGGGGATGGAGAATGACGTCATTCTAACGTGTTCAAACGTGGTGGAGAATGACGTCATTCTAACGTGGAATCAAACACGTGGTGGAGAATGTGGTGGAGAATGACGTCATTCTAACGTGTTCAAACGTGGAATCAAACACGTGGTGGGGATGGAGAATGACGTCATTCTAACGTGTTCAAACGTGGAATCAAACACGTGGTGGGGACGGAGAATGACGTCATTCTAACGTGTTCAAACGCGAAATCAAACACATGTGGTAGGCAATGAAGTCACTCGAGAGTAGAGTAGAGTTGAGTAGTAAGTTTACCTCCGCGTTTCTGACATGAAAACGTGAATGTGGAGAAGAAAAAGTTTTAGTACCGAATCTGGCAATGGTATGTAATAAGGTTATTTGTGGACTCGCAGAATGGCAACACCTGGACCCATTCTAACAGGTCTGACCAGTAAGATTCTTTTGACTGCAAAATATCCCAGAGGAGGACGTGTCGCTGCCCTGAAATCTTGGAAGTGATATCACTTGTATCTTCAAACGTGTTCATTCCTGTTCCTTAGTGCTTTTAGTGGAAAAACATGAAGCGATCATTTCCTTTTGGATATACTTTACCCTTTACAGATGAAAAAGTGAATATGCATTCTGGGGTCGATGTACTTTCATCTCAAGTATCTGATTCATCAATGAATGAACTAGGTCCAAATAGCTTCCATTTGGGTGATACCAAATTTGCTGTTGTCTCTTGCTTCAAGGGAATTATCCGCGTGCATATTCGTCATTATTACAGAGATCAGCAGGGAGTGCTGCAGCCTTCCAGAGAGGGAGTTTCTTTGCTTCCTAAAGTCTGGAAAGCCTTCTACGAAGCAATTCCTAGCTTTCGCTCAAAGAACGCTAGCGATGTTATTATCGTTTCAAGAAGCCTTTTACTCTCCAAAGAAATTCGGGGAAACGAGAAATGTGTGAGTTTTCAAAATATGTTTCAAAAGGAAGACTGTGCTTTTCAACTAACTGCAACGCGCATTCTTCTCTCTGTGAAACAATTGGATCGACTGGAAGCTGTATCGGAGGAAATTACTGAAGCCATTAATGAAGGATTTGTTAATGAATCCCTCGATTATTTTGTGAAAGAAGAATTCGTGAAACGTGGAGCAGGAACCGATGAGAAATATTACGGCGATCCTGATAGATCTGAGAAAGTGAGCGAACTTACCGACAGAGTGGCTAAACATCTAAAAGTACTCATTTCGGAAAAAATAAAGAAAATGATGAATTGTTTTGGATGTGAAAACAACTTTGAAAATCAACTTGGGCATGAATGTATGACTATGAGTTTAAGTGAACGTTACGATCGGTATTTCCTAAACGCTTTATATGAAATCGACTGGAATAGATTCGGAGAAACTTTAACTTCGGAGAATATGTCCTTGAGGTATTTATTCTTTGATTTTGACGTTCTACGTTTTGTAAATACAACAACTCTGTACGAAACAGTACGGAGGCTTTATGTTAATGATAAATCTGATAGTTTTACATGTTAAAGAATATAAATATGTTTTGTATATATATATATATGTATAATCAATAAATTCTTTGTTTATCTTTTTCAAATGTGTCTCTCTTTATTTTAAAATGTATAAGTACTTATTTTATTACTTTTCTTTTTTTTTGTATTTGTATACATACTTTTACTTACTGCAGTGTCATTTGACACATTTAGAATTGTATATTATACAGTCTGTTATTAGAACTAAAAAAAATGACAAACAAGTAACATATTTCTGTAAAAGACAAGTTTATTCAAACACAGACATTTACACAAAATAAACATTCCCTTACAAGCTTCCGTGTATTTAACATTTAACAGATTGCAAGTTCACAAATTGAATAGTTTTGTAACATTGACATTTTTTTCTCTTTCAAAGATTTTCTGAAAACTTTCTAGAGATCTTTGACGCGGCTGTTTCTGTTTTGGAGAATGAATTGTAATTTTTCTTTCTCCAGGTAGATGTAATTCCATTGTATCATTGCACATATTTAAAGAGTAATCATCTATGATTCCATCACTATCACAAATTGTTACATAACCTTTATCGAGTATCATTGTAAGGCCAAATATGAATGCTGAGATTCCCATGAAAATAAGAACAGAAAATGCTCTTCTCTGGATGAGTTCCATTGCTTGAAATGAGACATAGACCTTGATTATAATCAATATATACTGCTTGAAACTTGAAAGCCTCATCTACTTATGGATTTTTATAGCGGGGAAATAACTGATGATTTACAGAGGAAGCCAATTACAGACTCGTTTTGGGGTTGGGGTAGGCATCACTTCTTTCATTACCCTTACTGCCTTACCGAGTTGTTGAGGTATAGCAAATTTATTTTTTACAAAGGAACTGGGGAAGTTAATTTCCTTAAGTGCATCTTTAAACTGTTCTTGTCCATTCACGTACTTATCCATCTTTCTTTTTCGCACTAAACGGTCTATCAGGTCAACAATATTAGAACTTTTCACTATATATTTTACCTTTATACACAAATTCTCCATTAGGCATCCAAGAAACAACCTCTTTATTGCGTTTTAAATAAAGAATAATATTTGTAGTTAATCCAATTAAGTTTTTGGGAACGGTCTTGAGCACCATCTCCTCCACATTTAACGTTCTTTCTTTCTCATTCGCAATATCTGTTTCCTTCTCTGGATTATCTGACAGTTCTGCATTAATTGTTACAGATGGTGGATTCAATACATTCACGTTAATCCTCCTCTGCAATACTTGATTGTATAACTTAATTTTTTCATCATCATCCATTTTATTAACTAAAATACTTTTCATCTCACGATCTAATTCACTCAGCTGTTCGTCTGAAGGTATATGTCTTGATAATCTCTCCTCTGGAACTAAAATCATTTTCTTTGCATATTGCATTTTTTTACTTGTTAAGTAGAGTAGTCAAGACAGTGAGTGCTACGGGTATTAAGATATTTAAAAACCCTCCTTTTTGAATAATAATTTTTCGCTTTTTAGTGAGGGTTACTTTTTTATCTGCTAGGTCTCTAAGCGTATGCTTATGACGAGAAAGTTTTTTCTTCTGTTCATCTGTTAAAGGAACATTCCCTTTTAAAGTGTTCAAACAGCATTCAGCTATGCAATGGATGCTAGATTTCGGAAGATTTTTTAAAAAGGCTTTCCGACATTTTGTGGGGCATACAGTTAAGAGTCTCATCCGTTGCACGTCTCCTTCTGTTAAAGGCATGATGAACAATGAATTATTTGCAAGTTGTGAGTTTATTTTAACTGATAAACACAAGTTTCTTCTCCTGGAAGAATTTTTGTACGCAGTCGCATATTCTCTTCAGTCTCAGATTTCAAATCTACAAGTAAATAGCTGAAAGGCTTTTTCGCGGCGTCCTCAAACACTTCAAGAAAAAAAATTAAATTTCGAGGGTAGAGTTGTCGACCGAGGTGTGTAATTTGACTTACATCGCGTCGCGATTTAAATAAAAACATGTAATGACAGTTTAATGAAATTTCTCTGAATTCTTTTCCTTTATGAAACAAATTTTGCGTTACAGTCATCACAGATAAATTCATATGATGAGATCCTTTTGTATACAAGTTTGTTATTCTTTTATCACTGTCACATTCAGAAATTAAATCGTCATATATAAAAAGTGTATTATATCCTAAATATTGCTTAAAGTTTTCGGGTATTCCTTCTACAAAGATGATATTCGACATCTCATCGTATAACTTTTGATAGATTCCATAAAACCACACTATTTTATCAAGGGTAGGATGAATCATATCTGTGTGGCTGTTTATCAATTTTTTCAAAAAATGCGACTTGCCTGATGATGTAGGTCCGCAGACAAGAGCAGTGAAAGGATGCTTTAAAGCTAATGAATTCATGGTTACAAATGACAGAAGTAAAGACTAGGGTAGTTATTTATACTCTTTTTTATTGAAATAAAGGTACATGTATATTCGAAATTTTTTTCACAAAGTTATACACTCGTATATCATTATTTGTAGATTGTCTATCAAATAATTTAACAGTAAATTCCATAGATCTACTTCTAGATCTTTGATACAAAAAGTATACACAATATTGTCCACACACAGCAGTTTTAACACTTTGAAGAGGTATGTCGTTGTAGACCACGTGCGGAAACTTTTTGAAATAGTCATGTATGTAGCCCAAAAAATACGAAGGTGGTTGACCGAACGAATCGAAAAACTCTACACTTGTTGGTGATTTCACATAAACAGCTAACCAATGAGTCCCTGGTTTGTGATGAGGATCGGTGTTTAAAATAAATGCAGCCGGAAAACTCCTAAAATTATTGGGAATTCGATCACTTGGGAAAACTCCAACAAAATATAAACGCGTGTATGCATCACTTTGTAAAATGTTATTCAATTGTACCACATTCATATCGAAAAATCACACAAAATATTTCTAGACTTCGTAATTTCGATCACGTTTTGAAATTCTGCATATACCAGCACTGAAACAGTTTTCGGTAAAGCGTTTGCAAACTTTATTTCAATGCGAAGATTTCCTTGATGAATTAAATTTAAATGGCTGCCATCACCCAAGTCTGGTGTTAAGTCAAAGGCATATAGCGTGTACCCTTCGGAAAACTCATCTCTGTTAATATAGATACCTTTATTGGATGAGAGTTTTTCACTTCCTAGGAGCAAACTATTGTAAGCACGAATAAATTGGCCGTCGGCATAATTAGGATCCAAGGGCTTGTAGCTGATAGGATTTCCATCTACGTAAACGCCTATGAAATTTACATGGTTATGCTTGAGGTAAAATGGGTTTGTTGGGTAAGTGCCACTAAATGAATCATGATCGACACATGTTACGACCATGCGTTTCGGGAGTTGTCCAGAAAATATGTTATCCTGTGAAAATGAGAAAGAACCTTTCGATACTGAATATAGCTTACACAGAACTTGATCCATTGGATATTTTGCAGATGATTTTTCTAAGGCTTTGGCATGTCCAATTAAAACACCTGGACTGACTTTCACTTTCCGGATGAAAAGGGATGCATGTTCAATAACAACGTCATAATTTGCTTTTTGAGGAGCAATGAGACAAAACTCCGGTTTGCTGCGTATTAACTTTAAGTCTACCAAGTTGAGTAATAGACGGTCTTGATAAAACAAGTCGCAGTGTAAATTTCCAATCATATCTAAAACTTTACTCTTTTCAATCATAGAAGCCCGTTTCTTCAACCCTGCATTTTCACTTGAAGGATCGGTTTCACCAAAGTGTCCTGCTGTATCTTTGTAGAAGCATTCTGAAGTAAGGAAGCTTTTCTTATAATCAGAGCCGTAATTGAGCAAAGTCTCAATGTAAGCTCGGTAAGGGTAAGTGTTACTGGATGATGAAATTAGACGCTCATTCAAACTCACATCGACTTGGGAAAATAACGAGTGAAGAAATAAGTTACATGGAGCAACTTTTTCATTTTCTGGTAAAACTGCATTGTCCTTTACAACTTTAACTTTTACATAGAGTTGGGTTGCTGATAAATCGATGTATTCCTCACCACTGCCAGATATGTTGAATTCGATAGGTCCACCATCACGAATATTAGCTATAGGATAAAATTCAGACCACTGCCCTTTTTCAATAGCTGTTTGAGTCGGTGGCATAAGAAATAAGTCAAGTTCAGATTTCACAGAGGGTAGGGAATCATTTCGTATTAAGGCCATGCTAAAGATTATGAGAATATGTCAGGTACACACAGCTTGCGATACTTCTTTCGAATGATGCGTTTCTTATTTGTGCGTTTCCTTTTATTTCCTCCAACCATTGATTTCACTCGATTGGATACTTTATCGGTTAAAGTTTTCGTTGCTTCTTTAGCTCGGTCTTTGATAGCTGACTTTACATCTTTACCTTGCAAGTAATCATTTGCAATATCCACGCCAGATCGAAGTGCTTGCTTTCCTAGTGCTTTTGCACCCGATTTAAATAAAGGAAAAACCATCCTAAACATGCTTCGAAAAATTCCCCCCAAGCCACTTCCTTTCTGCAGAGAGATGCCTTTGTAATATGACAAGCCATTACCTGCTTGCTGAGTATAATAGTCTTCAAATGTTTTTGTGCAACAACGATAAGGTTGATACATTTTGATCTAGAGATTACAAATGTCTCAAGCGAAAATGTAGTTTCACTATCAACTTCCCGCGTTCAAATGAGACGTAACGACCAGTGTGTGTCCTTATAACGATTTCAATCGAGTCAAAATTTTTTCTGGAAACTGGTAGATAATGAGGTCTCTCAAATTGTTCCTGAATCATGTCACCATCTCTTCCCTTCACTGTCAGAGTTCATAAAAGAGGAGCTAAGATCCCACCAACAAATTCAGGCTGAATGATATCGGTGTAAACGTACAGCAAATGTAAATCAACATTAGGATCCGCAACAAAAGGACTCTCAGTGATTACTGTATCTATGCCTCCATTTCCTGGAATAATATTTTCTCCAATCACTTTATTAGGATCGAACCCTAAGTTTTCAGCTAATCCCTTGGATAATCGCAGCTTTGCTCCGTTAGTGAGCTGCAGCACCACCTTTTTTGTGTGTTTGTTATATTTCATTTGAATTTTTATGTGCTTCGGAAATGCATGTAAAATGTCATTCGGAGAATCATAAAAACCACTCGCTATTTTTCCATTCGTTTTTACTCCGTTTCCTAAATCATATTCGAAAGAATTTTCACCATCAATGATATTATTCCACATTCTGGGATAAATTATTTCAACTAATCCAACTTCCCATTCACCTGAGAGTTCTAGACGTTTGGGGAGTTTCGTGTAGAAGTGAGACATTGTGTTGCCAGGATAAAACTCGATAGAGCTATCACTGGGAAGTGTGACATAGAAACTCATTGTGGGTGATGGGTGGGAAACAAATTTTATGGGCAATCTCAATTTTTCGAAAATAAGTCTTTGGAATGAATCCACGTATTAAATTTGCGAGGATAACCTCTAAACTTGACAAAGTATTCCAAACGTTTCTTAACTACTCTCTTCTTTAAAATTTTCTCCACAGGAAAAGTATCTGATTTTTTAACTTTCTGCAATTCTTCTGAGTAAAATGTACCAGTGATTATTTCTCCCATTAAATCTTTTATCTTATATACTGGTAGCTTTCTACGTATACAACGCTGAATCGTAAATATTTCCTCTGACCAATTATTTTCATACCCTTTCTCAAATGTTAATTTAGTCTTTGCAACCCTAACGAAGTCTCCAACCCGAAATTTGAATGGAATCTCCTTAACATTAGTTTTATTTACATCTCCATATAAGGTATTCCACACTTGTTTTTGATTTTCAGCTGTTACATTAATAGGTTCTTTTTTAATACTGCGATGGAGTGTATGGTTATAACTGTATACAAGTTTGTCTAAAACCTCAATAAATTTGTAAGTATTTTTACGGGTAATTTCCACATTTTAGTCTTCAATGTACGATTAAATCTTTCAACAACACTAGCTTTGGTTTCATTATTTGTCGTGAAAAACTTTACTTGGACAGATTTTAAATAAGATTGAAATGATTTATTTGTAAATTAACAAATTACAATTTGTAAAACAACATTAACAAATGTTATAATATGTATATATATATATATATATATATATATATATAATCATGCAATGATATAATTACTCATCAAAAAAAAATCACAACACATCAATTTAACTTGAAATGGAATAGTGGCCATATGGTAACGTATGGATACCATCAGATAGAACATGTCTTTTAGAATCAGAAGAGGAGAGAGCTAGTTTATTTTGAGTAATTGAATACAATGTATGCTGTTTAGATCTAATTAAGTTCATATTTACATATGTTGATTGTTTATTTTTAAGACAGTTGAAGTAATCTTCGAACTGAATATGTTCATTTACAGTTTGCTTTTTTATACCTTTAAGCTTTTTGACATCTTTTCGTCCTTCCACTTTATAAGTATACATTTTAGAACGTAACCCAATGAAATCTGTCATAATTGAACCGCCATTTTCATCTTTCATTTTACCCACAATTTTCTTATTTACTTTGGGGATATTGTACTGATTGAATTCTTGAAAATCCGATGTATCGTACAAATCTAAATGTTTTTTCATATCCTCAAAGAAATCCTCTGTGAACACGTGGTAAATAAAACAGTCAGTATCGGTGTATAAAAGTCTCACTTTATCATCATATTCCTTTTTCATCACATTATAATGGAATTCTACCATTGAAGTTTTGGATATGTCCAGTATTGACATGCCTATACAAATGGGTTTGTTAAAAACCATTTTTGTTTTCTGCATATGAACTGCTGCTAAATTTTCAGAGAAAATGGTCCTATGACCAAAATTAGGTTTAGATATTAATTTTGTTAACGATTTAGCGTTTGTACATAAACGAATATCAACTCTTCTTCGTATATTTTCTATCGTTTTACCGAATATCGAATTATTCATTAATTTAAAGAAATCTTTTTCAAAACTATTTTGAGCCCTGGCCCTCATATGTGTGTTTAATTCTATGTAGCTGTTAAGCCAATCTGTTTCAATAAATTTTATGGCTCGATGTATTTTGATCAATTTTAAACCCAAATTCAAAAAATGTAATAATGATTTGTGATGAATTACGTATCTTTTTTTATCTCTTAGTGTTAACAATAGCCTACTTTCTTTATAACCAGGAGGAATGGCATTTTCAGCAGCCAAAGGAAAATCGCTATGGGAATCGTGAAGCGTATCCGGATATTCTAGATCTACATCTAAAATGTAGCCGAAATCATTAGACTCGTTTAAAGAATCGACATCCTGGATGTCACACCATTCAAACCCTTTTAAAGGTAGTTTTTCTGACATAGCCCATCCATATAAGTTATTCGCATCCAAATACATCAAGTAACTGGATGGTTTCGATACGTCGAATTCAGCCATGTATTTATTATTTGCCCTTGCATGCCGATGTGAACATTGCGATACTCCTCCCCTGATTCCCTGTTCTACGAACAACATATCATAATCCGTCAGAAGCTCAATACTAACCCCCGTGCATTTAAGCATAGCATCCCATGACAGACCTGGAGCGGTATAATACCAAGCAGGATCTAAGTGATACGATTGCATGCAGAGTGATCGAAAGTTTTCAAACACATCACAAAGTAATAGAACATCAGTTTTTACATAAAGATCGGAGTAGTCTCCTAGGGTTTTTACATCGAAAGCTTTCCACACATTTTGTGCATGCTTGTAATCTTCGTCTGAAATGTTCGAATCATTTAACTGACTATAGAAGCTAGCTTTGCACGGGAGTTGTGTTTCTTCAAATTTCTCCACACTATCCATATAGTTATATGGGTAAACTCCTTTTCTAATTAAGAGCTCCCAGCAGCATGAAGAAAAGTGATTACGAATATGATAGAAATATTTTTTTTTCTAAATTATTGGAAAGAGTTTCCAAACTGCTAGCCATAAACTTCAGGGTATCTAAAAATCGCAAATGAATGTTTTTTCCCACCCTTTTTGTGATAGATATGTATTTTTCTTCGGTGTTTGGAATGATAGTTATATTTTTATTATTACATGCAAGATCGCGAATGAATAAATGAGAGTCGTATCCAGAAAAATTATGAAAAAATACCGGTACAAAATTTGGTACTTTGTAATTTAAATTACATTTAGAATGAGCAGGTCCTCTGTAAAGACCAGTGAAATGATCGTGATCGTAAACTTTTGGATCTCCTCCATTTATAAAAGGTTTTTCACACATATAACAAGTATGTGATTCTTCATGCCTCTGCTGCTCTTCCCCAGTTAATAGCTTCATCGGGATAGGATTGAATATTTTATTTTCAATTTCCAAAGCTTCTCTCTCAAGAGATTCAACGAATTTTAGAGAAGCATCTTCCCCTCTGTAAACAACAGGGGTTTTCATTTCTCCGTTGCGTCCTACCACGTATTAACAGAAACTTATTGCCTTATGTTTTTGATACACATTTGTGTAGGAACAATCATCTAAGGGGATACACGTAGAAACTTTCTCTGTCAACGTTTCAAAATCTGCATATATTACGTATGGCACATATTCTGAATGTTTATGGTTTTTAAAAGACAACCACTTTTTGTCTTCAGAAGGCATTTCTACTCTACATGGAATATTTCGATTACATAATTCGCTGTGATTATGCAAATCAACTACAGAATTGAAAAAACTCAAACATCGTCTACAAATGATATGAGAACGTTTCCCTTTTGTCAATTGACTAGAAATCAATCTGGATAAGCTTTTTATGGTACAATAATGAATGTTTTCGTTCTTTTTTATTAATAACAGATCTATGTGATTATTCCTAATTTCAGAGGTAATCACTAATGGAAAAATAATCATATCCTTCTCAGTAAATGAGTAAATATTTACAGATATATCACTGTTGTTTTTTTCAAAAATTTTAACCTCCCCTGGGCTTGTGGGGAAACTGATTCCAGTAAAATTAAGATCATCTTTATGAATTATATAATTAGATATACGAGAGGGGTTGTGTTCTGCAGTAAACAATGCAGCTAAAATACTCCAACGAAAACATTCATTATCATAATTTTTAACATTTATAACTGCATGTTTAGCTTTAATAATGTCGGGTAAATCTATATAACTAGTTCCTCGTAGAGGCACATATTTGTTACTTCTTACTTCTAATTTATCAATGGATTTAAGCATCCATCCGGAATCCTTTAGTTCAAATTCTTCACTTTCTTTTAATATTTTTTCTGAAGCGTTAGTGAAAGCGTTGTCAATATCATTTGTAGATAATATTGTTACATTTTTAGTTTTAAATGAACACTCTTTTAATATTACACTTTCGGAGAAACGTTCATAAATACATAAAAGGTGAAAATTTACCTTTACGGCAGTTTGCTGTCGAACAATTTTTGCGACGAGGTCTACTGCTTCTTCTTTCTTTTGCTCCATAAACTCGGATATATCTAATATTCCTTCTGGGTTGGGAATAGTCCAAGTAGAGAGACGGTTTTCAAAGGCACTCTCTTTCTGTCGCACAGTTCTAGAAGATGCTCCACTCGTTGATGTTGATGGTCCTGCTGCGTCTGTCAAAGTTGTAGGCAAATTTCCTTCACGTCTGGGTCGCTTGTTTTGCTCACATGACTCGGATGATTTTCTTTTGGGATGTCGTTGATGAAGTTTTTTATGACGTATAAGAGCATCTAGCCGGGTAAAAACTTTTGTACAGGCATCACATTGAAATTGAGCCTTGTCATGAACACTGTTTATATGACGTAGTAGAGCCGATTTTCTATTGAAATTCTTTTCACAAAAATCGCACGTGAAAGAGTCCTTGTTGTGCACCGAAGAAACGTGTCGTTCCAAGTTGAACTTACTGCAGAACACCTTATTACAAAGTCCACATTCGTATTTATCCATTATGGTTGGTTGGTTGGTTTTTTATGGCACAAGGGCCAGATTTGGCCATGCTGCGCCAAACAATAGCTAGTTCATAACTGGTATTTATTTAGAGCGAGTCAGAAAGCCACGTAATAAAATTCAGTACAGTTGTGTATGTTGCAGTCGATTATAAAATCTAAATAGAGTTTACGAAACCAATGTCAGTAAGGAATAAAAATAAGTTTTTATGATGTGGTTCCATCAACAAGTCTGTTAAGGTAATAGGGGAGATACCAAATCGGTTTAGTCTATGAGGATTAAAATTCCGGCATTCCGTCAATATGTGCTTTATGGAATAAATACTATTGCATGATGAGCATAAAGGAGCTGGTTCTCCCAGCAGTAAATGTCTGTGGGTAAAAAAGGAATGTCCGATTCGGAGCCTTGTCAGTTTTACATGATGACTTCTATTTAAGTTTGTTTTGCTGAATCCCTTTATATATGGTTGAATATCATGAAGTTTGTTATGGTTTTCCAAATCCCAAGCGGATTGCCAGGATGAATTTATGGCTTGGGTTAAAACACTATTAATGTCGTGAATCGGGACATTGGAGTTTATAATCAATGTTGCGTTTTTGGCTGCCAAATCCGCTTTCTCATTGCCCCGGATTCCCACATGCCCAGGAATCCAACAAAAGAATATCCGAAAATCATTTTCTGTTAATGTTAGGAGCAAATTAATTGCTTTTAAAACCAAGGAATGACTTTTATGTGTACAGTTTAATAGGGATTCGATACTGCTTTTAGAGTCGGTATACAAGATCCAGTTTTTATTAGTGTGTGTAGAAATCGTTTTTAAGGCTAAAATTATTGCGTAGATCTCTGAAGTGAAGACACTGCAGCACCCATGCAATTTTCTAGCAATGGTTGTATTATCAAAAACGGCCGCGGCTCCAACATTTGTCCCGTTCTTAGATCCGTCAGTAAAAACTGTTTTAAAAGATGAATATTTGTTTCTATGGGAATGGAATAATTGTAAATAAATGGTATCGGGGGTTGATGATTTGTTAAAATGTGAAAAGTCATTGATGGTAAGTAGATTTTTATCATTCCAAGGTGGAGGTTCGTTTTCTCTAGGAAATATTCCCAGATTGTCAACATTTAATGAATTCATTATGGTACGGACTCTAAAACCAAGTGACGGTATGAATGAAGGTTTTAATGAGTAATGACTTCCAAATTTAGGGTTAGTTACACTATTATGCAATGGGTGAGAAGGGTTGGCTTTAATCTTAAAATAGTATTTTAGGGTAAGTTTCTCACGTCGATGTCTTAAATCCGGCTCGCCTGTCATTATATATAAACTCTGGACTGGCGAAGTGCGGAAAGCTCCGAGGGATAATCGGAGGCCTTGGTGATGAATAGTATCCAGGGCTTGAAGAACAGACTTAGCAGAAGATCCATATATTACACTCCCATAATCGAGTTTCGATCGGACAACAGCTTTGTAAATTTTTAAAATTGAAATAAAATCAGCTCCCCAAGTTGTGTTACATAAAACCTTTAAAATATTCAATGATTGGTTGCATTTTCGTTTCAATACCTTGATATGAGGACGAAAAGATAACTTCGAGTCAAAAATAATACCCAAAAATTTTATTTCTGGAACTACTGGAATAACAGTTCCGTCGAGTAAAAGTTCTGGATCAGGAAAAAGTCCGCGTCTTCTAGTAAAATGTACACATACAGTCTTTTGCGAAGAAAAAACAAAACCATTTTCGTTTGACCACTTACTTACAATTCTAATAGCCGTTTGGAGTTGTCTTTCAATAAAAGGTACATTGATTCCAGAACAGAATATTTGGAAATCGTCTACAAAAAGCGTTCCGTGCACATATGGAGGAAGTTGTTTAATAATACCGTTGATTTTAATTATAAAAAGTATCACGCTTAGAACGCTTCCTTGGGGAACACCCTCGTCCTGTGAAAAGTCATCTGATAAAATATTATTAATGCGAACGCTAAAGGTCCTTGTCAATAAAAAGTTTTGAATAAATAGTGGAAGATTTCCCAGAAAGCCCATCTCGTATAAGTCTCGCATTATGCCATATAGCCATGTCCTATCGTAAGCTTTCTCCATATCGAAGAAGACAGCTACCAAATGCTTCTTTGTGACGAATGTATCTCTGATAGAGGATTCCAGCATTAAGGCATTGTCGTAGGTGCTTCGTCCAAGACGGAATCCGCTTTGAAACTCCGATAGATGTTTTTCAGACTCAAGGACATGTATCAACCGAGCATTCACCATTCTTTCCATGACTTTGCAGATACAGCTTGTCAAGGCAATGGGTCGATAGTTATTAGGGTCTTGAGGATCCTTCCCAGGTTTCGGTATTGGAATAATAATAGCTCTGTGCCAGGTTGTCGGAAAATCTTGCTCTGTCCAAATTCTATTATAGAAAAGTAAAACATTTTGTAATGAGTCTTCATTGAGATGGGTCAACATGTCTAGATGAATATGATCGGGGCCCGGTGAAGTCGGGTGTGATTTTCTTAATGCATTTTTCAGTTCGAATATGGTAAAATTACGATTGTAAGTTTTATGAGCGGATGGTTGAAAGTTTAACGTCTTGCGTTCTTCACGTCGCTTATAATTAATAAAATCTTGGGGGTAAGAGCTCTCATGAGATACCTTAGAAAAAGATTCTCCCAAGGTATCAGCAATTGTCTTAACGTCTGAAACGACTTGTCCATTTTGAAGTAAAAATGATATATTTGGATTACGATATTTGCCGGTAATTTTTCGAATTTTTCCCCATAGCTGTTTTGATGATATTCGACATTCGATTGTATTTACGTATTCTTGCCAGGATTCTTTTTGTCGCTGTCTCCTTAATTTTCGAGCTTCTGCTTTAGCCCGCTTGAAAACTATCAAATTCGAAGTGGTGGGATAACGTCTGAAGGTGTTCCATGCTTTTTTTTTGGAATTTATGGGCTTGAGAGCATGCTTCATTCCACCAAGGCTTCCATAATTTAGGCATTTTACCCGATGTTTTGGGGATAGCCACATCTGCCGCCTTAATCAAGGTGTTCGTTATCATTTCAACGGCATCATTTATGCTAGGCATCATAACCATGTTGTCGGAAATGTTTGATTCCACCTGATATCGAGTCCAATCCGCTTTCTCAAATATATATCGCACAGGTCGTCTGGGTAGTAAAACGTCATTGCAGTTATATGTTAAAATGATTGGAAAGTGATCGCTATTGTGCAGATCATTGTCAATTTTAAAGTCCCAAAATGAAAGCAAAGTAGGGGAGCATATTGCAAGGTCCAGGGTGTGAAAGGTTTGGGTCGGAGTATGGAAGTATGTATGACTGGAATCATTTAAAAGGCAGAGACAATGATCATCCATCAATTTTTCAATTTGTTGTCCTTTTGTGTTAAAATCATTACTTCCCCAAAGAGGGTTGTGTCCGTTAAAATCCCCTATGATGAAGTATGGAGACGGAAGTTGAGTTATTAAATCATTTAGTTCCTGCTGACTAACGCTTTCATTTGGGGGTAGATATATGCAGCAGATTGTTAGTAAAAATTTAATATGAAGTTGAATGGCTATTGCTTGAATGCTCGTATTTAAAGAAATTCTTCTTGATGGAAAATTCTGCAAAGTCATCAGAGCCATGCCGCCCGAAGCGCGTGCACCGTGGATGTAATCATTTCTTATTAAATTATAATTTTTAACATTCATTGTGTTAGTAGGCGTTAAGTATGTTTCTTGAAGGGCTAGGCAAACAGGGTTAAAATTATTTATTAGAGATTTGATATCGTCGATATGTGTACGAAAACCATGACAGTTCCAAGTTAGGAGATTAATAGCCATTTATTTTTTAAAAATTAGAGCCCTTTTCAATGTCTTTTGAAATAAAGGTTGGGTGGTTTTATTTGGAAGGTTTTTTGTAAAATCTAGAACCTTTTCTAAAAAATGCAGCGTTCTCGTCAATACCGTCCTCTCCAAACTCCATGTCTGAGTCCGTGGAAGGGTGTAAATCTATTTCGGTATCCGGTAATTTTGAGTGATCTCTAGAGTTCCGGGGAGTAAGTTTGTCTTTCTTACTTTGCTTTTTTTTATTTTGTTCTATTGACGTTGTTGGGTTCGGCTTGAAGATTTTTGTTGCAGGTGTGGTTCTCTGTTGCGGCAGGTTTGAGGGTTTACTTGTAACTTTGTCAATTGATTTTGGGCTTAAGCTATGGGATTGCTGATTTGATTTGGTTGGTTGATAATTATAAGGAGTAGAGTTTATTTGCGTTTCTGCATTTACTTTATTAGATGTAAAATCTGAATTATATGTTTGGGTGCTTATTGTTTTGCCAGTTTTAATGACGGATGCATATGAGGTGTTAGGACGAGGTGTACGAGATTCTATAAATTTTCTAGCTTCGGGAAAGGATAGATTTTTGGTAACTCTTAATGTTTGGATTTCTTTTTCCTGTATCCAACGAGGGCAAGTTTTTGAATACGCAGCATGATTTCCCTGGCAATTAACACAATGTTCGATTTCGGAGCATGTAGAACTGTCGTGACCGGGCTTTGCGCAACGTGCACAGATGGTTGCTGATGCTCGACATGCTGTTTTAGCATGTCCAAATCTCTGGCATAAAAAGCATCGCAGTGGGCTTGGAATGAAAGGCCTCACGTCGCAGCACAAGTAACCGGCTTTTATTTTTGTTGGCATAACAGGAGAATCGAAGGTCAGAACAACATTTCTTGATGGAATGAAATTAGTATCTCGCCTCATCATGATTCTTTTGGCTGCTATAACTTTTTGGTCTTTTAGTTCAGCGACAAATTCTTCGTCGGACACCATTGAGAGTTCTTGGGATGAGATAACTCCTCGGGTATAGTTAAGGGTTCTGTGCGGAAAGACTTGAATTTCGACGTCCCCAAAGTTTTTAATGTTTAATAGTTTTATTGATTGTGTTTCTGATTTGGATTCTATCAATAGGTCTCCAGATTTCAATTTTTTAACATTTTTTACTTCATCAGCTGCATTTTTAATGTATTTTTCGATTAGAAATGGTGACATTTTTGTTAGTTTACCGGATTCGTTGTGTATAATAAGAAATTTAGGGACTGATTTTTTTGGTTCAGAAATGACAGGCGTAACCGTTTCCATACATTGTTTACTGACATAATTTTCATTTACTTCGTAAATGGTGTTTGACGGATCTAAGCCTCCGTCAGGGCAAGAAGTTTCAGGTTCCATGAATATTAGAAAAAATGTTCATCCTGGTGTGCCCCCGCCCACCATGGAGCCCAACCAGGGGAAGCAGTATCCGGCAGTTGTCCGGCAACAGATCTCGGTACTGCCTCAGGGGTCACAGCCAGAACATAGTGCCGCCGTGTCGGGATGTGAATCCGCCAGTTCGCCCAGGGCATCCCTAGCGACAGCACTAACCCTAAATACCCAATAGCATTGGAGTTCAGCACGACAGAGGGACCAAGCGCTCTGACGTGGTGAACCCCAGAGAAATTAGGTGAGCCGATTGACCAGAGCGGGCTCACTCCAGCCACCCGTCTACGCAGAAGCATGGACCAAAGGGCACGCATCAGGTACCCCAGGACTCCACTTTCCCCCGATACGGGACGCCGCACACGGCAAACATGCGGGTCAGAAAAACGTACTGACGTCTTTTTTAAAAGAATCATAAAAAGGGAATAAATGATAATTTAGAAGTAAATAGAACTTAACACAACTAAAAAGGTATTCTATGATACGTAATAACATAGGTGAATAACATAGTTTTTAAATAACAAAAGAATGAATTTAAGGTGTTTTTCAATGTTAAGACATTTTAATGGTTTCCGAATCGCAAGACGTGAAATGGAGAAAAAGGAGGGGTGGGGAATAGAGTAGTGGGATGAAGGTAGAGAAAGATCGCTTAGGTATCCCGGGAGCGCGACCCCCGTGTTCACCAAAGACAGCAAACCCCTGGGAAAGAAAAAGATCACTCAGGTACCCCGGGATTGTGAAGCCCGTACAAACCTAAAGAAGGAATGCCCCTGGGGGCTTATCCATTATGTATTGGATATGAAAAAGAAAAACACTAGAAGAACTGTACACGCTCGCACGTTATAAGCAGGCTGGCCTTTCGAGATCACTTGGAAATCGATCGAGACGGGACTATAAGGATTCGCAGTGAGTCGATGAATTCAAGTTACGAGCATTGCTTCACAGGTATCAAAGTAAGTCAGACAGAATACCGAGTTTCAAGTGATACAAAACCCAAGTTTGAGGAAGGTTTTATAACAGTGGTAGAGGGGGTAAGAAAAATCGACTCCGTTCCCTTTTGCTTCCACGGGGTCTCTCGTTATTGGAAAGGAGATCACAATCATTGTATCCAAAAGTAAATAGACGAGTGTGCTTGTGAACAACAAAAGAGCTATTCATAGCTAGGGGAATCTTCCCCCCACAGGTATGTGATCGACAAAAGAGCTGCTCATGACTGGAGAAATCTTCCCTCGCACAGGTGTGTGATACACAAAAGAGCTGTCCATGGCTGGGGGAATCTTCCCCCACACAGGTGTCACAAACACACACTGGAAGAGATAGTCAATGAGTCTAGCGCTTTTGAAGGAATGAGATTGGAAGCTCCGAATGAGGAGGGTGTGGGATGCAGGTATGTGAACGACAAAAAGAACTATTGTTCGATGGGGGAACTTCTCTCACACTATCAATACGTCAGCATTCCTGAGACAACATACAAAGCAGTGAAATTCCTACCAAAGCGTTTGGACCTAGTTCATTCATTGATGAATCAGATACTTGAGATGAAAGTACATCGACCCCAGAATGCATATTCACTTTTTTATCTGTAAAGGGTAAAGTATATCCGAAAGGAAATGCTCGCTTCATGTTTTTCCACTAAAAGCACTAAGGAACAGGAATGAACACGTTTGAAGATTCAAGTGATATCACTTTCAAGATTTCAGGGCAGCGACACGTCCTCCTCTGGGATATTTTGCAGTCAAAAGAATCTTACTGGTCAGACCTGTTAGAATGGGTCCAGGTGTTGCCATTCTGCGAGTCCACAAATAACCTTATTACATACCATTGCCAGATTCGGTACTAAAACTTTTTCTTCTCCACATTCACGTTTTCATGTCAAAAACGCGGAGGTAAACTTACTACTCAACTCTACTCTACTCTCGAGTGACTTCATTGCCTACCATATGTGTTTGATTTCGCGTTTGAACACGTTAGAATGACGTCATTCTCCATCCCCACCACGTGTTTGATTCCACGTTTGAACACGTTAGAATGACGTCATTCTCCATCCCCACCACGTGTTTGATTCCACGTTTGAACACGTTAGAATGACGTCATTCTCCACCACGTGTTTGATTCCACGTTTGAACACGTTAGAATGACGTCATTCTCCACCACGTTTGAACACGTTAGAATGACGTCATTCTCCACCACATTCACCTTTCTATGTCAGAAACGCAGATAAAAACTGATCGAACTTATTGATGTGGTGGAGCAATCTATACTATTTTAACAGCCAATTACGCACTTAATGTATTCCGATTTAAATTGATTATATTTCGGTAAGTAACCAGGTATTCGTGGCCGAGTGGTTATAATCTCATCCAACTAACACTCGATTACGAGTACTTTTTGGTAGTCAGTTCGATCCCTGCAAAAAATATCACATCTTTTAGTTTTTTAAAAATATGTTTTAAAGATTTTATTATTTTTACTCAAAAAAGTACTAATAGATGGCGCTACGAGTTACAGAAAAATCAGCTCTTAAATCCAACCCCTCTGAAATTCGCCATAAATCCAATCCCTCTGAAATTCGTACACTTTCCCCCGCGTACGTCTTTTGTTGGATCGAGTTTCGAACGCCCCATCAGACAACAGAAAGCTTTACTGACAGAGACGATAGAAATACATCCATGGTAAATTACAGGAATAGAACCTGATCCGCCTACAACTCGCAGGTTGCTAGTGTAGTGGACAAACCCACTGAGCCATGGAAACACGTTCAACAAGGTATTTGACAATATCAATGTTTTATATGCGAATGGAAAATTTATTATTAACAGAAATATTTTATTTTTACACATTATAATTCAGCAGGTTCATGCACCAGAAGTCAGAAATTTTAATTTTAAACTCATAAAATCTATTTTTTTTTGCAAAGTATTAAGGGGTACTCAAATAAAATTAGGATCGTAAATTTAAAGTATGCTACGCCCACACGTATTTTTTCACTAGTACATAAAAAAGACACTGGAACCACAATTTTCTACAAGAAATATTATTCTATAATTGATTAAATAAAATAGTACAATGTATTCTTTAATCACTATTTTCTAAATATTAATAAATTTCTATTTTGAAAATGAACATGATTCTTAAAACAAGATTTATTTTATAACTTGTTTTGAATACTGAACTGAAACACAGCCGAGCGAATAAAAGCTAGACAAAACTTAAATTTCAAAAATGTCCAAGTTAATAGTTTATTTCATAAACTCACGCGTAGACCCGTAAGTTCAGTTTTTGGAATAGCAAAACGGAACAGTTGACTCGAAACATTTAGCATTACTTACTGAATGAAATCCACAACTCGGAGAAAATGTCAAGCGGCATCTCAGACACGCTCCAAGCTATTAGGAATAAAGATGCTCTTCAAAGTCCACTGAAGCAGCGAATGAACGGGCGAAGTACTACTGTATAAACAAAACATCAAACCTATAAACTAGAAGTTTCCGCAGGAGAAAATGTTTTTATGACTGAATTTGCTTGAGATACACGTGAATAATGAATTCTGGTGGACGAATATTGACATAGAATGAGATATGCGGGCTTTGGAATGTTCCCAAACGCGTAAAGGCGCTGGATTAATTTCATTTCCCGAGAAGTCACATGGTGCTTGAAAGGAAGCAGATAATCAAAATGGGGTTTTGAAAGCTCATTCAGAAAATGGGAAGTTTATTTCATTCGAGTAATCTCAAGCTGACAAAAAATAAAGCCTCTTAGGTTTATTTTCGTTTCAAGGTTTAATTCGAAATTAATTTAATGCCGAAATGGTATCCTACTCGGAAAAAGGACAAACTTCTCTCTTAATAATCCCTCAAATAAAAACAACCTCTTATAAATTGCAGTGTTCACTAGGTTGGTAGTCGTTTTAGAGGTTTTTGGAACAAGGACCGTATTTGGTCGAACTACGCCAAACACAAGACAATGTCAAGTTATTGTGAAAAGAAAGAGAAAGATCACTTAGGCATCTTGGATAGTGACCCCCTATGCCTACCAGAGGCAATAAACCCCATGGGAAAAGAATAGATCACTAGGGTACCCCGGGTTCGTGAAGTCTGTACTCACCTAAAGATGTGCACCTGAGGGGTAATTGTTCACTACGAAATTAAGTTTTTCTTACCGTTTTGAGTTCTAGTTTTTACGCAGCCGTTGGTTGGGTTTCTGGGCGTAAGGGCTATGCGCAAGATACATAACGTCATGAAAGGAAAGATTTACTGATACAGAAGAGGGTAATACATCCTAGGTAAGTTATAGGAATCGAACCTGCGCCGCCTAAAGGTTGCTAGCGTAGTTGGCAATCCAACAGAGCGACAGCGGCTCCTTTGCTATGACCCCTTATGGCTATTCTTTTCAAATGTTCTAATATTAGCATGATGGATGGATTATTTTTATGGCATAAGGACCTGGTTTGGTCAAACTACGCCTACGCAGTCAAATTAGTATGTTTATTGTTAAATCAAATGAAGTTTTGGTTGAAATTGTAAGCCAATTGTTTCTTTCAATTAAAATTGCAAAACAAGCTTTCGTGTCTTAGACATTTTGCAATCGAATTTTAGAATTCTTTACAAAAACACTGAAATCTATAAATTATTTCTTAAACAGAAAGCAACATAAATTTTCGATTTTTATTTTCCAGTGGATTATTTTACTATACTGTCAATCGAATCGAGTACAGCAGCGAAGTATTTTCCAGTTTCTGCCATTTCAAAACAAAGCCATTTTTCTTGAATATTTCATTTTTTAAATGGCTCTTTTCAATCGAATTTACTCAGTGCGATTCCAATACCTTAACTTCCTTTTTGTTATTTTGATATCGATATATACGGAAAACAAGCTAACGCATTCTTTTTCAACACAACTACATGTTGCAAGAATTCATAGTAGTATGAACAGGCGGACTCTAGCGCAACCCTGTTTATGCCCCCCCGAGTCCCCATTTTTTTACCAACATGTTTATGGGATCCCCGAGCCCATTAAAAAACGGGTTCTAGCGCACCCACTTTTAGAAAGTAATGGCTCTATTTCACCCACACCAATTTTCTAAAACAATGGTGCTAATCTCCTCATTAAAATCGAAGCACCTTCTAAAAAAGTAATGGCTCTATTTCACCCATTCAAATTTTTATAAAACAATGGTGTAAAACTTCCCCATTAAAACCGCACCCACTTTTAGAAAAGCGATGGCTCTATTTTATCCATATTAATTTTTCTAAAACAATGGTAATGAAATCCTCCATAAAAATCTCGACCCACTTTTAGAAAGCAATGGATATATTTCATACTGTAATACTATTTATTTGAAGTAACCAAAAAGTCACTGAGACGGAAGGGTACCCCCTTCGGAAAGCACCCCTTTTTCCTGCGACGCAGAATTTTAAGGAAATATTTTTTTCATTTAAAGAGATAGATTTTTTTCTTAATAGAAAATATCAGAACTAGACAGAATGACATTCTTTCAATCCGAAGACGGAGAGCGAAAAGAATTAAATGAGCTCAGTGTTAAAGAGCTCCGGCAACTTTGTAGAAATGAGGGCATTCGAGGGTACTCAGGGTATAAGAAGAAGGAAGTTATAGAGCTCATCGAACGTTCCCGAGAACAAGTGGAGTGCCCTAAATGTGGTAAGAGGGTGCGTCGTTATTGCCTGGCAGCCCATCTTCGAGAACACAAGCATCCCTTCCGATTCCAAAAAGATATATTTACGGCCCCTAAGAAGCCTAGGGAAATAAAAATAAAATGCGAGGAATGCGGAAAATACTTTGCCCCCTCCGAACAACATTTCCATCCTGATGAAACTCAAAGGCTTCCAAATACATTGCAGGGTCTTAAAACTCTTAGCAGAAATATGGGTCTGAAGGGGTATTCGAAATTACGAAAATCCGAACTGGTCAATAAAATAACAGAAAAGATAGTAGCCCAGGCCCTCCCCCAGTTCGATCAGGATATTTTTACTCCCCCTTCGCAAATTAGAAATAATTACACCCCACTCCTTATAGCCACATCCCACGATTCGAGGTTAAGAACGTGGCTAATTTCCAACATACACGACATCAAATTTCCGCGATATTTCCTGGAGAACGTTGAAAGACCCGTCCGCAGTCTAATAAAGCAAAGTTTAATTACACAAAAGGCTCTCAAAATAAATTTCATGTTCCTTTGTGATTTTCGTAAAGGTGATGAGGAGATGGAACATAACTTCAAAACTAAAAATGAGGTAATCACTATGGCCACGGACCTTGGAGAATTCTATCGGAGGATAACAGATAAACTTATCACAGAAATGGATGAGTTCCAGGGAAGGGGCTCCGGATGGGCTTTAATACGAGTTAAGAGCTTGGAATTACGAATCAATAAATATAATCCCCTGAGAGGTGCCTCTTACGTCGATCTCCCCAAATGGATCAAAGATAAAAAGGCTGTGATCAATGTAAAGAATGAAGACAATGAATGTTTTCGTTGGGCTCTTTTGTCAGCACTTTATCCAGCTGATAAGGACCCTCAAAGAGTCTCTAAATACAAGACCTTTGAGAACACCCTGCACTTTGAGGGGATTTCATTTCCAGTCTCTCATCAAGACATTCCCAAATTCGAGAAACAGAACGATATCTCTATAAATGTCTATGGGTATGAGGGTAAAAATATTTACCCATTAAGAATCACAAATCAAAAAAGTGGGAAACATGTCAATTTGCTTCATCTAAAAGATGTTGACGAGGATCACTATTGCTGGATCAAGGACTTCTCGAGGTTAACATCCTCACAATATTCGAAACACAAAAGTAAAACATTTGTGTGTGAGTTGTGTTTGACTCGCTATAACGTGGAGTGGAGGCTCCGAAAGCATAAAGAGCACTGTGGGGAAGCTGTGCGGGCGGAAATGCCGAAAAGTAAAAAGATGTGGCGCTGCAAAGGCTGCTCCAGAACCATGAGCAGTGATAAAGACTGCGCGAAACACACATGCGAGAAAATGCCTAAAGCCAAAAAGGTGTGGCGCTGCAAAGCCTGCTCCGAAACCCTGAGCCGCGCGGAAGAGTGTGAGAAACACATATGCCCCTCAGAAGTGGAGCCGGATGAGATTGAAGAAAAGTGGGAGGACTTTGAAGAGGAGTATGAGGAGCCGGTGGTAGCATTTAAGAATGCTAAGCATTCCATGAGAGTCCCCTTTGTGATTTACGCGGACTTCGAGTGTCTTACCCGCAAGATCCAAACCACCCAACCCAAAGACTCCGAATCCTACACCAAAAAATACCAAAAACACGAACCGATGAGCTTTTGCTACCACATGGTATACGCTCACGGGGATTATAAAGCTCCGGTTGTGTACAGAGGCCCCGACGCCCCCGCCAAATTCATAGAGATGTTGAGAGAAGAAGTGAGGGAGATCGAGGCTCTCTATGATAACGTAGAACCCCTCGAAATGACGCAAGAAGAAGAAGAGCATTTCCAACGCACGGAAGACTGTCACATCTGCAGCCTTCCGATATGTGTAGAACCGCCCGAAATGACGGAAGAGAAAGTTCGAGACCACGATCATCTCACTGGAAAATACAGAGGTCCTGCGCACCGGGTCTGTAACCTTCAGTACCAACTTCCACACTTCATACCAGTCTTCATCCATAACCTGACTGGATACGACGCTCACCTGTTTGTCCGGGAGTTGGGGAAATACGAGGAGGCAATCGACGTGCTTTCCTGCACTGAGGAGAAATACATTAGTTTCGGACAAAAAGTGAGTCATAATGATAAGGAACTGATGTTCATTAAAAAGGTTGATAAAGACGACGATAAAAAGAAAAAGCCATGTCTGAAACTGAGGTTCTTAGATAGCTTCAGGTTTATGGCGTCCAGTTTGGATGCTCTGGCGAAGAACCTGGATAGAGGACAGTTTAGGGAGATCTTTAAATTCTTTCCTCCAGAAAAATTAGACCTACTTATGCGAAAGGGAGTATACCCCTATGACTACATGGATTCATGGAGTAAATGCAACGAAACTCAGCTACCACCTAAAGAGGCCTTTTACTCCAAACTGACCGAAAGCGACATCGAAGACGGTGATTATGAGCACGCGCAGAAGGTCTGGGAACATTTTGGTATAAAGAACTTAGGAGAGTACTCAGACCTGTACGTGAAGACAGACGTTCTTATATTGGCAGATATCTTCGAGAACTTCAGAGACGTCTGTATAAAAACTTATGGAGTCGATGCAGCGTGGTACTACACAGCTCCAGGTCTCAGCTGGGATGCCATGCTGAAGATAACCGGAGTCAAACTTGACCTTATTAAGGATTATGATATGTTTTTAATGATAGAAAAAGGAATTCGGGGAGGAATAACCCAGTGTGTTCATCGGTACGCTAAAGTCAATAATAAGTACATGGGTGAAAAATACGATCCCTCTCAACCCAGCAACTATCTACAGTACCTGGATGCCAATAATCAGTACGGTTGGGCTATGACTCAATATTTACCGACTGGGGGGTTTAAATGGCTCCCTAAAAGAAAATTCCCTGAGCTTGATTATATTAATGGTCCAGTGAATATTATTACTGATGGCCCGAAGGGATGGATATTTGAAGTGGACCTAGAATACCCTCAGGAACTTCATTCTAAACATTCAGACTTTCCCGCTGCCCCTGAAATTAGAAAGCCTCCCGGATCAAAAGAGTCCAAACTATTAACAACATTGTTTGATAAGGAAAATTATGTGATTCATATGAGCGCTTTACAAACGTATAAGAAGATGGGGCTTAAAATTAAAAAGATCCACAGGATGCTGGTGTTCGAGCAATCGCCCTGGATGAAGAAATACATTGATCTTAATACAAAATTAAGGCAAAATGCCACCAATACTTTTGAAAAAGATTTTTACAAATTGATGAACCTTGCTCCCTATGGAAAGACGATCGAAAATATTAGAAAGCGTCAGGATATACGGTTAGTTAACAGTGTCGAAACGCTTGAAAAATTAATTGCAAAACCCAATTTTAAAGACAGGACCATTTTCGATGAAAATTTAGCGGCAGTCCACATGCAAAAAACAAACTGCGTCTTTAATAAACCCATCTACGTGGGCATGAGCATCCTGGACTTGAGTAAAACTTTAATGTATAATTTTCATTATGGAGTCATGCTTCCTAAATATGGGACGAGCTTGAAGCTGCTGTACATGGACACGGACAGCTTTATCTATGATATCAAAACAGAAGACTTCTACCAGGATGTAAAGGGTATGATTGACCATTTCGACACTTCGGATTTATCAGAAAAATTTGGTTTACCGAAGATAAATAAGAAAGTTTTGGGAAAATTTAAGGATGAAAATCCTCAACACCCCATGATTGAATTTGTGGGTCTTAGGGCGAAGATGTATGCCCTGAGGACAAACGAGGGTGATGAGATCAAGAACTGTGAAGGGAGAAAAAAGTGTAAAAAGTGCAATAAATGCAAAGAAAGCAAAAAGGCCAAAGGCGTTAAAAAGTATGTCGTAGAGAAGAACATGACTTTCAACAACTATAAACAATGTTTGGAATCAAGAAAGAAGGACTGTCAGTACCAAAAGATGAACATGATCCGGAGTTCGGGGCATGATATCTATACCATCGAGGTCAACAAGATAGCTCTGAGTGCCAATGATGATAAAAGAGAAATCCAAGAAGACGGAATTTCTACACTTCCGTGGGGATACCAAGGGGTTAAAAAATATTTTTTATATAATAAATGGCCGAAAATGTAGATTGGAATGAGTTTTCTAAAAAAGCTCTCACGGAAGAGATTTTGATTGGGTTGGCAGATATTGTAATCTGGCGTTATGTCTTTCAGTACTCGTCTTTGAGTGAAACCTTCATAGAAAAATATGCAACTGAAGGAGATTGGTATATTATTTCTCAGTATCAGAAATTGTCGGAGCCTTTCATGGAAAAGCACAAAGAAGATTTAGATTGGGAACTTCTTTGCAGATATCAGAAAATGTCTGAGGAATTTATGGAAGATCATCTTAGTTTGTTAGTCTGGAGAATTGTATCTCATCGTCAGACTCTGAGTGAAACATTCATTAATAAGTATAACGAAAAATTGGATATGCATTTGGTATCTATTAAGCAAAAACTTAGTGAAAACATGATTAGACAATATCAAGATCGACTTAATTGGCGATATGTAACACGATACCAAACCTTCGATGAAAACTTTGCTTTGGAATTCCAGGACAAAATAGACTGGTGTTACCTTTTCAGATACAAGCTTCATATTTTATCTGATAACTTCTACTCAATTCACTACAGAAAAATAGTTTGTATATTGCTATCTGAGATATGCAATCGAGAGGTATTCTTTGACCCCATCAATGGACCATAATTTTGAAAACATTTTTTTTAATAGTTTTGAACTATTAAAAGAACACTGCATAAAAATAAAGAGCTGATGTTTGACTCCGAAGAAGACCTTTTCGATTTTATCGATACGTATTTAAGTATGCAGGGACAAAAAAAAACCCGAATGAAAAAATTGAATGAAGAATGTAGGCACAAAGATGTTATTAAAAATGATGACGGTTGGTACGTTTGTAGGACATGCTATGAAGAGCTGAGGTATAACCCCAATAAACCCCCTTTCGATCTTTGTCAGTTATATTTATGCTTAGGGATTGAACGGAGAAGGAAAAACAGAATGAAAAATCTGATTAAATGGTTAGATAAGTATAAGTTACCTTTTGAAGATGACCTTTTGGTTGAATTTACTTCTTTTATCCATAAATATGAAGAATTGTTTCCAGAGCGGAAAAACTTAATCAGCAAAGATTACATATTATTTCATATGTTACGGAAAAGAGATTATCAGATCCCACTTAAGTTACCTAAAATGAAAAAAACGCTTGTTCAGAACGACGAAATCTGTAGAACCATCTTCGAAACGTTAGATTGGAATTTTTAATAGCTTTTGTCGGCTATTAAAAATAATTTTATACTAAATCTTTTTTATCAATCCAGCTGGTCTCAGGATAACCTAACCATTTCACTAGATATTTGTTCCCAGCCTTCTTTATGATTTTTTCGATCTTATATACATCGTCTCTCTTATCGTATTTGACCAACTCATTTTCATAAAATGTTCCTTTTACATCTTCATTATTCAAACCCTTAATTCTATAAGTGATTGGATCGGTTTTTAATACTTCGGAAATAACAAACATTTCTTCTGTAAAGGTTGCTTGATATCCCCTTCTAAAGGTTGACTTATATATCGATATTCTAACTTTATCTCCTACTTGAAATTTAGGCTTACGTATGACCTTTTCTTTAAACAAATTGCGGTAGACTTCACCACTGTTTTCTTCTTGACTTGCTTCAACAGGTGTCATCTTGATACTTCTGTGGTATGAATTGTTATAATTTTTCACTAATTGGTTCAATACATCAATGTATTTTTCATTGTTATTTTCAGATAAGTACAGCTTTATTTTATTACCAAGAGTAAGATTAAATCTTTCAACCATAGCAGCTTTTATTTCCACATTTTCTGTTGAGAACCATTGGATATTGTTTTCTTTAAATAACTTTTGAGTTGTTTCACCTACAAACTCCAAACCCTTATCTGTTTGAATCTTTTCAGGAATTCTTTCTTTGAAGATCTTTCTAAATGCTTGAGTTACTTCATTTGATGATTTATCTTTAAGAGGAATAGCCCATGCATATTTACTGAAACAGTCAACAGCTGTTAATAAATATTTGGTACCATCATTATACTTGCTTCTCGCAAATTTATAGACAAACAATAAGTCAGCTTGCCATTGGTCATCGATGTGTGAGACGTAAATTCTCCTCCTTTTAAACTTACGGATAAGCGGTTTATGCTTCGTGTACACATCTTGTTGGTGTAAGAACTCTGAGACCTTTTTCCGACTTAAACCAGTCTTCCTGCTCAGTTCCTTTATACCGCAAAATCCTGTTTCGGGATCATAATAAACTTTTTCGGGGCAACTTTTCTCAGTTACCCCTTCAGAGGTAAAAAACGGCTTTTCTTAGAACCACAATCCATGCATATACCTTTCATCATAGGCCTACCATTTTTTGAGGTGGTTTGATGTGCATCTTTAGTTTCGGTGTGGTCTTTACATTTTAGACAATACACTTTTGATCCCATTCCAAATGTCTTCTTTGCTTTGATGATAGGCTTCACAACAGCTCTGTCTATCCTCTCGCGAATTGTTGGGTTGGGGATATCCTCCAACTCCTTTATCATGTTTGTGTCGCACACTTTGTTTCTTGTTTCAGTGTCTTTGTTTTTAATATAACACACATCATGTTTATAAGCACTTTCATCGACTCGGTTAATGGGTTTACTCCATTCTTTATGCGTTAAATCGGGGTTCAGCCTAGTTTTCCCTCTAAGCAGTTGAGTTCCTGGTCCCGTAAATTGATGTCCTGGCAGATGCATTTCAAATGGTAAATTGTTGATTGCGGCGTTTACAACGCCTTTCCCTTTCTTGTTTCCTTTCTTTTTTCCGCACATTTATTTATATAGAAAAAATTATTTACTCACATATGCATATCCATTGAGTAGGGTTTGTTTCATGTACTTTTCTCTTGGTAGGTAGACTAAGTTATTTACAAAATCGTCCTCTCGCTTGTACACCTCCTCTTCTGATATCGCGCTGGATTTGTACGAATTAAGCAGCTGTTTGTAAAACCTGTAAGACTGTTTGTACTCTTCTTTCCTTTCCACGATATTCAAAGCTTTATCAATAACTTCAACTATACCAACGCTTAAGCTGAGAGCACCTAGGGGGGCCAGCACCAAAGCTGATAGACCCAATGAACTTAAAACGAACTTGCTAACAGTCATGGTGATGTGAAATTTATGGTAGTGGTGATAGCTCTTTCTGTAAACGTAAATTTTCTTCTGTAAGTACTCTTCCATCTTTATTTATAGGCACAAAATATTTCTTCCGGTATCTCAAGGCTGGTTTAACTAAATCAAGCATAAAAAAATCATACGGCTGTTGCATACACTTTGTGTACAATCTACTAAATTCTTCTTTTGTCAAACTACCATCTATCTCTCTTATGATCTGTTGAATCTCCCTCTGTTGGAGGTTGAAAAATATTAAGTAATTGCAGTTTCTCCTGATAACAATAGGTGTTCTATAATAAGATTGGGAAAGGTAAATGATTGAGGCGTTTTTCTTCCTGCCTCTGACGAAAAAATCTTCTATGCTCTTCTGATCCCTGTCAGTCATGCAATCATCAAAGACAACAACATTTTTGCAGGATGGGTCAAGGTCATCCACTGTTATAAAATCCTTTGAATCAGAGGAGAATAAAGTTCCCTTCGTGCCGAATTTTTCGTATAACTCTAGCATAATTTTCTTCTTCTTTTTAGGATACTTTATCGAGTCAATATCCACACCATCAAACATTGTGTACTTCTCTTGCAATTTGGTATACTTGGCTTCATACATATCTTTTGCACAAACGAATAAATTATCAAAATCGAGATAATCATATATGAAGTTCAGCAATAAATTTGTTTTACCAGTCCCTGAAGCTCCAGCGATTAGAAGCCTGAAAGGATGCTTTGGTAGTAAATAATGTTGATTTGCATCGACTAGTTCTTCTGCTTCTGTATAATTTTCAATTCGAATCATCTTTATTTAATGTCAAAAAGTTTGCTTCAGCAAAAAATTACTTTGCTTGAGTAAAAACATAATTTGCTGGGAGCAAAACTCTTTTTTTCATAATAATAAATGAATACTATCCAAAAAGAGCGAAATAAGAAGTTAAGAGAAGAAGTTAAAAATGACCTGAAAGTTTTCAAGCTGCAGGCTCAAATCAGAAGAAACAACGAACAACAACTCGGAGAAGAACTAGGTATCCAGAGGTCACTATCCGACTTCCACAAGCCTGTAACCGAAAAACTACAAGCACAAGAAGCAACAAGATCAGAGCAGCTTAAGGTTATAAAAGATACCCTCGATAACATTCCTCAAGCAATTGAACACATTCCTCTAGCGATTGAACATCCCTCCCCAGATATCTTTAATTTTGACAAAGAATTGGATATAGAGTATTTAGAGAAAAACAATTTTCCAAGACCCTCAAAATTGTACAATGAACCCAAGGTAGTATTGCAAGAAATTATTGATAAAGTAAACAAAGTTCACATGAAAATGGCTCGCCAAAAAGGGAACATTATGAGCCAAATTTCTCGAATGACTAAGAAAGATGAGGAAAGAGAAGAAAACTTATTCTCCCAGGTTGATTATTTAAGAGAACATATGCATACGTTAGAAGATTATCGAGAGAGATTAAGAGACTTGCAAAGAAAGGAAATATATCTCGGCAAAGGAGTAGAAGATAATATGACAATGTTGGCTCGGTTCACTGATAAGATTTGTAATGGAACCAAAAGCAGAAAATTATATAATGAAGTCGTTGATTTATTGGACGCATTGTTGAAAGAAGGAACTTTGACCAGCGAGCAGGTGAAACACTATTACAAAAAATTTTCTTTAAATAAATGAGTAACTACATACAAACCAAAATACATTTAAGCGATCACCAGATTGCTAAACTTAAATCCGCACACCAGAAGGGGGAAGAAGTAACTCTACAAATAGATAAGTCAAAACCCTCTAACTATGACATGTATTTAACTTCAACTCAAATTGCTCAACTTGGGAAAGGGAAACGAATCACCATCAGTAAGTCACAACTCAAGAAAACTGGGGGCTTTCTACCCTTTTTAGCGCCTTTTATACCCGCATTAATTGCTGGGGCAAAAGCATTAGCGTTGGGTGCTGCAAGTGGGGCTGCTGGGTGGGGGGCCAAGAAAGCTTTGGATAAAATTTCCGGATCTGGTAAAAAAAAGACCGTTGGAAAGGGAGTCTATCAAAATTGGGAATATCCAACGAAGTAATTGAACAAAATATGAAGCATGAAAGGGGGTTTAGGGGCGTCTTCACTTCAGATCTATTACCCAAAAAGATGAGGCTGTTTGAAAACGGCATTATTAATCTAGACATAGCTACAGGACCCGGTACGCACTGGGTATGTTACTATAACGATCCTAATAATGACTTTGTTGAGTACTTTGACCCTTTTGGAGAGCACATTTACAAAATTCTTCCAAATATCAAGAAATATCTGCTAAGTTCTGGAAGGAAAAAAGAAATTGGATATAATTCAAGCTTTCTACAACATCCTGCCTCTGTAAAATGTGGTTACTTTTGTATGAAATACATTAGGGAAAGAAACAAAGGCAAATCAGTTGTTGATGTGTTATATTCTTTTACGCAGGAGCCTAGCGAATCTAACGAAAAAAATGTTCTCTATAAATAAATGGTGTTATTAATTTTAGATTCGAAGAACTCGGAAAGATCGGAAGATTTTACGATTGAATATTCCAGGCCTTTTAGAATCAAACAGATTGCCCTTCAGTCCTTTTCTATGTATGTTTCATGGGATAATATCAAAGACGAAAAGTTTTCATACTATGACGGTCAACAGTGGTTCGATTTGGTGATACCAGATGGAAATTATACTATCAGAGGTCTGAACCGTTACATGATAAATTTTTTTGGAAACGATCCACCCATTCTATTTGGTATAGTAGAGGAGCGACAAAGAATTGCCATTCAACTGAAAAACAACTATAAGATCAATTTATCAAGAACCAACAACCTGCACAAACTTTTAGGTTTCGAACCCAAAATATATGAAGAGCCCGAACAAATAGGAAAGTACATTGCTGACCTTTCCGGCGGTAATGATAACATTTACATCCATTGTGATATCGCCGAGGGAGCCTTTATCAACGGCTTCCACTCTTCAAACGTTATCTATTCTTTTACAAATAGTAATCGACCGGGCAGTCAAATTATTAAATCCTTCGACAAACCTCTGTTCTTCCCTGTTCGAATGGAGAGTGTCTATAGAATCAGAATGAGAATAACAAATCATAGAGGCGATCCAATCCCACTCAATAAGCAGGAAGTACAATATAATTTTATTGCCCTATAAATAAAAGAAATGAACAAACACAGACTTCAAAGGAAGAGTAAGAAGATTCAAGGGAGGGGGTTCTTTTCAGACGTACTGTCTACTGTCGGACCTGCTTTAAAAGACAAGGCCCTCATGTTCGTACAAGATCAACTAAACAAGATGAATGTATCACCACGTTTCGGCTCAGCATTAGAAGGCAAAGCTAAAGCGTTTGTGCATGATAAATTCAACGAAATTTTATCAAAGAAGAAGAAACATGGAGCTGGACTAAAGTTCCTATAAATTCGATTTAATAGCCACGTGGCTATTAAATTGAGAAGGAAAAAAAAAATTATATAATAAATGAACAAAATATTTGAATTAGACAACACCGATTATTATTACGATGATGACATCGAAAGTTTCGAGTATAGAGAAGTGAGGCATGAAAATAGTGATAGTTCTATGGAAAACGCCACTTATCACTTCTTTATACAAGACACTAACGCCAACATTTTATACTCTAACGGTTACCTGCAGCAAAAACTGAAAATTGTTAAGAGCGATGGAACTGCAATAGGTGATGATAATGTAGCTCTCGTGAATGGAGGTGGCTTAATCAATGCCAACAGGTTTACATTAGGGAACACAGAAATCGAATCGAACATTAATTATTCTGCACTCCTCCAACATGTGCTAGGTTTGATTCATTTTACACCGGACTATTCTACTTCGGAAGCTAGCAATATGCTCTTCTACATTGATACATCCAACACTGCTGATAGAAAACACTTAAAATACGGCGGGGCCTTGGCTGAAGACACTAAAATAACAGACTTTTTAGAAAGATTGGGGTTGAATGACGACTTTAATCAAGGATTCATTGAAAGGTGCAAATTCACTAGAAACAGTAGCACTGTAACACTATGGATCCCATTGAAATATATATTTGACTTCTTCCGTGAATACAAGAAAGTTATTACTGGGTTCCAAGTCAAATTTGAGTTTCAGAGAAATCATAGTGAAAATATGTTGTACACCAATGAGCAAAATAAGAACTATAAAGTTGTTGTGGAAGATTTATCGCTTTGGCTTCCTTACGTTAGATTCAAAAACTCAGCTGCAGCTAAATTTAACGAATTAAGGTTGTCAGATAAGACCCTCGAGTTAAACTGGAATCAACACAGCATTGTAAAATCGAATATCTTCTACAAAAACTCAAGCGGTTCCTATAGCATAAAAGCCACATCAGATGAAGTCTTATCGCTGTATGTGATACCTCAATACACTGAAAGGTATGAGAACGCAGGGCAAAACAATATGCTGTTCGACCATTTGGACATGACAGAATGTTGGCTGATGATAAATAACGTTAAGGTTCCAACTGTTAGCTACATGATGGACTTTGGTAAGAAGGATTATAATAGGTTATACGCAGCCCTTTTAGAATCCGGACTCAACACCATTACATCGGAAACTGGATGCATGGTCAACTATTCAAATTTTGGAAAATTGCATCCAATCATTTGTTTTAATCTTGCTCATCATCAAAACTATACAGATACAAATAACTTGATGATTGAGTTCAACTGGAGGTTGAGAAACAACACCACTAAAGATTACGTTTTCTATTTCATCCTGCAAGAGCGTAAGAGATGTCACTTGAACATCAAGAATAAAGACATCACCATTATCAAAACATTAAACGTATAAGATTTTATTTTTTATAGTCGGAAGATTATAAAAAAAAATTCATTGAAATAAAGAAATGGCAGCTTATTATCCAATTTTTGAGGATGAAATCAAAGAAGGACCTCCTGGCATTCCGGGAGTGGGATTTAAATTAACGAATGATGACAATTACGACATGGAAAAGAAGATTTTAAGGAACTTAAGTGATCCTATTCAATTAAATGATTCAGTAACTAAGTATTATGCGGATGATATGCAAAGAGATTTAAAATCAAAAATTAAAGCTTTAAGTGATGTAAGTATTATACTAAATCATGATGGGGAGTTTGATGCAAGAAACAAAGTAATTGACAATTTAGAAGATCCTGTTGGTGACAGAAATGCTATTAATAAAGCCTACTTTGAGAGACATGCATTATTGTTAAAGCATAATATTTTTGATGCCCGAAACATTCCAATGAAAAACCTTGGTAAACCGAATGACGACAAAGATGCCGTTACCAAAAAGTATGTTGATCTTAAAACAAAAATCAACCATAAAAGAGATGATAATATGTTAAAAAGAGATAACGACGGTCTTTATGTTCCATCTTTAATACAAAACGAGCATTATAATTTTGAAAATAAAAGATTAACGAATGTTTCCAATCCAATCGAAAATTCAGACGCTGTGACTAAAGAATATGCTGATGGTAAAATATTTTACGCAACAACCGAGCAGTACGAAACTTACAAAGAGGATGGAATTCAAACCGTAACATTCAATAAATTCAGTAGTAATTTACTGACTCCCGACATGAATCTAACGTGTGAGATGGACATGAAAATTATAATATTTTTAGGATCTAAAGATCGAAAAATTCCTTTAATCAAATTGAGCATTGGTGGACATCATATTCTTGAAAGGCCGTTAGAAACGAATAATGAATCCTGTTTAGCGATTGCATTTGGTAGAAAAGATAAACAAGTGTTGTTAGAAATTTCACCAGATGGTAAAGAGAACAAAATCAAGCCACATATTATCGTAGAAAAAATTAATTACCTCATATAATAAATGGCAGCATATTATCCCCTTGTTGAGGAAGAAATTAAACAGGGGCCTCCTGGAATTCCCGGGATAGGCTTTAAATTAACGAATGATGGCAATTACGACATGGAAAAGAAGATTTTAAGGAATGCCGAAGAACCCACTCAAAATAGTGATGTTACAACAAAGTCATACGTAGACATATGTAAAAAAATCTTAAAGACGACCATTCAAGCTTTATCGGATAGAAGTTTAATTCTTTCGGAAAACAATATGTACGACGCAAAAGGCAAAAGAATTTGTAATCTTTTGGACCCAGTTGAACAGTCTGATTGTGCAACAAGGTACTATGTAGACATACTCACTAAGAAGTTACAAAATAAAAGTTTACTACATTCATTTCGAGGAGACTTTGATGCTAAAAACAAAACGATAGGCAATGTAAGAGATCCGGAATCTGACAAAAACGTAGTAAACAAACAATATTTTGAAAGCAATGCTTTAGTACTTAAAAACGGTATTTATGATGTGAGGGACATTCAAATCAAAAACCTCGCTGTACCGAGGGACCCGAACGACGCTGTATCAAAAATGTATGTTGACCTTAAAACGAAAATCAATGATAAAAGAGGCAACAATATATTAACAAGCGATAACGATGGTCTTTATGTCTCTAATCCACTGGAATTAAATGATGTCGCCACAAAAAATTATGTGGATAATCGAGAATTCTTTGCAACATTAAGAGAGCGTTTCGAATGCTCACCTAATGAATTCAAAGAAGTTAATTTCGATCTAATGAGTTCCACATTATTAGACGAAAATTTATCATTGTCAGCTGATATGACCATGAAAATAACGGTACAACTGTTACCCGCATCAACAAGCCATATTGAAACGTTTGACATACGTTTAGATTTTAATAATGGTGCCTCTATTTTTCAAATAGCTGCACAAACATTACAAACAGTTACTTATTTTAAGCGAGGTAAAAAGAATGATGTTCTTAAACTATACATATCGTGTAAAAAAAATGATATTAAAGTTCAACCATATTTACATATCCAAAGGATTGAATTTTTCAACTCTAAATAAAGAAATGGATTTAATTAACCCATTTGTTTAAATTTGATCAGTAACTTTTTTTAATAATCCTGGATTATTAAAAAAATAAAAAAGGCCTATAACTTACTGATCTTTTGAAAGACATTGAACAGCCAAGTTAATTAATTTTGCGATGTCATCTTCTAATTTTTCGAAACAGTTGCCAATTTCTGATGGGTTGTCTAAATCATTTGAAAGAATAGCCAATTGCAGATATTGCAAGGACCGCTTATATTCCCCAATTATTGTAGATAATGGCTCCTTGAACGAGTCTAACCAAACAATTTTTTGCGAATCTTTATTAGTGAAAAGATGTGTACAACTGCAAGCTGATGGCAAATGGAATTTGGGTTTGTTCATTTCTGTATTCATTTTTTCCGTTTGTTTCTTATATATATTTATTTCTTTAAATCAATTTTATTCTAAAGCAGTATGCTCAAACACCGTCGGCAATGAGTGCTCACTTCCTCGTACGAGAGTCCTTGAAACCGGGGCCGCGCTAGAGCGTTGAAACTCGCAAAACTGCGGCTTCGTTACGTCACATATGGGGAAAGAACACTTTTGTAGTATGACGTATAAAAACTATTTAAATTGTGTCAATAGATGGCAGCTCCTTACGGACACATATTATAATGGGCGTGTTTAACAAATTCTTACAACTTCTTATAAATATATAACGTTTTTTCAACCTTTCTTTGATTAGATAAATTGTGGTGTTTGATATTTTAAAGAATTTTAGCATTCAACCTGAAAAATGACTTGTTTAAAGTGATATATTCGACGATTTTCCCCTCCAGTGTAATGTTTAAATACAATTTTACGTGAGGTTTTGTTGGGTACCCATGGCTTAACGGTATGCGCGCAGGACTCCTAACATCAAGGTCCCAAGTTCAAACCCCAACCTCTCCCACATTGTTAATCAATGTGGGTTGACCACATTGTTAATCAATGTGGGTTGATGGTTGGTGACCTCTACCTAGCCAAAAATGACATGTCCGCTGCTCTCGTCGTTGTCCAAAAGAGCAGCACTCTTCGAATAAGTGGTGGGTGGGATCCCGACGTCAAAATGATGTCACAGTCTTACAGTGTTGTCCAACTTGTTATATGTAAGCCTCAGTGGCCGGTGGGCTCAGAGCGTACTTGATCTTGAATTCGACCTATCAAGAAGGGCCCCTTGGTGGGTCGAGTTTGAGATTGAGTACGCTCTGAGCCTACTGGGGAGGCATTTTGCAAAAAAATTTTAAGATACTTATCAATTTTTAATGATTATTTTCATTCATTAAAAATAAAATCACATAAAAAAAATTAGTTGAAAGAAAATTCTACCTGGTGCGCTGGGTTGGCTTTACCAATATCCTTCTTACCTCGATAGATTAAATAGCACTGTTTTGTTATTAAGCTTAAATGCTCGTCAGTCATTATTTTGTTGAAACGTTCGGGGAGAAATACTGTGCCTCCACCAAACTTACAACAGCCTTTTCACCATAGCATGTCTTTACCATTTTCGCATCGGATATCAGGTACTTTTTACCAATTTCTAAATCATCCAGCTTTAGATAGTCTGATTGCAAATTACCTACTGAATTTAGACTTTTGAGAAGAGAACTTTCCATGGTTTTTGATTTCTTTGTATACTAAATGCATCTCTTTAAATGAAAAAAAACACGAGGCAGTAGATATTATATCTAAACTGACTGATATACTTTGTATTTAAACTTTAACTGTAACAGTGTTAATGGTTCTAACAGTGTAAATGGTTAGAACCATTTACACTGTTTACTAAACATTTCCTTAAAATTCTGCGTCGCAGGAAAAGGGGTGCTTTCCGAAGGGGGTACCCTTCCGTCTCAGCGACTTTTTGTTTACTTCAAATAAATATTATTACAGTATGAAATATATCCATTGCTTTCTAAAAGTGGGTCGAGATTTTTATGGAGGATTTCATTACCATTGTTTTAGAAAAATTAATATGGATAAAATAGAGCCATCGCTTTTCTAAAAGTGGGTGCGGTTTTAATGGGGAAGTTTTACACCATTGTTTTATAAAATTTGAGTGGGTGAAATAGAGCCATTACTTTTTTAGAAGGTGCTTCGATTTTAATGGGGAGGTTAGCACCATTGTTTTAGAAAATTGGTGTGGGTGAAATAGAGCCATTACTTTCTAAAAGTGGGTGCGCTAGAACCCGTTTTTTAATGGGCTCGGGGATCCCATAAACATGTTGGTAAAAAAATGGGGACTCGGGGGGGCATAAACAGGGTTGCGCTAGAGTCCGCCTGTTCATACTACTATTCATCACACCTAATTATGCTGATACATCTCAGCTGTATCCACGAAAGAACTTACTGTTTTACTTAAAGCTTTAAAATCAGGAGTTATCAGTAACAGTAGCGGGAATTGCAAATCATTTTCCGAGCTGAAAATTGTTCTAGTTCATAAGATATTTGTATTTTAACATGTTTGATATTTTTTAAATGTATTTATTCTTTTTCATATCTGGCTGGTTATTGGCGAGTTATCGTCCGCTACTTTGGATGGATATAGTTGAAGCGTACGAACGGTTCCTATAATACCTTCTCGGAAGGAATACAATTGTAATCTGCCAGAGTACGAGGATGCTGTATTTCACCGAGGTGGTAGTCGTTATTAAAGCCCCCCTTTTAGGAGGTCTATTTGGTCTATTTTTAATTTTGTTAGTCCCTAAAAATAATATGTCCTCCACTTATGCTCAACAAATTTGCACGCCAGCCCGTCATACTATAATGGAAATTTTTCATGTATTTCTTAGAGAACTGTTTCTACTCTTATTTTTGAATTTTTACAACATAAGATATTGTTGTGTATTTCTGATTATAAGAATTGACTCCAAGTCGTAAATATTGTTAATCTCTTTAGTGAGTTATTTTGTTAAAAGGTTGGTACGACTTATTCAGAACTTTGAGTTCTGGTATTTTTAAAAATTTTAGGCCATTGTTAGGAAAAATCTTACCTTTACTGAATTTTACTGAGCCGTCATATTTGATAATTCGTACTTCGCGGCTTTTGAACCGCCTACCAAAAACAGGAGTATTCACTTCAATTCTTTCCCGATATTGGTGAAAGAAGTCGAATTAAATTATTATAAAGAACGTTAACTTTAATGATGTTATATATCAATTTAATATTACTTAAGATTTGACTTATTTTCCGAATAACCCTCGTATATTAAATAGTATAAGATATTTCATAATACACTTGCAGAATCCGGGCTAATGGTTGATATGTATTTGATGTTTCAAAGATACAACCCTTAATATGCATGATTATTCTTACTTAAACGTGTAGTGTATTAAGTTTTGAAAACCATAACAATGCAAAGTAAAAAAAATTTCATACAGGTATACAAGATCCATTCAAATCGTTATGTTCACAACATCACATACACTAATTTGCCCAAGAAAATCCATTCAAATGAACTGATATTTCCAAGATCATTAAAATTCTTTCATGTTACACAAGATTGCATACCTTGACAAATGAACATCTTATGTTTAAGCAATATAGACCTTGCAATATTGTGTTCGTAAAGGCAAATACAAAGAACAAAAGGGAACAGCTGCAGTATAGACCGCCCCCCAATCCATTTGGCGACTTTTTTTGTCGCCAACCCTGACGTTACTTGGCGACATTTTTTAACAGACGTATTACAAAAAAATGTACATAAGTTGAATATAAGTTATTCTAATCTTTTAACAGATTTCACTGTAAATGAGGGTTTCCTGTTTAAACGGGGCTGCCAGTCGTGAACTGAACCCTCATTCGCACCCCATTCGATTTTTTTGTAAAATGGAAAACGAAATTTCAAAGCAACCATTATAGAAACCCTGGCGTTTTTTTATGTGCAAAGAAATTGCACAATCGCCATAATAAATAATGTAAATCTTGATTATTTATAAAAATACAGTTATCACAGTCAATATATAAGTCTGGGTTAAATATGTCTATATATACAGAGCGTAGGGACGCTGTAGGGTTGCTAGAATGGAGTGGAAAAAAGTGGGGGTTACCAAAAACAACAAATCGCAATTGAAGGTTGGCGACAAAAAAAAGTCGCCAAATGGATTGGGGGGGGGGTGTATACTGCAGCTGTTCCAACAAAAGTATTATCAATACATTTCACCCAAACAAATTTAGATATAGTAAATAGGAACAGTAAAAGGAAAACTACACTATGAAGAACACATCACAAAATATGACTCTAATATGCGTGAATACTGTTTGTAAGTACTTCCAAACTCAAAACATACACACAATAAAAAATTGAACCACTTTTGACTAACCATATTCAAATTTACAAAAACGAACTAATTTATAAAACGTCACACAACATAAAGCATTACAAATTAAATTAAATTCAAGCGTTGAAGGATGTGATTACAATTATAACGTTGAAAGATTAAAACCATGCATTTATTTCGAGAGAAAAAATGCACAATTGTAATGTTAATGAGGTCACAATAGGTAACTTGCATGTCAACGCTTTTTCCATTTGCATCATTGGCGTGGTATGGAAGTTTGGAGAGTGGGGTGCCAGCTCAGGTGTTGCCTCGTCATCTGACCGTGGTTCAAAATTACGTGGTGTTGTCCTCGGATCTTTCCCTTTGGGATTGATCCCGGACCGTCACCAATAGCCCGTTGTGTTGCTCTAGTGTGACGTTAATTGAAATACCCCCCCCCCCCATTTGCATCATTCACTTCGAAAAAACCCACTTAATGTACCATGAAATAGGGTAGCCAATATTTGTTGTAGACATATATCCAAATACAAAAAAGCAATAGTTTAACCATATCAAAGTAAAGGCATGTGTGGATGTCTATAAATGTCACCTCCAAAAAAATGCGTAAACCTCATCATCCAACCGTCCCCGGTAGCTAATCCGTAACTCTTCCAACCGGGCTACGACAGCCCTTTTTTCTTTAAGGATTGGTTAAATTTGTACCACATTCTAAACGCGCGCGCGAGTTTGAATATTACTCAAAGTTATTATGATTACTTTGAAAAAGAAATTACTAAATTTTTTGGAGGAAAAGTAAGAGCAGTATGATAAGTATTCCTTATTTTCAGTCATCTTATTCCGCAAAAATTCATTAAATACTCTGCCATGCATGAATATATATATACTTTTAGTAAATTATGGAAAAACTAGCGACAAAAATATCACGACCTATTTCCACAAAACGCATCGAGTGACTTTCAAAATACTGAAGATGTAAACGGTAAAGAAACAATTTAATGAGTTTAAAAAATTGCAGCAATCTATTACTAGCCAGTGATGTGATACTTTGCGCTTAATTTCATGCTTTAATAACTAAATTTTAAACATACATTATTTTTTTGAATGTTAACCTATTTTCCAAAGTTCCTTAAGAAAGTTTCAGAAATGAAGATACTAAAACTATGTTACTGAAAAGATATGTACCATACGATGAAATATATTTAATTACATAACATTCTTGTGATAGCCCCCTGTGATAGGGGGCGTGAAATCGAAAAACTATAAAAGTTACTGCGAAGTGCCAATTGGGCAAGGCACCAGAGGGATGGACACCAGTTGATCCCTCGAAAGGAACGGATGTATCAATTACGGAGTACCTGGCAGATTGACTGCCAACCTCCACATTATAATTGATAGAAATTTTACTGATTTTAAAGATGCAATAAGAGGAGAAAAGTTAAAGGGAGTGACAATGCACTTGAAAAAGGTGAATAATTTAAGATAGTAGATAGATTTTTGTAATTGATACAATTAGGAGTCCAATTCACGTTCCAATAGAGAAAGAGCAATGCAAATCAGTGACCGAAAAGAGGCTGGTAAACAACGCATGGGCTGTGGTGATAATTAAGGGATGGTGATAATTTAGGAGAGAGAAGAATAAAGAGTGTCAATTTGGTGTGTTCAGAAGATTCCCTGAACTCACCACATAGACGTTTTGGTCGTTGGGGGAAGGTATGGTACTCTCTGTCAAGATGAGAGCGTGATCGTTTTTTGGATTTAATTAGTGAAGTGTCGTAAGGGAAGAAGGGTATTGGGAACTTGCGGAATTTTATAGAAAAATTTTGTGGATAGAGTTTTGATGAATTCGAAAATAGGTTCAATTTTGAGGTCTTTGTGAATAACTTCACGGCGGACATAGTAGGGGGCATTTCCATATGAAGAAGGGTGGTGTTTTGGAAAGCTTGAAGAAATTTAATATTTGAGATGCAGGTAGAGCCCCATATGGGAGAACCATAGGTTGATCCCTCGAGCGTTGTTCGGGAAACAGCATTAAAGAAAATCACCACGTGATGGTCGATATTTATCTGGCTTTGCGAGACATCATAAACAAAAGGATACAGTTTGAAATTCTTTATTGTAGCTTACCACTGATGGTCTGGGAAACCAGGAAGATCAGGCAGGAGTCAAATAGGCCTAATGGTATAACTGCCACCTCGCGTCCTGCTCTCAGCGTGTTGATCTCCAGTCTTAGTAGTTTTCAAGCTGCCGCTTCAGTTTTTCTCCAGCGTTGCCAGGTACCAAATGCAGTCACGTAGCTCTATGGCTGACGAAAGTTACTTTTGGGAGCGAAAATGCAGCACTGGGTTACTCTAGATTTTCGGAGGTTGCTATAGATTTCGCCGTCTTGGCTCGAAAACCTTTCTGGCGTGGAAGCCAATTCGATTTCAGCCAATTTTGATTTTGGAATGTGTTTCAGTGGTCAATCACGCCACAAGCGGATGGACACAGCAAGAATCCTAATGTTAAAACTTGGACGAATTTTCGAAGGTTCGCACATGCGCATTGGTTCCGTTAATGGTAGGGAAAAGTTTAAGCGGGTTTGAAAAAATCCCTAAAATAATGGCGGTTGTTGATATACATGTTATTTCATTTAACACAATCTTTTAATCGAGATCAAGGATTATATGAATTTTTGGTGGTGGAAAAATGAAAGTTCACTTGCCCAAAAAAGTACTCGTTCATAAGATTGGATATAACTTAAAGGTAAGCACAATCTATTTTAATTTTGAAACTTTATTTTCGATTTCGTAGATATGAAAACACTGCATAAAATTATGGAAAAAATTCATCATTGCGCCTTTCATGTGAGAAATATTGATCAGTTTCTGCTTTTACTTTTGATTGTTAGTGTTTTTCTAAAGCGCCTTAAATAATGTTTACGAAGGAGAGTTTTCGATGGATTTTGAAAATGAGGTTGTTTGATGTTACTACTGTTTGATGTGTGATCAGCATTTTCTGCGAATGATCTAGAATTGAAAGAAGGCATCCAATGAAAAAATATGTTGTTTTATTAGATGACCTTTTACGCTATTATGAACAGATTTTATATTATTTTTCGATAATTCTCTTAAATTTTGTTTAATGTGTTCATGGTATAATTAGATATTGCAATCTGCAAAATTTAGGGAAGTTCAATTTGGAATATGCTTTGAAAGAAGCGTATCTAATCAAAAGTTTGGGGAGAGGTGCATAGTCGGATGTTCACTTGTTGCAAAAGCATGTTGACACCAGAAAAATCAACTCTGGGTACAGGTTTTTGTGCCCTGAGAAGTGCAAACCATGTTCCTTGTTCTTGCAGCATAGGTCATTAATATCAAAGCTAGCAGACTCGGATATATTGACGTTACATCGTTAAGGTATTCCTGAAGATGATTGTCACTTTTTGTTCAGTCTATCCCATTTGGGCTTTTCAGTCCTACTGACTGGAAGGTGATTTAGCAAAGGTACCATGCGTGTATAGTAAATTTTGGAATGTTTTACTGTCACATATTTGAATTAGAGAAGGAGTTAAAGATTAAACGCTGATGTTTGTATCGAACTTCATGAATCGAGAACTTGAATCTCAGCAAGATGGAAATTTAAAAGGGATTCATTAAAAATAAGTGAACATTTTTACATCTAGAAAATATGCAATGATAGATTTCAAACAGATATTGGAAGTGAAAAGCATCCTCACACCTTTGTCATGAAATCCATTGGACATTACCCCTTACTTTATACATCGTTATTTGTTTAACTCAAAAATAGACACGACAAAAACATTTGTTTAATGAAGGGAAACTTAAAAAAGCTGAAAATTTAAGAAGAAAGTTTTGTAAATGCACTAGACAAAATAAAGTGACAGCTTTCAAAATTTCTGCTTAAAAGTACTTTGAGATCTCTAAGACTTCAAGTACATTTAAAAACCCCATTATGGCAAAATTCTAAATTTAAGGGATTGAAATCTTTTTGAAAGTAGATAACTTCACTTCTCGAGCAACATTTATCCCCCACTATCAACATATTTCAGCAACAAGTTCAAACGCACTTAACAACACACACCTCATGTATATACAAATCTTTATATGTAAAATAAAAAATTTAAAACATTTTGATAGGATATTAATCTTTTAATTGTGTTAATACTAGAAAGTTGTCATATACCTAGATAGATGGTGGGAAGCAAGTGACCCCATGGTGGATAAAAATCTTTGTACTCTGAATTTTGATTTTTTCTGATCTCTTATATGCCTGCATCAAAATATTTGTATTAACTGCATTATTAATTCTAAATGCCATATAAGGAGTGCAAATTCTCATAAACGGAATGAAATGTCCTAAGTTTTTCTGCTTCCCTGTCACTAAAATCCAAGTATTTACCATATTTATCTAAAATATAAAAGCATACACACATTCACCAACAAATTCTTTTTCTTGATTTGGTAGTAAACAAGTGTATCATTTGGCCTACAATGTCCATGCCATTACTTTATCTAGTTATCATCGGATATGTCTGATGCACCAAGTCTACAACTTCATGGTTTATTCGTAGATAAAAGACGTTGAGATTTAGTTTTAGCTTATCGGCAAAGATACTGTCACAATTTCCAGTATCTATTTCATCCAATCTTAGAAATCTTTTCTAAATATCTTCCTAAATGAGACCTCATCTTCAAGCCATCTTCTCTATTCTTTATCAGAAAAGAAAGTGGCCATCATGTTCCTTAATTGTTCACGTAAGGTGTCAGACTTGGAAACATTTAGAAAGAAAATTACTGGTCAGTTGACAGTCTCATTAAAACAGTGTCTACAGCTGGGGAGGGGAGCAACACTTGTAAACAAAATGTAAAAGGGAAAACAAGGTGAAACTGCTTTGAATGTGATTGACAAAGAAAATTTCATAGTATTCCAAAATACCATCTTTGTAGGTATAGCGTAAGATATTCCTGGTTCTATTTCCAACCAGGCCAGAATGTTTAAATACACAATAAGTATTGACCAAACAATTAAGTCATTAAATAGCATATTTAATTCAATGGTAAGGGCGTTATAAGTGGCACACAGTGTGAGGGCCCCATACGTCTTTCTCGTGTTAAAAGAATGTTTAATATACTTAACTTAGAAAACAAAACGTACTTAGGAGGAAACATACCCAAATTTTTATAAAATTTACGAATGATTCTTTCCTGAATTACTCTAACCCACTTTATTTTCAACACGTTATGTGCCAATAAGTTCAATTTAGCTTACGGGCTGTCGTGGCTCAGTGGGTTTGCTCACTGCACTAGTGACCTAAGCTGTAGACAGCACAGGTTCGAGTCCTGTGACTACCCTGAGTGTATTTCTCTTTTTTTGTATCAAACTTTCCTTGTATGTGTTATTACATTCAGTTGACACAAAAAGCTATGTGATCTTATTTGAATTGTTCTCTTTTTTGATGTACTCTTTATATTTTTAGGTTCCTCATTCATCAGATTCCTGACTGGCCGTTTGTGATGCAATGTGTTTATGTAATTTCTATTTTCAAAATGCTTGCTTCAATATGGTTTTGTTTTTATTTCTTGAGGCAGGTGTTATATATTTCGATAGCAGTTTATATAAGTTATTGCAAATCAGTTACCGACTATATTGAAAAATTAACAGAAAACGACTGGTGTTTTCCCAAAGGAGTGAAAATTGTTGAACAAATCAAGTATATTTATCATGAAAAAACAGTTTGCCCTTCTGTCAGTTTACAAATGGGTTGTTATTTTTGTAACTGTTGAATTAACAGTTATTTTAGCAACTGTTATCGAAAATATTACCAGTTATCACCAATGTTAAGTAATTTTTAAAATGACCAAACTTTTACAAAAATAAATAGTCCCTTTAATTTTTGAAAAATGAATTTTTTTTAAGATATCAAGAAAATAAGAGTAGAAGTTTCTAGATTAAAAAAATCATTTAATGGTCAAGTTTTGCCATGCAAAATTTTCTCCTTGAGTTTTGGGGCCGCGGTGGCCCGGTTGGAAGAGTAACGGACTAGCAACCGGAAGGGTTGCGAGTTCGAATCCAGCCAAACACCATCGTGTACAAAGGGGGCTGGTGCACGTTAAATCTGTCGTGGCCTCAAATGTCCTCACATTGGCGTGGAAGTTTGGAGAGTGGGGTGCCAGCTCAGGTGTTGCCTCGTCATCTGATTGTGGTTCAAAATTACGTGGTGCAGTCCGAGGACAGCATATTTAATTCAATGGTAAGGGAGTTATAAATACATCTTTCCCTTGGGGATTGATCCCAGACCGTCACCAATAGCCCGTTGTGTTGCTCCAGTGTGACGTTAATTGAAATACCCCCTTGAGTTGATAAATTTTTGCACAGTATGACTGAATTTTATATTTCAAGTTACATTGTATGTTTGATTGAAAATAAAGTTTTTATGTACCAATTCTTTCTTTGTTTTTCTTGTATAAATGAATTGAAGTATTCACTGTAACTGTAACATTTGTTTTTGTTTACCTTCATGTGTGTGTACATAAACATCTATTACAATGTAAGAATAGTCAATGTCAGTCTAAAAATAATCTTATGAAAATAGTAAATGTTGCTGCTTACAATTTGCATTAAAAGATTTATCTTGATGTTTTTAGTATACTCAATTTCATAATTGTTCAAGTTTACCAATTCTGTCTATGGTACAAGTATTGTTAAAATCAAGAGTTGTTAACTTCCAAGTAATTTTTCTGGATTGAAATGTATTTTAAATAGAATTTTGTTTACTGAACTTATGGAATGACAGATCAAGTGACTGCATGGATAAAGAGGTGATTTAGATTTTCTTGCAGTTGTATTAATTGGTGTATGTAAAGATCAAAATCTTTCCCATACTGTGTTCGGAGAAAGCCTACTTGTGTACGACATCAACAGAGCTCCCTCGATTTTTCAATAACACTTTATCACACAGTATCAATGTTTTTGTGTTTACTTTGAAGGCACGTGATGCAATCCAAAATAACTTTATAATTTTCTTGGAGTCCATCATAGACAATGCATTTTGATAAAATGTTTTAACTACTGAAGCTTCAAACTCGCCATCCAGAATCATCAGCTTCCTAAATAAATGACAATCAAATCCAGTAAATGCTTTAGAGGAAAATGGTCCGAAGAAATCATGTGGTCGAAAGAGACTGAATTTGCAGCATTGCAGTCATTTGGCCGATGTCGTATTCCATGAATGCTATTAATTGAGTAAACAAAATGAAATTAGATATGTTTTATTTGAAAGTTATTCCAAAACAAAATGGTGTCCTTACATAAATATCCTATATAACTGAAGAAATTGAAAACCAAATTTTAGTTTGATAAATATCTAAGTCACAAAATTTTCTGTAGCTGCAATCTGATAGGATAATTCTTGTAACTTTAGAAACATTTAGTAATATTGGCTTTGGTCAGATTTGCATTCAAAGCTAATCTAGTTTCTCTTCAGCACTATTTAAAAGAAAATAAATTTAAATAAGCTTATTCAGATGTATATATTTAAAATTGAAGCTTTAGTTGGAAATTGAGTTTTTTTCACTATATAAATAAATAACTAGTAATATGTTAATTAAATTTGTATTATACTATCATAACATTCTAAACTTGTTTAAAGTAGGACTTCTGTGAAACATTACATACTGTGCTTGGGCTATCTCCATACATGTAACTCACTCAACCCGTGTCTTATCGAAAACATTAAAATTTTGAATGACAAAATAATTTTTTAATTTGTACCAGAATTTTGTATTGCCCTTTTTGAAATACTTAATTTAGAAATAAATTAAATTTGCATCATACCCCATTTAAAGTGAGACATTGTCCAGATACATATCCTATCTGTTTTCTGAGAAAATGACAGTAACAATCTCAAGATACAGTAATTTTCATTAAAATCAAAGCTTAATGATTTTTGAACAGAAGGTGAAAAAGTTTTCCTCTCGTTCTTTTTTCCATTCATAACTAGGTAAGGTCATTAGATAAACCATGTTTCATCAAAATCTGAGGTCATGGACTAATCAGTAACATGGAATGACTAGTGAAAAGTCTTGTGAATAAATTATTGCACACTTAGTAATTAATTAAATGAATAAGAATTACTCAGATTAATATTTTGTCATTTTATTATAAAACAAATATTTTTCATTTGTTCATAGTAAGAAAAATTACATCAGCAAGATACCTTACCTCATAGCAATGAAAAGTGATATATTTAATCATATATTAACTATGCATTTTTTGGCATATAGAACTGGCACCTGATGCAACTCCTAAAGAAATACACCCTATTGGTACAGTTAATAAAATCTCAATTTGCTCATCTCTTGATCAGCATAAGATAAATAACTATTTTGTTTTTGCGAATGCAGGGACATTTGGAAACCAATGTAGTTTTTGGACTTATAAGACACAATTGTGAGTTAAGAGATGAATGGTTCTAAATGAGCTCTAATGTAATCAAGAATTGTGATGGGTATGCCATTTGCTAGTTTCAAACCAATACCTCCTTGCCAATGTTCATTCTATCCAAGTCATCATGACCAACATAGTTTTACACATACAAATCACTGCTATTCTGTAATTTTCATCGGATATGTACAATTACTTTTGTTGGAACCTTTCAGCTCAATAATTGTAGGTACTTTTTATTTGCATTGTGAGGATTCATTGACGGACCCTCAATTGTCCCTCCCAAAGGCAAACTCGCCGACAGGTCGTAAAAGAGCCGGACAATACATTTCCATCTCTCTGGCGCCAGACGGTCGGGACTTGGATCGAAGAGGACAAAAGGAGATTCGTTCCGTAAAAGAGCCCAGGTGTTTAGGAGTGCACCTGCCAGGTGATTAAGTCCACCTGCTAGGTAATCAAGCCACCTGCGCTAAGTAGCTGATCCCATTTTACGTCAGAGAGTCTCTACCGAATCAGCAACCTCAAAAATGAGCAAAGTAAAAACGAACCAATTAAAAGTAAGAACCAATCAAGAACGAACGAATCGAGAAGGGCCGCGGTGGCCCGGTTGGAAGAGTAACGAACTAGCAACCGAAGGGTTGCGAGTTCGAATCCAGCCAAACACCGTCGTGTACAAAGGGGGCTGGTGCACGTTAAATCTGTCGTGGCCTCAAATGTCCTCACGTTGGCGTGGTGTGGAAGTTTGGAGAGTGGGGTGCCAGCTCAGGTGTTGCCTCGTCATCTGACCGTGGTTCAAAATTACGTGGTGTTGTCCTCGGATCTTTCCCTTTGGGATTGATCCCGGACCGTCACCAATAGCCCATTGTGTTGCTCCAGTGTGACGTTAAAAAAAAAAAGGAAGAGTAACGAACTAGCAACCGAAGGGTTGCGAGTTCGAATCCAGCCAAACACCGTCGTGTACAAAGGGGGCTGGTGCACGTTAAATCTGTCGTGGCCTCAAATGTCCTCACGTTGGCGTGGTGTGGAAGTTTGGAGAGTGGGGTGCCAGCTCAGGTGTTGCCTCGTCATCTGACCGTGGTTCAAAATTACGTGGTGTTGTCCTCGGATCTTTCCCTTTGGGATTGATCCCGGACCGTCACCAATAGCCCATTGTGTTGCTCCAGTGTGACGTTAATTGAAATACCCAAATACCCGAACGAATCGAGAACCACCAGCGAACAAAGGCTGGGAGGTTTCAAAAGGAAAAGTAGGGAGTCGAATCGTCAGTTCTTGCCTGTGATCTCGTTCGAGAGGCTTAACTCAGCGACCCTTCGAGCGGTCACTCCTTTGGGAGAAAATACATTTCTTGAAGACGGTTCTCTCAACCTGAGAGGACGCGTTCTTGTAGCCTGGCGTAGGCTGCCCATTTCGAGTTCTTGCTTGTGATCTCGATCGATCAGCTTAACTCAGCGACCCTTTGAGCGGTCACTCCTTAGGGAGAAAATATATTTTTTGAAGACGGTTCTCTCAACCTGAGAGGACGCGTTCTTGTAGCCGGCGTAGGCTACCCATCTCGAGTCTTGTTTGTTTCCCGAGCTAACGTCTTAGCTCAGTGACCCTTTGAGCGGTCAACCCCATTAAGGAGCTCTTAATAATTTGGAAGACGGTTCTCTCACCCTGAGAGGACGCGTTCTTGTAGCCTGGCGTAGGCTGCCTATCTCGAGTTCCTGCTTATTTCTCGTTCGAGACTTGAACCAGCGACCCCAGCGGAGCCGTGCCTGTCTTGTGCCGATCCGACGACCCCAGCGGAGCCGTGCTGTCTTGTACTGACCCGACGACCCCAGTGGAGCCGATCCCTGATTGTGCCGAACCGACGACCTGCGGAGAGTTCGGTACCGACTTCTCGTCCGGCAGTGAACCTGCCTTGTCCTGTCGTCCAGTGAGGATCCAGTGCTGATCTTGTGAAATCGTCACCCGACGAGTAGAGTTTCATCTAGAGACTGTTGAGATACCTTTCTCCAACTCAGAGACTTTCGTACGTCCTGAGATTTCGACACCCTGTCGCATCCAGTTAGCAGAGGCGTGAAAGTGTCGTGTAAATAGATTCTAATATAGTCAAGACATTGTTTTAAATAAAATTATCGTTTGTTATTTAAGCTAGACTGTTCTCTGTAGATTTGAATCTACCACGCTACTCAGAGAATCACTACAGTCTACTTAAATTATTGGTGGCAGCAGGTGGGATTGTTAGCCATTAAATAAAAAATTGGCAACCACACCTTTTGCGTAGTAAGCCCACCCAGGATTTATTACGTGAGGACATCCAGTCCAGAGGCAAACTCAAGAAGAGTTGTGAAGTGAGAAAAAGCAGAACCATCCAGAACTGCTACAACGTGAAGGACATCCTGTCCAGTGTTGAAAAAAAGTGCTAGTGTGCCAGTGAAAGAAAAAAAAACGAACGCCCGTCTGACATCCCAACAGAGGCAGAGCAGAGACCTGTCGAAAAAGCAGAGCCAGTCGTCAGACAAGGTAAGCTTGGCATTTCTTTAGAGGCAATTTAATAGATTATTGTTTTAAATTGTTGAGAAAAAAAACTGTTGTGAAGAGTGTTTAAATTTTTAAATTGATTTAATTGTGGAATCCATTCTAAAGAAATTCTGATTACTAGTGTATGCAAATTCGCGGAAACGTTAGGATTTAATAATTGCAGTAAATTTGTAGTGAAGATTTGGAAATTGTCAGTTTAGCAATTGCTCGAATAAGTTCCAGGGCTGTGGATGATCTTGTACCTTTAGCACATAGTTAAATTAACTTAGATTGTGAAGTATCTACGCAATTGTGAACTACCTAGTCAAGTTGAATGAAATTTAGTGAACTTGTAGTAGAGATTATTATTGTGTATTATTTTAAGTAAAAATATTTTAATATTGCATGAGTCTGGAAAATAGTTAAGGCTTAGGAAATTGACTGCATTGTGTATTATTATTTTATGTGTGTATTGTTATTTGAAAATTGAAGTTCAGAATAGTTGGTGATTGAATTTTGTAATTGTGTCACTGGGAAAATTTAGTGTAGAACCATGGCGTTTTTAACTAAGCAGAAAAAGGTAGACTTGCAGAAATTAGCATACGAGTTTAATGTTGAGTTTGGTTCCGACGATCGAATCATCGATCTAGCAAGGAAAATACAGGGATGCAATGATTTTAGCGAGGAGAGCGCTAAAGATATGATAGTTAATATCATAGAAGAGAGGAAATTGGCCGAGGCTAGAGAAGAGAGGAAATTGGCCGAGGCTAGAGAAGAGAGGGAATTGGCTAAGGAAGAGGAAAAATTAGCTAAGGAAGAGGAAAAATTAGCTGCGGAAAGGGCTTTCGAACTAGAGAAGCTAAGATTACAACAATCGGGAGAAGTAAATAGTTTAAGTTCGTCTAGCCATGATAGCGGGAAACCGTCTAAAAACATTAAATCAGTCATGCAAAAGTTTGATGCTGACAAAATAGATATGGCCTTGTTCTTAACTCTTTTTGAACGCCAGAGTAGAAAATTAAAAATCGAGTATGACGAATTGGTCTCACAGCTGCTTAGTCTGTTGCCGATTGAAATCGCGGAGATTATTATTCGTGAACCCGAGGAATTGAGTGATGATTATGATCATGTAAAGTCCGTACTTCTCGCTAGATTCAAGCTTAGCGCAGAATCCTTTAGATGCAAATTTCAAACGCATCAGAGACAAAATGGCTCTTTATGGAAGGACATGATCTTCGAACTAAGAAGCTATCTAGAAGGGTGGCTTAGCGGAATCCAAGTTGAGGATTTTGATTCTCTTAAGAATCTGATGATCGCTGATCAAATGAAAAGAAGGGTACTGGCCGACATAAAGGACCACTTTATTGATCAATGGGGCGAGTTGACCGAACCGAGCGCATTGGCTGAGAAGCTAGACGCGTACGAGTCAACCCGTCGAGTCAAGAAACAGGTGTTCTCCAAACTACCGGAGAAAAGGGCTCTCGACCGCCCAAAACCTATTGAAAAGCCGAATCAGGGAAAGAAATTCGGGGGGGGGGGGGAGAAAAATCACGGAAAGGACTGGAGATCGGGAAGTAAGGGAACCAACACAGAATGGCGGACAAGGGAATTTGAGAAACGTAGTGGCCCCGTTTGTTTTAATTGTAACTTACCTGGTCATATACGCCCTCAATGCCCCGAGTTAAAGAAAGTAGCGGAACCCTTAAATAATCTTGCTACGAGCGCAAATTTTGCTCCCTCATTTGAGCCTTATTTAAGCAAGGCCAAAATAAATGATGTTGACATGGTATTGCTGCGTGATTCAGGAACAACCATTGACCTGGGACCCCTAGACTTGGTGAAACCTGAGGATTTTACAGGCGAGCACATTTGGGTTAAGCAACCTCTGGACAACCACTTCAAGTGCCTACCTTTGGCAAGAATTAAAATCGAAAGTCCAGAACTCGGCGTAATTAGGACTAAGGCAGCAATTGTAGGTAAATCCGTCGAAATGCGACATTACCTCTTAGGAAATTCCACCCAGGAATTAATTGAATCGCAGAGAGTAAAACCAGAACTGGTAAACGCGATTATGACTAGGAGTCAAACCAAACGTCTGAGCCCTGAACAGACTGTAGTTGAGGAAAACCAGACAGAAATAGATCCACTTGAGGTAACGGAACCTGAAAATGAACTAGAGGACGAAAATTTGGGGATAGAGTTACCACCCTTACAGGAAAATTCGGAAATCGAATTAGTAGGCATTCACGCTGAAACTTTTGCCAAGGAACAGCAGAATTGTCCCGAACTCAAATCTATTTGGGATAAGGTCAGGCAAAATAAAACGAGTGAGTTCGTGATTGAAAAAGAGCTACTCTTTAGGCAGTCTAAGGATCATCGAGGCGAAGAGCGGAGGCAGCTATTAATACCCGCTATATATAAAAATAAAATTTTAAGCCTTTGTCATGATGGGTTCGGATCCCACATGGGCAATACGAAAACTAAAGATAAGCTGTTGCGCTATTATTTCTGGCCCCAGTGTATTAAGGAGATCGAGGAATATGTGAAATCGTGCGATGCTTGTCAGAAAGTCGGGAAATCCTCGGAACAAAAGAGAGCGCCCCTTAAGTTAGTGCCCGTGATCACCGAAGTGTTCGCGAAGATGAATATAGACATTGTGGGTCCCTTGCCAATATCACCGAAAGGGAACAAATATCTCCTGACGGCTATTTGCCTTGCTTCCAAATACCCGGAAGCTATTCCTTTATCAGCAGTGAACTCAGAAACCGTCACTGATGCCTTGCTTGCTATCTTTAGTAGAATAGGTTTCCCCAAAGAACTACAACTGGACAATGCTACGTATTTCACTAGCAACCTCACAACTACCTTCTTTGAGAGGTTTGGGATTAAGGTGGTGCGTAGTTCGATCTATCATCCGCAAACGAACCCGGTGGAACGGTTCCACCGGACCCTAAAGAGACTTTTGAAAGCGATGTGCCTGGAGCTAAAAGAAAATTGGGAGGACGTACTTCCATCGGCTCTCTTGGCTTTGCGGAACGTAACCCATGCGTCAACCGGTTTTAGCCCCGCAGAGCTAATTTACGGGAAGAATTTGAGAATGCCCGAATCCATTTTATTTGACAAATGGTGCCAAAGTCCCCCATGTGAAGACATTGTCACGGAGTACGTATTCCAGTTGATAAATCGATTGCGACGGTGTCAACAGGTAGCCACCGCAACCGAAACGGACGCAAAAGTTAAAAGGAAGTCGTACTACGACAAAGGATCGGTGAAGCGCGAGTTTAAAGTAGGCGATCGCGTCTTAGTATTGTCATCTTGCCAACAAACAAAATTCGCCGTAAAATGGGTTGGTCCGGGAACTATAGAGAAACAGCTTTCGGAGACCAATTACGTTGTTAAGATGCCAGGGAAGGTAGAGAAGGTACGAGTGTACCACATTAACTTATTAAAGCCATACCACCAGCGGATGGAAAGCGTAAATGTTTTGATGAGCGAAGTATTCTCTCACGACACCGTAGAATCTGATTTGGATATTCAGTATCCTATCGCAGATCCGAATATTTTTGATTTCGGAGAGGTAGTGAAAAACAGTAAATTGGAAGAGCGATGCACGCAGGATCAAATCAATGAACTTGGGAAATTGTTAAAATCCCATAGGCAATTATTTTCAAATGATCCCGGTAGGACGAATCTTATCGAACATGATATCGATTTAATTAGTGACAAACCCATTAGATCGAAACCCTACCGCACCTCTCCTAGACAAACGGAAATCCTCAAGTCAGAAATTAAGAGGATGTTGGATTTAAAAATCATTGAGATCGGGGAGTCCGATTACACTTCCCCTATGATTTTAGTAGAGAGTCCAGGACGTGACCCTCGCCCTTGTGTCGATTATCGTCGATTAAATTCCATCATTAGGACGGAATATTATCCACTGCCTAATATGGACGAGCGAATCGAACAAGTGGCAGCCGCAAAATATATAACGGTCATAGATCTGACCAAGGGATATTGGCAGATACCCTTGAGTCTTAAGGCACAAAGATTGGCCGCTTTCGTGACTCCATTCGGGTCATATAGACCACTAGTTCTTCCGTTCGGACTAGTAAACGCGCCATATTGCTTCTCAAAATTCATGGCTCAACTCTTACAAGGGTTAGATGAATTTTGTGTACCCTACTTAGACGATGTAGCTATATTTTCGCAAACTTGGGAGGAACACATCAAACATCTCGATGTGGTTCTTAAGAAAATCACGTATGCGAAATTAACAATTAAACCTGCCAAATGCAAGTTCGCACAGAGCAGTGTCAAATATTTGGGACATATGGTAGGGAGTGGATGTAGAACTCCGACTGAGGCGAAAATCCAAGCGGTAGTTGATTTCCCCACACCCAGGAATAAAACACAGATCAGACAATTTTTAGGTTTGAGTGGATATTACGCCCGGTATATCCAAAATTATGCCATAATAGCCGAGCCATTAACGAGGGCATTAAAAGGAAAGAATAGAAGGGAGGAGGTAGAGTGGTCCACGGAATGCGACTCAGCTTTCCGAGAGCTGAAAACGAAACTCACTGAGAAGCCGGTGTTGTACGCCCCAGACTTCTCAAAGGAATTTATCCTCCAAACTGACGCTTCCAACCAAGGAATCGGGGTAATCATGGCACAAAAAGGGCCAGATAAAGTTGATCACCCGATATTATATTTAAGCCGGAAGTTTACCGACACAGAAAAGAAATTCTGCACTACCGAAAAAGAATGCGCAGGCATTATTTACGCAATTAAAAAGCTGCGGCATTACTTGGACGGACAACGCTTCACTATTGAAACGGACCACAATCCGTTAGTATTTTTAAAGAATAACTCCGGGAATAACCCGAGATTGATGAGGTGGGCGTTGGCTTTACAGCCCTTCAATTACCAGATCATCCATAGGGCTGGGAAGGACAACCAACATGCAGATTGTCTGAGCAGAATGCTGTCGGAAAATTAAATAATACCAAAAGTACCGATTTAAATTGTACATAAACCCCAGTATTTGATTGAACTTATGTGATAAAATATAATTGTATCACAAGAGTAGGATGTAAGAGTATTGTAAATAGTAGATGTAACTTGAAATTTAAGTGTTGAAATCATGTTAAAATTTTGTATATAAATTCTTAAAATTGTTGCCTCTAATGATGTGTCGAGTTGCCATGTCTAACCCTTGCCTTATAGATTTTGCCATACCACAAAATCTTTCTTAGGGGGGAGGGGTTGTGAGGATTCATTGACGGACCCTCAATTGTCCCTCCCAAAGGCAAACTCGCCGACAGGTCGTAAAAGAGCCGGACAATACATTTCCATCTCTCTGGCGCCAGACGGTCGGGACTTGGATCGAAGAGGACAAAAGGAGATTCGTTCCGTAAAAGAGCCCAGGTGTTTAGGAGTGCACCTGCCAGGTGATTAAGTCCACCTGCTAGGTAATCAAGCCACCTGCGCTAAGTAGCTGATCCCATTTTACGTCAGAGAGTCTCTACCGAATCAGCAACCTCAAAAATGAGCAAAGTAAAAACGAACCAATTAAAAGTAAGAACCAATCAAGAACGAACGAATCGAGAACCACCAGCGAACAAAGGCTGGGAGGTTTCAAAAGGAAAAGTAGGGAGTCGAATCGTCAGTTCTTGCCTGTGATCTCGTTCGAGAGGCTTAACTCAGCGACCCTTCGAGCGGTCACTCCTTTGGGAGAAAATATATTTTTTGAAGACGGTTCTCTCAACCTGAGAGGACGCGTTCTTGTAGCCTGGCGTAGGCTGCCCATTTCGAGTTCTTGCTTGTGATCTCGATCGATCAGCTTAACTCAGCGACCCTTTGAGTGGTCACTCCTTAGGGAGAAAATATATTTTTTGAAGACGGTTCTCTCAACCTGAGAGGACGCGTTCTTGTAGCCGGCGTAGGCTACCCATCTCGAGTCTTGTTTGTTTCCCGAGCTAACGTCTTAGCTCAGTGACCCTTTGAGCGGTCAACCCCATTAAGGAGCTCTTAATAATTTGGAAGACGGTTCTCTCACCCTGAGAGGACGCGTTCTTGTAGCCTGGCGTAGGCTGCCTATCTCGAGTTCCTGCTTATTTCTCGTTCGAGACTTGAACCAGCGACCCCAGCGGAGCCGTGCCTGTCTTGTGCCGATCCGACGACCCCAGCGGAGCCGTGCCTGTCTTGTGCCGATCCGACGACCCCAGCGGAGCCGTGCCTGTCTTGTGCCGATCCGACGACCCCAGCGGAGCCGTGCTGTCTTGTACTGACCCGACGACCCCAGTGGAGCCGGTCCCTGATTGTGCCGAACCGACGACCTGCGGAGAGTTCGGTACCGACTTCTCGTCCGGCAGTGAACCTGCCTTGTCCCGTCGTCCAGTGAGGATCCAGTGCTGATCTTGTGAAATCGTCACCCGACGAGTAGAGTTTCATCTAGAGACTGTTGAGATACCTTTCTCCAACTCAGAGACTTTCGTGCGTCCTGAGATTTCGACACCCTGTCGCATCCAGTTAGCAGAGGCGTGAAAGTGTCGTGTAAATAGATTCTAATATAGTCAAGGCATTGTTTTAAATAAAATTATCGTTTGTTATTTAAGCTAGACTGTTCTCTGTAGATTTGAATCTACCACGCTACCCAGAGAATCACTACAGCATACATGGAGGCGAACGCCAATTAAAAAAAATTAACATTAAGATCACTAAAAACGATACAAAACTATACAGAACATCGATCAACACTCTCCGTTTCGAATTGTTCTCAATTCCAAAACCCTCCTTTTATCACATTTTAATCATGGTTACAATTCACAATATTATAGTTTGAGCTTGTATAATATAGTTCTCGGATAGTTTTCACTTACATAATAAATATAAATCTCGGATCGCTTGCCACGCGCTAGTTTGGAATAGCATTTAAATTTGAAATTCGGGGAGCTATATCTACAATTAATCTCGATCCACGAATAGCCATTTTCAATGTGGAGATGATCCCTGAAATTGACAACTTTAATATTGAATATCTCCGGATATATACTCATAAAATTTCATATTTAGACTAATTTAACGATGTAGAATCTGATTAAGACATCAAAACATGGTATTTCGATTGAATATTTTGTTTATGCAAAAATTTGATATGAAAACCGCCCCTAATTCATTTTTTTGCAATTGAATTTGAAGAGGGCGTCATTTCCTATGAATATCTTTGAATTTGCTCAACTATGAATAGTGCTCGAAATAAAGAGGATGGTTCATTTTCTTTTTCCGTGACTGTTCCCCACTCTTCTATAACAAGGAGTATAACTTCCCCTTTTTTCACTGAATAACTGTTAAAATCAGTCAAATTGTTCGTTTTGAGTTAACAGCTAATCTGTTACTTTAGCAATAACCATTAAGACTACTACCGTAAAAAAAACAATTTGCACATCTTTACTATTCGATTGATCATTGATTATTAGAGTTCATCTGTACAAAACTTGTAACAGGCAATGCATTTTAGATTACATGTTTCCAAACATTTTTCAAAAATTTAAAAACTCCTCCGGTTTGTCATACGTTTTATCAACTCGAGTGCCCCCTAAATTCCCTGTAGTGACGAAAATTTAAGTGTAGCGAAAAGCTACCCAAAAGGAATGAGTTAAAATTTTGTAGACATTAAATCCTGAATACATTTCCATCAAAATATGTTAGGGTTCCAAGCCATAATTATTTCAAACATTAATTTAGTATTTTATATTTTATACTCAAATTATTTAAAAAGCAAAACATGGTGGTTAGGTGGCTATTATAGTTTTTTTAATAGCAACATGGTACAAAATATTGCATCTATAGAAATATTCTTTAGGAAGAAATCAATAAGTCTAGTTGGTTGGGGTTTAATGGCGGAAGGGTCATATTTGGCCATGCTGCGCCAGAAAAGACAAACAATATCAAGTAATAGACATACACAACGAAAGCTTTACTCAGAGATAAATACACCAAGGGAGGAATGCAACTGACAGGAATCTAACCTGTGCCGCCTATAACTCGAAAGTTGCTAGCGCAGTGGGCATATTCACTGAACCACGACGGCTCTCAATAGGTCCGAGCTAATTTAACCATTAAGAGCTTTAAACTTTCCACTTATAATTTCAAGACGGCTGGACCGAATGACATGAAATTGGTATATCTGAAGTTAAATTGTGATATAGATTCGAAATATTATGTCACAAAATAAGGGCTTCTTTTGGAAATTATGAATCCGGTGTTGAATTTTATAAGGCAAATTAAATTAATAGCTATAAAATTCTTACGCAAATTTTATAGCTATGGATGGAAAAGAAGCTATTCCCTGTCGAATTTTCTCTATTAAAATTGCTCGAATTAAGAGGGATGTTTCATTTTTTCTCATTGTACATACAATATAAATCCGTTAAGTATGTTAAAAGTGAAGTTTTACGGAAGTCTAACAGGACAATGAAATAAGCTAGTGGGCAAGATTATTGATAAATTCGATAAATGTAAATTATCAAATATTTGTAATTTAAAACATGCATTATCATGAAAGAACAAACTAAAAGATTTTAATTTTCTTTATTTTCTACAAAACGCACATTATTCAGTTTGTACATAATGAAACTATTTTGAGTAACATTTTTTACTTACAAAAATGCAGTTTAAGTAAAAAATAAGCATCGCGTGACATTTTTCCGAGAGTAATCTAAACAAAAGAATGAGATAATGGATAGCTTATAAGCAAATAATTACACTAGCGAGCAACACTTCTAGTTTTATATACTAGTTCATGCAAATGAGATGAAGCATTTTTAAGGCACTGTGAAAGTAACTATTTTTATCTGCAAATTCTAGAGTTAGAAAAGAAAGTTATAGAATACACATACATTTTTAAAAATAAATAGATTTACGAAATATCCTTTTTTTGTGTGTAATAGAATAAAAAAATTATTCCAGAATGTTTTCAAGGTTTGATAGAATACGAGTTCTTTACCGCATAGAATATTTTTTAGACATTATTAAATCTATTGAAATATAGCAGTTTCTTACATGGAGCAAGAGATTAATGAAAAAATAATTTTGTACTTTAGTAAACATATCTTTACAACCTCTCAAACGAAATTCTTTTTTTAACGACTTATACCTTAAAAAGCGCAATAGATGTTTATTAAATAAATGTATGACATTTAAAATAATACGGTAGTAACTATCACAGACGATCAGCACTAACTATATTTACATAAAAACGAGTGTTTCATTTATATTTACTTCCCTTCCGCATTCGGTTTAACTATTGAAAAAACTGATTTGTCTAATTTTTACAGCCAATATAGATATTACAAAATACAGCGATTCAAACTTAACAAATCGCACATAAACACAAAATTTAAAAGTGAATAAAACTTCGACAATTTTACTTCCTGCAAGATCCAAATATTGAAAAATCTGTTAAAATGTTGGAAAACTTCCAAATTAAAATTAATTAAAAGACTGCAGATTTCATTTAGTTGTGTGCGAATTTCCTTTTAGAGAGGGTTAGCTAGAAACTCTGTTCCCGATTGATTGAACGCGACATTTGATGACAGGGCTGTGCAGAGCCATCTGAGCTTATTGACGCAAACTGCGTATATCGCTCTTCAGAGCTTTGAGTTTAGTCTGTTAGGGTCCAGTAGAGAACACTGACTACAGCATAATGCTGCGGTGAATGTAGAAAGCAATTGTGAGGCAGGCCATGCCACTCAAATCTCCTAGGGCTGTAAGTAGAGGGATGGCAGAATTGTCCGGATCGATCTTCAACCGCCACAATATTTGGATAAGGCACTGGGCAATGTAGAGCAGCAAAGAAATCTGAAATGAGAAAAGAATTACATTTCTGCCATAAAATACTCTTTTACTATTAGCTATCTCAGATATATTCGATTAGATCTTCGCTTCTAAATTCTAACACACAGACTATTAGATCTTCGTTTCTGACAGTCCATTATGAGGTCTTTGTAGCCGCCCACTACGAGGTCTTTGTAGCCGCCCACTACGAGGTCTTTGTAGCCGCCCACTACGAGGTCTTTGTTTTTAGTCGCCCACTACGAGGTCTTTGTAGTCGCCCACTACGAGGTCTTCGTTTGTAGCCCCCACTATTAGATCGTTTGTAGCCGTTCACTAAACAATTGAGCCCACGGTAGATTTAACATGCACCAGCCCCCACGTACACGGCCGTCTGTGGTTGGATCGAATTTATAACTAGCAACCCTCTGGTTGCTAAATCGCGACTCTACCAACTGGGATACCATGCCCCCTAGAGAAACGGCTTATAGGGATATTAAAAATAAAGGTATTCAAAAAGGATCATTTAGACGGGTTAACACGTCCATCATGAGACAAAATGTAAAACCCAAGTAATAAATTTAAGTTTATCTTATCCTTCATCAGGTTGTCACCCTCACTCACATTTGAATTAAACCCATACAGGCTTCAGGGAAAAGTTAACTTGGAAAGGCTGTATCAATAGTATGAGTGAAAAACTGACATTAGGGGACTGAGACACCGTAAGCTTTAAAAACCCCAGCTAGTATGAAATGAAAAATTTCTTATTAAGACAATTTTAGAAATGTAAGGTTGATATTAAAAATAGCAAATTTATATTAGCAAAAAATATATTTATCTTCATTTCAAATAGGATTATATTTCACTTCACGGGTGCAAGAATGTCACAAGTCAAAAAATGAGTTCTTTCCATGAACATATTTTGATTCTCTCTGTCGTTCATCTTCGCGTCAAAACCTGCCCTGTAGTGGCCAACCTCTGGTGTAAAAACCTGTTCCAAATTGTCACCAGTTCCAGGCAAGGAACAATTTGTTTTTCCCGCTTAGATCTTTATTCCTTCGGAGTAATAGGGCAGATTTGTCTCGACAAGATATTTTGTCATTAGCAAAATTCACCAGATCGGACTATATCTCATCTAAACCACTAGGTAAATAGTAAATTAACGTCGCACTGGAGGAACACAACGTGCTATTGGTGGCGTTTCGGGATCAATCCCGAAGTAAAAGATCCAAGGACAATGCCTCGTAATTTTGAATCACGGTCAGATGAAGAGAACACCGGAGATGACACCCCACTCTCTAAACTTCCACACCACGCTAACGTGAGGACATTTGAGGCCACGACAGATTTAATGTGAACCAGCCCACGTGTACACGGTCTTTTTCTGGATCGAGTTTCGAACTTGCAACTCTCCAGTTGGTAATCCGTTGCTCTTCCAACTGGGCTACCGCAGCCCTCTATACCACTAGAATGGTTAAACTTAGAAACATTGTTGAGGGCTAGGCTATTATGGATAATTACACATAAGTTTTACTATTAATTACGCAAGGCATAATTTTTACTGTTAATTACGCATAACTTTCAAACTCACAGTTGATTATTTGAAGTTGTGGCATTCTTGCACCACGGGTGCTATACATTCCGATATTGAGGATAAATCTTTTCAGTCAATCAACTAACCTGTATAAATGCAGATATGAGATAGATTGGCAAGAAAGAAGGGGTAAGCACTGTGTCTCCTCCTTTGATGAGTGTGATACCGTAACCAAATAGCAAGTGTCCAGGAATGACCATAGCAAGTAAGATACGAGCTGTCCGTGCATGTGCACCTAAAAAGGAAATCAAATTACATGTGAAACATCATGCATTCTTATCTTTAAATCACACATTCGGATATATTTACGTTTTGTGTCTTGTACCCAAAATTAAAGACTTCAGTTACACTAATGAGGTACTTTCTTTGAGTTTTCTATTATAAATCTAGAAGCTCATTTTGATCTTTAGCATGATTTTAAAATATTGATTGATTTGGTTTGTTTTTTGGCGCACAAAAATGGACAAGCTGCGCCAAACTCAAGTCTAAAGATTCTATAGAAAAAGTTTAAACATTCAATCAAGCAACCAACATTAAAAGGTGTGTTTAAAGTAGGTGATGAATGACGTGAATGAACATGGAACAAAGTAACTCACAATAAATGTTAGATTAATGTGTGTATGACTTCAACATAAAAAGCTAAAATGTAGAATTAAAACATTCTGACGTCATTATCTTTAGGATTTTTTTTGTTTGGGCAATAAATTGGGTTGGTTGGTTTTGGGTTTTATGGAGCATGGACCATGTTTGGTCCAGCTGCGAGAAACGCAAGACAGGTAATGTCAAGTACTTACGAAAAGAAAGGATGAAGGAAAGGAAGAAAGATCGCTTGGACTTCTTGGGATCGTGACCCCCATGCAATAAATTGGGAGTTTTCATTCCCTCCTCAATTTGCGAATCTGCTTTAAAAGCATTGGAACATAAACCGAACTTACGTATTCGATAAAAATTTATCAATCTGGTAAAATTCAACACTTTCGTAGCTTTCCTAAATAACCTAAACAACCTTAAGATTTTTTCAGGGTATATTTGTATTGTTCTAAGTACATTGGAAAATAGTACTCAATGTTTAAAACAAATAAGATTGTCTTTCAACTTTCAATTTTTACTTAAAAAACTTTTAAATTTTTTAACTAATTTATTAATGAAAAGTAATCTAAGTAAAAGCTAATTTATTATTTAATGAAAAGTTTTTACTTAAAACTTTTAATTTGTTAACACTAAATTTTTATTAACACTGTTGACTTTCAGATTATAATATTAGATGCTCAACTTATCATGTCACACTACCATCTAACAACTGTGTCTACCGATCTTGTACTTCCTTTATTTGTTTTCAATATCAGAAAGTTTTGAATATAAAATGGTAATATCCTGAAAATCTACATATTTTCCACTTTCATTGCTGAAAAACTCCCAAGTGAGAACAAAGTACTAAAGCCATCATTGCACAGCGTTTGTGCTTCACAAAATTATACACCAGTTTCCTCATAATACTGACATCTACTTCGATATTTAAATATTTATATGAAAAATAATATTGGGATTGAACGTACATTTTCCGAAAAATGCTGCCAGGGGTGAAACACACAACGACGATCCATCCGGTGGTCGTGTTCCAGGTTTCTCACTCTTTTGATGAAAATACGTCGATATTCGACTAGCTTGGACGGCTACTAGGTTGCCAGCCACACCTGAAATAAGAAATATTTTCAATACTTTAACATGAGAAGTTCTATATGAATTAATATTAACCGTCCATTATATTGTTTCTACCATTTTCAAAACTGAACCATAGATTTATACATCAATCTAATGATCAATTCTGATCGAACTCCTTTATGGAATTGTCTTCTTTCTTATACCAGCTTAAAAAAACAAATTACACTAAGTCATTGAGTCTGTGCAAAAAAAGTTTTCGGACGATGTCAGATGTGTCCTTAAAAATGTCTTCATGTATGGCTCCAATGCAATTCAGGATGTGTGAGGGAGAGGCTGGTAATAAGCCTCACTTTGTACATGTGGGAAAGGATTTCTGGCCATTAATGAGTATCTTTTTCAACTGGCCAGATCGGAGCCTGGCAATCACAGAAAGTTTTCCGTGGCAAATTTAAAGCAAGTAGCTCTTCTGGTGTTTCACTGAGGTACCATTGATGAAAGGGTACTGGAGATGATCTGCGCAATTCCTTTTTACGTACTGACAGGTGATCCCCCTGTGAGTCATGGCATTTTAAATGAAGAGACTAGAACGAAGGTTTTAGGCAAGTTTTGGAACTACGTTCGTATGATTGAATCGTCAGACAAAATATGTGGAACTCTCCAACTTGAACTGCATTCATACAATGTGCAAGAATACAGTTCACTCTTTTCTCGGGTGCATCACTAAAAGGAACATGAATATTTTACAATTCGTTGATACTCATATCTTTAAAGCTTTGCTCTAGAATTCGCAATTCGTAGAATGTATCTGGATGACTTGATTTTACTAGAACCGAGCTCTACTCTAGAAATGTGTTTAGCAATTCGACGCGTGTATCTGGAAGCCCCATGACATTTCCAGAACCAAGCTTTGCTCTAGAATATTTTTAGCAATTCGACTAGGGTATCTGAATACTTGGGTTAATTAGAACCATTCCTTAAAACAATTTGAAGAATCGTTCAAATGCTGTTGACGACTTTAAGAAAATCGTGCAAACATTGGACCGTATTTTCAATTTTACTATTCTCCAAACTGATTCAAAATGGTACTTACTGAACTCTAGTCAATGAAAAAGTATATCGCAACCACTTCGCAACAGCGGTTCTATATCAAATACCAATTTCGATTAAAAAGTGTTGAATTTTAAGATCATAGGTTGGGTTTTATGGCGCATGAGCTATATTTGGAAAACTGAGCCAAACAAAAGACAACGTATGGATATACACAAATTTCTTTTACAAGGAGAGTTATAAGTTTCTGACAAAGAAAAACACCTAGGTTAGTAACAGGAATTCAACTTGTGCCGGATACAACTCGGGTTCGATTAAACCCACTAAGCAACGTCGTTCCTTTTGAGATAATAGCATTGTGGATTGTATAAAATACTATATACAAACACTGCGACAGTTTCTTAGAATTTTATAAGGCATAGATTTTGTACTTTTCATAGATAACATTTCAACAATATTTATATTAAATTCCAATGCTTCCTGAATTGAATAAATAAAACTAGATATAGCATTGAAGTATTTATTTGATTAAAATAATGGTAGAGTATTTGATAAAAGTTTTGTTTGTAAAATGCATGGATAAAAAATTTAAAACTAGAAAAGATGGTGACTCACCATTTATGACTGGTTGAAATATGGCAAAACCCTTGAATTGCGAAACTGAGAACTCCAGAATGAAACCACCTGCACTGAAATTTGAAAGATAAAAACTGATTTCAAGTAATTATATCATAGCTATCTATACTGTGTTCTTACATATCACTGACTAAGCTAAAAACCATTAAACGTATTTTAAACGTTTATGCATGGATTAACGCGAGATTTTCACGTAGAATACTTTTTCATAGAACGGATAAATTTTTAAAATTAATCATTTTCACAAAACAGCTCTATTTTCCCAGAACCATGCGAAATTTTACCAATTCAACTCAGGCATAATTAGAAGATTTAATTTTCATTCCTCAGTTGACAATTAAAATAGACGTATTTTGATGCTAAAAGCTGTGACCCGAGTTATTACATCATTTCCAAGTCATATTAATGCTAATGAAGCTTTTACTTTACACTAAACCATTCATAAAATTCGCATTAAAAGGAATGTCATATTTTTTAAATGATTAAATTCAGACTGTCAAGTTATGGTTGGTTGTTATGTTTTATGGCGAAAGGGCCATATTTGTGCGCCAAGCTCAAGATAGATAACTTCAAGTAATGTTTTGGATGGAAAACAAGGATTGGGGAATATAATAATGTAATGAAGCAAAAAGCTTGGGAGCACAACACCCAACACCCGTGTCTACTTAAAGACAGTAAATCCCATGGGAAAAGATTAATAGAGTACCTCCTTGGGTCCTTGAAACCCTGTACACTTAAAGATGAGCCCCTGACGGTGCCAATTCTTTATATTAGAGCTAGTCTAATTTGTATATACATCTAGATTTGTGTACATACTTTAAACATGCTTTTACAATCTGAGTAGGTTGGTTGGGTATCATGGCGCTAGGACCATACTTGGCCAAGATGCGCCAAAAAAGTAAAAAAATGGACATAGACATACAATGAAAGCTTTACTGACATAGATGAGAAGTACACTGTGAGGTTCTCTGTCCAACACATGGAGGAACGTTGACCGGAAGAAAGAGAACTCGACCAGCGGAGATGAGGTGAAAGGAAACTTCCAAATCTACAGCACCAAACAGTTAGACGTCAGCGAAATTAAATACGCATTTTTAGATTTAGAATAGGGTTTTATGAAAATGAACTTGTGTAATAAACTATTTTGTAAATAGCGAATGTATATATTGTAATGTCCTCGTCTAGTGTTTAAATAAACGTGTTGTCCTCAAAGCTCAGTGTTTTTAATCAGATACCAATTCATCAAATCGAACCAAAGAAATAATCCTACCGGCTGCGACAATTATGAGACGCCGTGCTTTCCAATACGCTGGTGAAATTGCAATGGATTTCATATTCATAATGTAGGATTATTTCTTTGGTTCGATTTGATGAATTGGTATCTAATACAGCTTTGAGGACAGCACGTTTATTTAAACACTAGGCGAGGACATTACAATACATACATTCGCTATTTACAAGAGTTTATTACACAAGTTAATTTTCATAAAACCCTATTCTAAGGTTTTGTTTTGTTGGGATTTTATGGCGCAAGGGCCATATTTGGCCATGCTGCGCCAATCCTATTCTAAAGATGCGTATTTAATTTCGATGACGTCTAACTGTTTGGAAGTTTGCTTTCATCTCATCTGCTACGCTGGTCGAGTTCTCTTTCTTACGGTCAACGTTCCTCCATGTGTTGGACGGAGAACCTCACATACATCAAAGGTGGAATCGAACCAGCAATGCCTACACACCTCGCAGGTTGCTAGGGCAATGGGCAAACTCTGAGCCACGGCGATCCCTTTCAAAAACGGAGACATTATCTGATGTTAATATTCCTTCTGTGTGTTTGACTTGTAATAAACTTATTAGCAGCTCGTCATTAGAAAAATTGTTCAAATAAATTTTAAATACCTTGTGATAATCAGTGCCATGATTACCGGTACCCAACCGGTATAAAGCACTCTCTTCACAAATGGATTCTTGTAGGAAAGATATACCCATACCGGAATCAGAAGTACGAATATTACGATTATTATCGTAGATGGAGTGTAGTTGTCTGAATAGAAAAAATGTGTTTTTTTAGAATACAATTCATAAGTACGAATTGAAAGAAGAAATTTTATGCTGTAAAAAGTGTTTTTCTTATCTCACCTCTCATCTTATAAAGGTAACTGCTGATGAAAGCGAGAATTCCCAGCGTTGTGACGTCACCAAGTGAAGCTGCTATAGGCGTGGCAACATTGTCAGGGTTGATGTTGCATTTGTGTGATATCACAACCACTGCTAGTGTGATGGATCCTGTGGTAAGAGTAAGACTCATCAATTTCAGTGCACAGAACAGAATTTGCATTGTTTTTTATAATATTGGATTTACATAAAAGTACAAAACATTGCATAAAAATACATTGCATAGCCAATATTCTAAAGGGTTCACACGCATATATTCCTGAAACCTGTTTGATTTCTAACCCATAGTTACCTCCTTGACCAATAGAATATTTACAGGATTCTTTCAAATAATATACGGGGTTATCTAGTCATGTGTGTTGCGGGGAAAAGTTATAATGCTCAGAGGATTAAAGGAAAAGGGTGACCGAATATTTCCAGGTAGGTAGTTAATTAACGTCGCACTGGAGAAACACAACGGGCTATTGGCGAAGGGCCATATTTGGCCATGCTGCGCTAGACACAAGACATACAATATCAAGTAATGGACACACACAATGAAAGTTTTACTGACAAAGAAAAAAATACACCCAGGGAGGAATGTACCTAACAGGAATCGAATCTGCACCACCTACAACTCGAAGGTTGCTAGCGCAGTGGCCATACCCACTGAGCCACTACGCTATTGGCGGTGGTTCGGGATCAATCCAAGGAAAACGCCTCGTAATTTGAACCACGGTCAGATGACGAGGTCAGTACCTGAGCTGGCACCCCACTCTCCAAACTTCCACACCACACCAACGGGAAGACATTTGAGGACACGACAGATTTAACGTGCACTAGCCCCAGTGTACACGACGGTCTTTGGCTGGACCGAGTCTTGAACTCGCAACCCTCCGGTTGCCAATCCGATGCTCTTCTAACTGGGTTACCGTGACGCCATATGAAAGACCTCAAAGTTCTCGAATTCAGATCATTAAATGTGACTTATCAACTGCTTGAATCGAATTTAAATGGGTAAAATACAAGAGGCATATTTTGTGGGATTCACGTACTGTCACAAGTCATAGGTTTGGACGGGAACAGAAAGATATGCCTCTTTTTAGATACAAGTGATAGGAAGATATTTCATCTGATATTACGCACTACATTTTTAAAAATTAAATGGTTCTAACTGAAATAATATTGCAATGTGGATTGCTGACTATTTCATTAGAAGATCGGTGTAGTTATGCGTAATAAACTAATTTTTTCAATAGAATGATTAATTAACTCAAAAATATCAGTCTTAACCAAACCTCCTGGTGTTTGTCGCGAGAAAAATGTCTCGCCATTTACGAAACTGGTGATATCTTGATGGACGAAATATCTCGTTATTGGAAGGAAACTAACCAGATTTTAATCTCGTCATAAAAAATTGACATCATGATGACGAGATAGTTCGTTAGTAGCAAAATTGGTAGATCTTGATGAACGAGATATCTTCGAAACCACTTTGAGGGCTATGTAATGACTAAAATTAATCAGGCTCAAAAATTGGTCATAGTAACTGAATTAATCATTAGTTTTAGTCTTGAGCACGCTAACTAAATTTCTATAGTAGATGTAAACAAAACTACTTTGGCGATATTTTTACTCTCAATTAGCACGATTTTCTCGAATCGATTCAATTTCATTATAAAACAAGCTATTGTGATCTTTGATTTGATTGTTTTGTAACTAAACTTTTTGTTGTGTTAATTTTGAATTTTGTTACGCTGTAAAATATATATCAGCAAATAATTTTATCGTGATGTTATCTTTTCATTTTATTATAATTTGCCTTTTTTAATGTGGGTAGATTGATATTTTGCTGCAAAAGTTCACAGGCACATACTATTTTTACTGAATTCAGAAGACTGAATGGAAGCGCAATTTAAATCATAATTAATCATGATTACTTGATTTAACTTATCAGTCATGATTAATTTTGTAGTCATTAATTTTCTATCATTTGTCAGATTAAATATTGCCCAACACAGTTACTCGGATTCTGCTTAACTTAATCAAAATTGATGAAAACCATCCAACAATTTTCTTCGACGATTGAGAAGTTATTTGATTTCTGCTGTTATCATTTATCAAAGTTTTGTGACATAACAGCTAACGGGATATCCTAATGACGAAGGTTGTTTTATCCTATTTCTGTTTCTTTTCTTATCAATTTTATAGTTTGTTTTGCACGTACTTTTTGGTTATTGACCTTTGTTTCCTGCATTTTGTTTCCTGCCTATCACTGAAAATAAAAAACATCATTCGGAAGGGGATACATGACATACGAATCTTGAAAAGAAATAAGGGACTTGGACTTCTAGACTCAGATGTTTCTGGAACCACTCTCCAAACTTCCACATCATGCCAACATGAGGACATTTGAGGCCACGATAGATATAACGTGCACCAGTCCCCACGTAAACGACGGTCTTTGGTTTGGATCGAGTTTCGAACTAGCAATCCTCCAGTTGCTAATCCTCTGCTCTACCGATGATGTTACCTCGGAGACCCTGGTAATAAATAAAGGTTGGTTGGGTTTTGAGTTTTATGTTGGAAGGACCATATTTGGCCAAGCTGCGCCTAACACGATGGGCAACGTTAAGTAAATGAACATACACTCAATGTTTTTCTGACAGACAGAAATACACCCAGGGAAGACACGAATCTGACAGAAATCGAACCTGCACCACTTACAACTCGCAGGTTGCTAGCTTAGAGAGCAACCACGGCGACTCCATACACAGAAAATAGATGCAATCTGATTAAGATAAGTGACAACATCAAAATCAAAATACTTACCCAGAATCAAGCTAGCTATCACTGCTGTGAAGAGGGAACTGGCACACAAGAGTAGAGCATTAGAAATGTCAAAACCATTATTAGCTATATTCATTGTGGTTGCAAAGGCAGCAGCTAGGAACCCCATAACTGTTGCTTGACACTGCGAAAGAAAATATTAATCGTCAGCAGCGTCAAAGTACACAAATGAATTGCAAGTTTCGTATGTAGAGTGGTAAGATAGTTCTAGTACTTACAATGTGTAAACGGAAATAGCTTCCCGATGGTTAATTCATGTACAGGGTATTGCAAAACGTCCTGTTCAAACTTTAAAAGCAGGCAATGAACATAAAATCAAACAATTTCCCCATAGAAATGTGCACGCGCATGGGTTGGTTGACTGAGTTTCATGGCAAAAGAACCATATCTGGCCAAGTTGTGCCAAAACATCAAGTAAATAGGCAAACACCAGCGTCCGCATGGTATTCGCAATGGTAGTTTTGGGACTCGATGGAACGGCTAGGGTAGACTCGTCGCTTGGCCACCACTATCATCCGATTTATCATGCATTGATTTCTTGGTCTGGAAATACCAAAGTCATTGTGTACGAGATCCTATTTGATTCCAAAGCTGACCTTATCGCAAAAGTTACTCATGGCTACAAATTTCTTGGGAAGGCCAAGAATTTTTTAACATGTTGGCGTGCATTCTTGTTGGTGGTCGTAAGTTTGAGTCACTGAACTTGCAAGTGTACAACTACTGTGAAATTGTAAAATTAGGGCTAATAAAATTTTCTACACATCCAGTGGGTGCTTCTTGATGATACATCTGTCACTACGGTTTAACTGCGTTCTTTACCTCCCCTTAATATTTAGTAATGGCAGGTCAATTTTAACCTTTTAGAAGTGCCTTTACTCATTGTGGTACTACAAGGGTAGTATCGTGAACCACTTGGCGTTACCATGACGTACGAGGGGTCACATTGCACCTCACATACATACCATGCTTAGAAAACAAAACTCTCGCTTAGAGGCCATACATTCATACCAGACGAACAAACATCTATGCCTCACACCGGATTCGAATCTTATATTTTTTGCCCTCTTTAAAACACACATGATGCGAAAAATCACTCTTGCAAAAGTTGGAATTCTCAAAAGGTGAATATCGTTTCAATATACACCAGAAGAAAATTGTATTTAGCAGACCTAAGAGGATATTCAAAAGTTTAGTTATAAAAGAGGAAATTTTAATCTGAATCAAAAGACAAAGATAAAATCTTTGAGGAATCTCTTAAAAATTTCAAGGCATGTTAATTTATTTTACGATATCGCTTACAATTCGATTAAAAACCATCAATTGATAATCCGACAATCAAAAATACTGTTAAGAGTTTCCAATTTCTCAATTTGAATAAATTTTACAGGTGGCGGTCACTTGGTTTCATAAATGACGCCCATCATAAAACGTTCAGTTTATTTTGAACCCCCACTAATAATCTTAATGGTAAGTAAAATATTTTTGATATCTATTTAGTTCATTTAATTAAAACAAAATAAGATACATTTTAACACAGAAAATGAAATAGCCTTTCAGAGAACATTAAATTTATTTTACAACATTTAAGAAAACCAAGGCGTCGGAAATACACAAAAAAAATGTTTATCAGTCGTCGTTTGTGTTGAAAGCCAGAAAGACAAACAGTAAGATAACGTCGACTGGCGAACTAGATTTCTAAACCCTTTATTCTTCGATTTATCACGCATGAAAAAAAGGTTAATAGACTGGTAGTAAATTTACCTGAATGAGAGCCATATTCCCCCAAGACATCTGCCACTTTTCTCTCAGAGAATCCAGCTTGCCTAGATTTGCCTAAAAGTATAAAACAACATTTAATCAAATTGAAAGCTTCCTAGATACGATACAATGGGTTTTTATAAGACAGTCTAGTCATTACCTAAATTTATAATCCGAAATTCAGTCAAACGCTTGATGGATCATTGGGCATTGTAAAAGTAATTCATTTTAGATCATTGGGCATTGTAAATTTTCACTAAAAGGACTTGATGGATCGATGAACTATTAACATGTCCAACACTGAATTCATCGCAGTACATAATTCACAAAAGACATAAAAGGTTTCTTTACCTGTGTTGAGACTCTGGACGCAAGTGTCATTTCGAGATTTCCTTTTAGCCCTAGCAGCGTTGGAACGAGGATGAATAATTCAGTCACTTTCTGGAATACTGTCCAACCCTAGGAAATAATTCAAAAATCAGCAATCACGACTGAACCAGAAAATTCACTCCAAATTAGTTTCTGCGATGAGAGTTTAAGCGGCATTTTAAAGAAAATAAAAATTACTTACAAATTTTGATTTATAATTCAATTGTGTTCCGTCTTTAATCGTTGTTTCCGCAAGAATTTATTTTATTTCAAAAATGTCTTCATAACAATACCATGTTACAATCGTGAGTGTTCAACTTCAATCACCAACCAGTTTAGTTCAGATTGCATAAGTCTGTTTTGCAATTCAAGAACTCTTTAGATCTGGCATTCAATGTTTTATGCCAGACACTTTAAGAAAACTTCTTAGAAACTTGTTTTATGAGCATATTCAACTTAATCTGTCAACACATGAAATGAAACACTACCAATGTACGGAAAGCAAGCAAAATCATAATCAATAAGATTCTTTTAATCTAAGCCAATACTAAATTTTTGATTAAGCCCTCTGGAACATTTAAACAAGCTCCAAAGGGTTCGAAAACTTTTTGAAAAGGCGCCCTAGAATAAGTCCAATTTTGTACTCTTTAAATTCAAAAATGGACATAAGATGTAAACTTACCTCTCTAAATGGTTCTCGTCCATCAAGATCTGATCAATTTAACTAATTTTGCCTACTTTGCTAATATCTTGATAATAATATATCTCGTCATCAAGATATTGCCGATCTTTTGATGATGACGAAATCAAGATCTGGTCAGTTTTTCTAACGACGAGATTTAAAATTGTTACTGTGTCTAAAAAGAAAGTTAATTTGCATTTGGAAGGTTAATAAGTAACCCTTAGGTTTGCATTAAAATGGAAACCAAGAGTTTATTACCAAGTTAGACACAATCGCAATAAATCCGATAAGTGCCAAACCCAAGTATTCGATAGAAATTGGATATAAGAATCTATTATTCAGTGAAAAACGTGGAAGTTATTACAAGTTTTTAAAGTTGTTTAGTCATCATGAAATGATGTGTTTTAAATCTTATCCGATTCTTTTTACTGTGTATAAATGTAGTTTGTGCATCTTTTGTCAAGAAATTTTGTCTAACTTCTGTGAAAATATAAATTTAAGAGGATAACTTCTCCCCTTAAGACTGGTAATATTGAATAAAATTTATTTATTTCGAAAGTCCAAGGTGTTTAGGAACAGATAAATACCTGCTATTATATTAAGAAAGTCTTGTTATTCAAACATTTCTGATTACGTATAAGTAAAAGAAATAACTGTCATAGTTCTTGCCTTTGGTTCACAGAAATTTCCATAATAGTATAAAAAACCGTTCATGGACAACAGATGCTGCTTATAATTCTATTGTAACATGTTCTAAGCTTCCGTTCCTTGTTTTCATCAAAACATATTTTTACAGGTGATAATTTTCTAGAATAAGAACCTATAAAATATTTTCATAGTATAAGGGACTAAAGTGAATGAGATTAATGTCTTTTGTTTTGATTCAGAACATTGCAAAACGCGAGAACTTTAAGCTCATAATAAAAGTCTGCATTCACACAAGATAAAGGATAGATATTACAGCTATATTTAATAAACAACCGAGTTTAACGAGTTAGAATAGGCCCTTACCTTTTGGTGAAAAAAGGGGAATCAATGGACTTTGAGTGAAGACTTTTTAAATTATCATGTAACAAATATTTATCAGCATGTTACCACCTAAATCTCTAACTCTTTTTCTAAAGAAATCCTTATCTATCGTTTCTCTGCCGAAGTGGTTTCAAGGATCCCAAAGAATCTGAAAGTTATCCAAATGATTCGAGGTGAAATTCATTTTGACCTTTATTATTCTAGAAAGCTAATGAAGCAAAGATGGTCAAGAAACATCGCTGATTTTATACAAAGTAGTCTTCAAGAGTCAAATGCGTCATTGGCAGAAAAAGAATCAAGTTTTAGACAGTCTGTAGTCGATTAATCCCCCAGGAAACTTTAGTAGATGCCATTTATTAAAGCCTATGTTCTTAAAAGTGCTCGAAAAATATCAGATTATAAAAATCAGTTTCTCATTTTTGAATTCCCATTGGTTTGATTTTTATGAACCTCATTTCAATACCGCAAACATTATTTTGAGTATTCCTAATCGGTACGGAGAATAATCCAGCTACAGTCACTTTCTAGTAAGCCATAACCTCAAAACTCCTAAATTATAGTCTCGAAAATTCCAATCCAGAAAGATCACGTTCCTGAAGATTGAAATCTTAAAATCCCGAAACCACGATTTATATAGAAAAGGCTGTATAAAAGTGAAATGATAATTCCTGGAAGCTTTTCCATAGAATCGGTTGTAGTGAGGACTATGCTTTAAAAGTAGTTCCATTTAATGAGCATATTTGCACAGGTAAGGCAGTTGAATGTACGTCGTACTGGAGCAAAACAACGAACTATTGGGAAGTATTGTCTATTGATATGTATACGGCTATCACAAAGTGAAAGACAACTCGCAACTTTGAATCACGATCGGATGACGAGGTCAACACCTGAACTGTCATTCAACTTTCCAAACTTCCACACCCCACCAACGTGAAGACATTTGGGACATTTCGTTGAGCTTGGTTGGTTTTGGGGTTTTATGGCGAAAGGGCCATAGTTGGCCATGCTGCGCCAGACACAAGACATACAATATCAAGTAATAGACACACAATGAAAGTTTTACTGACACAGAAGAGAGAAATATACCCAGAGAGGAATGCACCTGACAGGAATCGAACCTGCGCCGCCTACAACTTGAAGGTTGCTAGCATAGAGGACATACCTATTGAACCACGGCGGCTCCTGGGGCCACGATGGAATTAACTCGCACCAACCCTCACGTACACTACGGTCTTTGGTTGGATCGAGTCTTATACTCGCAGCCCTCCGGTTTGCTAATCCCGATTCTATCAACTGGGCTATCGTGCCCCTACAGGGAACTTGGACACATTTTACAATTTCTGTGAGATAACCACTTTATTACCAGAAAAATAATTTTCATAAATAACTATTTTTTAATGTAAAGCCGGATGAACGCAATTACAAATACAGTAATGAGCCCTTTCACGCACATCGAATTTTACCAATTCCTTATGTTGTTTTAGGTTTTTATGGCTCAAGAGCTATATTTGGTCCTGCTGCATCAGACACCATACAATATCAATAGACATACAAACACAATGAAAGTTTAGACTCAGGAGAGAAATACACCTAGGGAAGAATGCATCTGCGCCGCCTACAACTTGAAGGTTGCTATCGAAGTGGACATATCAACTGAAACATCCCCATCAATTCTTTATGAATAGATTGACTGTTCATGAATTCATTCCCATGCATCTGTTATTCGTATATTTGAATGTTTTTACCGTGAAAATATTATAATCCGTTCAAATTGAAAATCTCATAGTGTGTTCTGGTTTCATATTTGTCGAAGGCTTTCAAAAAGTGCCGATGTCTTTAATCGTAATTTCTTTAATATTTCCTTAGAATCATTTTCGCGATTAAGGCGCTTGGAATTGTGTGTATTTTTTGGGATTTTTGAAACTCTTGGCCTAAAATTGACCCAACATATTGAATTTGTTTACTATCTTACGTTAATTATAGATTTAAAGAATATGTGTACGAAATTTCATAGGTTAGTTACATTATTTAGCGAGTTGTCAAACTTTTTACGACAAATATTCAGGAATGAAATCAACCAACTTTTAAACTATAGTACTTTTTCTCAGATTCCTGTTTTTATAACTACATTGTATAAGGCTTTTTTTCAAATACTACTAAAGATTGGAAACGTTTCGTTTCCAATCTTTAATTACAAAAGCCGATGATGTATTTTATAGCTTTATATGCATGGAATAAAGAATAATTATTTAAAAAATTTATTGCTCTTAGTTTTTCATAATCTATATATAACGCAGAGTTGGTGTCTGTCTATTCTCTATACAAGTTTACACCGTTTGATCAATCCACACCAAATTTGGTACACTTATTCTTTAGAACACTGCAGGTAACATAGGCTTCATATTAATCCCCATGCTATTTGTCCTAGATGTGCAGAGGGGGTTAAAATCAATTCGAAATTTCCATAGGAGTAACAGTGAGTATTATGATTAATTACGGTACGTAACTCAGATTATTTTAACAGTATTGCTGGAAAAACAATATTTTCCCAAAACACATTTAAAGAATTTAAATTCTAATATTTATATTTGAACTTATTTTTATTTCTTCCTAAAATATCCATAATTTATAAATATTTGACCAATGATATGATTAAATAACTTAAATTTGCAGAACTTGCATATTGTAAGGAAAGGAGTTTGCTTAAGTGAGAAAGATCGAAGTTGTTTACTTTACTAGTTGAAGGTATTCTTATACAACTTTGCTGTCTCAAACATTCGTTGAAAACATTGATTTTCTTTTATAAAAACACTAAAATTGACCTTCCGTTTATTTGAAAAATTTTATTTTAATTTTAAAACAAGCTGTTGTTTCATATGCAGTTTAGAATTTTCAGAAAAGAAAATGCATTTGCTTGGAAGAAGCAATGCTAGAAGGAATGCATTTGCTAGAAGGAATTGATCAGGAATATCGTATCAATGATTTGTCATCCTTTCATAATGATGGTGGAATATGGAAATATCACATTCCTGGTATAAGTGCTACAAAATATTTTCGTAGGAAAAATGATTGCAATAATACTGTGAGTCATTTTTACAGGAAATGAACTTAAAAAGGGCATTCACAATCGCTCCCAAACTCGAAATCGACTTTTGTAAGTCATTTCACTATCACTTTTTGTAATTTCATCTTACATTATCGTGCGATGTATGTGAAATGGAATATATGATGGATAAAGCAAATATGTATGCTTTTCGTCCAAAGTAAATTGTAAAAGCTAAAAAATGTCCAAAGTTTAAAAAAATATTTTCCGCTCACTTATTTTTTTTATATTTACATTTCTAATATTTGCATTTTTCTGTGAGAAAAGTGATTTTTCCGATCACTTTCAATCAGCGTTCAATCAATTCAACCCGAGCAACGACGGGGAATTCTGCTAGTGTTTTATAAAGGTATCTAAAAATAACTATCTGTAGTACTTGCAAAAACCCAGGCACAAAATCACTTCAAACTCTCACAAAACCCAACACATGCACACACAAAAAAAACAATTGAAGGACAAGGAAGAAAAATAAAAAAATTGCATATGGATGGGAATTTTTAAATATTGAAATACTTCAAAAAATCGAATCTTGCAATTATTATAGATGTAAAAATGATTTTTCCTTTTGTAATTTATGTTTCATGTGTAGTTTTTGGATACACTAAAACATTTTGTAGTGAATATAAAATCAAAAGTACATGTCAAAAGGATACTATGTCCCCTTAACCTTCCTGGTGGTTGTCTCGATGAGACATCTCGTCATTAGAAAACAGACCAGATCTTGTTGGAAGAGATATTTCATCATTTGAAAACTGACCAGATCTTGTTGGAAGAGATATTTCATCATTTGAAAACTGACCAGATCTCTTGATCTTGTAAAACAGTTGGCAATATCTTGATGACCAGATAACACATAATTAAAAAATTGTTCAAATCTTAATGGATGAGATATCTCGTCAAAATCACTTAGAGGGTTAAAAATAGATTCGGAAACGAAAGAGTAACTCGGAAACTAAAAATTAAATACCTCAACATAGTCCAATACAATTCCTGCACCACAGGTACCTGTACCAGCAATAAGGAAAGGTATGAAGACTTGAACACAGATTGCCAGAAGGGTCTCTTCTTCATGATCGGGAGTGTGACCAGTCTTTGATTTTTCAACACTAGGTGGCTGTGGCAACGACGGCCAGTCCCCATCCCCACCGAGATGTGTTTTCAAGTTCCCATTGGGAGTAACACCACCCCTCTGTAGAGCTGTTTCATAAACACCCGAGTCTATGCTCTTTTCTCCGACGGATGATGAATCGTCGGGGCTCGAAGATTTCGGAGGGACACAAATGAGAATGCCAGAGTCTGTGGACACGAGTCCCTTTCGGGACTTGTTTTGGTTAGTGATGGTGGTATTGTTGTTATTGCTGTTGTGGCTTAAAACTTTGAAGTCCCCGCTGCTGGTGAGAGAAAGTGAAACGCTCAGAGAGGATCCCGGCCAATCGTCACCTGCGAAGAAATTCAATGTCAGATTTCACATGAATGGGGAATACGGAAAATTATACTATCAATTACATAAAGCAGTGGATAAATAACAGATTGGTTGATTAGTAAGCAGTTGATGTTTTATGGCTCAAGATCCAAAGACGGACTAGCTGCTATACTTATATAAATGCAAATGTCAAAGAAACTATTTTTAATTAACTCTTGGTTCCGATTTGCTACTTTTTTAAATACTTATTTTTTATCATTGTGTATTCTCTAGGTATATCTGCTGACAGTATCTGGCCTGCGGGCCTGAAAAATCTTATCAGAGGACCGTATTTAGCCGAATTAGATGTAGGATTTTTCGATGTATTATAGATTTCAAATAACATGTTGGTCAACAATATAAAAAACAACACATTGTAGTTGAAATATGAAATTGATGAGTTGATAATTTATAACATGTTGATCAACATGATAAAATTGTGTTCAACCCCATCAATATAACAGAAGTGATGATTTAAAACATTAACTAGCAACATAGTGCATAATAAAGGTATGAAAGTAATGAATATAATAGTGTAAACAGGAAAATAGAGAATTCATTATCTTGCGGAAAATAATTTATATATTAGTCAGTCTTGATCGGCGATTGATTTTAGATCATTCTAATAATAATTTTAATGATAGATAATTATTTATTATGTCTTATACTCAAAGTTTAATTTTTGCAATCTTATAATGCGACCTTAGGAACTTCTCAACTTGATACTATTTGCAAAACACTTGCTTGTAGTTACAAATTGTGGAAGTATGTATCACACGAATAGGTACCCCAAATTTAAAATCTTATATAAATTTAAATTACTGATCAATGCATATGCTAACAACCTCAAATTTTGGATAAAGAAAGCATTATTCCTTAAATATATTATTGGTAATGGAAAAGCTCAAATCAGAATTAATTCTGATATGAATCAAATCAGAATTAATACTGAATTGAGTACTACAAAATTAAAGGTGGCATACGGATTTGGCACTAGCGGTTTTTATTGTGAAAAACTAGTCGCTAATTTGCAAGTTCTGCCTTGTGGGATACATATTATAAATCAAAAATATAGATCTACTACCCTAGAAGTTTCTCAATTTTGTTAAGAGATGTAATTGTTTCAAATTTCTTAAATAACAGACATTCAAGAAATCGGGTATTGAAATAAAAAGGTAATCAAAAGCTAGCACATCTGCTGATCAAGCTACCAAAATTTTAGGCAAATTATAAACGGAATATAATATGACGGTTTGGCGACGTTTTGAATGTAAAACCCTTTGCAATCGTGTATCTTCTTATCGCACAAACACCTGGAGAGCCAATTGCACTGCGCCAATATAACAAACTGAAATGCTTCAATAATCGCTGATAGGAAAAGTGAAGTCTCATTTTAACGGCAGCAGATGTCCCGTCTGGAGCAGTTCTCATGGTAGACTGCCAGACATTCTGTCAGGAGAAGCTCTGATGATATAGACATAATAAAGTTGTTAAGCAATATAAATATTAAGATATATTGAGGACTAAGAATGAACTAGTTAGATGCCCGTGAAGGGTCCCATCACCCTTAAAAACCTAAAGACTAAGTTTTTGTAGCGTACAATATGCATCGTACGAGGTGATAGATCTTCACCGATAGTTTTTAAACTCTTTAGTAAATAGATCCTCAAATGGTTAAAATTTCAGATTAGCTGTTCCATTTTATAACTTTTCTAAATCCAAACTTAGTAAAACCTCAAAATCAATTCAAATTAGTTTTCGCTAACACGTATAAGGGAAAAGTGGTATTATTTCCCAGCTTTAATTGGTAGTTGAATTTGCGTCGCACTGGAGCAACAGAACAGGCCATTGTCGACGGTCCGGGATCAATCCCGATGAGAATCTCCTCTCCAAACTCTCACATCACGTCAACGTTAGAACATTTGAGGCCACGAGAGATTTAAGGTGCACCAGCCTATACGGTCTTCGGTTGGATCGAGTTTCAAACTCGCAATCCTCAGGACCTAATCCGCAAATCCAACTGGGCTAGCGTGGCCTAAGTTTTATTGGGACAAGATACCATGAATAGCAGCACATCTCAGTTAAAAAGCACCCTTGTGTTCGTTGTTTTTTTTTTAAAAAAGCGCAAGTACCATATTTGGCGAAGCTACACAACACATACAATATCAAGTAATAGACAGACACATATAATGGAAGTTTTACTGATACAGAAGAGAGAAATACACCCAGATGGAATCTAACCTACGCCGCCTACGACTCGAATATTGCTAGCGTAGTGAGCAGACCCATCGAGCCACGACGTCACCAAGCACCCAAAAGTATGGCATTTATCAAAAGCTCCATTCTTATAATTTATATTCGTTACCTGCTTTGCTGTCATCTTGAAAAGTGGGATTCTGGAAGTATTCCGGTTCCTGGCTGAAGTTGGTGAGGTTGGCGGTTGATTCCGATGCATTGAGATCCACCACCGGCTCAAGGCGCCGAATTCCGAGCAGACGGGCCATCTAGCCTCTCTCGGGAACTACCTAAGCAAAGAAAAATCTTCCACATTGTATACACAAAGCTATGTATATCATTAAACTCAACCATTAGGTAGTGTCACACAACTAAAACAGTACAAAAGTTCTGGAGGAATATCCAAATTTGAACTGCTTTTTGTTGAATTGTAAGGTAGGTAGAGGTACTCTCTGTTAAGCTAAATATGGGAGGAGGAAATGTTTCTACGGCGATACACGTTTCCTATATATATTCTAAACGTGACGTCAGTTGGCTTGTTTCCCAAATACGATCAAGAAAATGAACTGCACATACTGCTAGTTAATGGTTGAATTTACGACGCACTGTAGGAACACAAATGGATATTGGCAACTGTCCGGGACCAATCGCGAAGGGAAATATTCGAAAACACTAATTTTGAACAACGGTCAGCTGCGGGCACATGCTCCATCTATTTCATTAGCAGGTCGATGTTCAAACGTCTACACCACGTCGACGTGAGGACATTTGAATACACGACAGATGTAACGTGCACCAGTCCCCACCTACACGACGGTCTTTGGTTAGATCGAGTTTCAAATTGCAACCCTCCAGTTGAATTCGTGTCTACCAAATGGCCGAGCGCGTCCCCAAGAATTTGTTGAAATTGGTTCAGATACCTCTGGTTAGTGTTAGGTAACCGCTAGTAATAAAAAATGATGTCTTAGGGTTTTGACAAGCTATTCTAGACCGTGACTCGATCTAATGCGGCAAGCACATTTTAATCAGATGAACTCACTCATCACCATCAGTAGGTGGTGAAGATTCCACTACACCACGTCGGTGAAAACTACTCCCGAAGATAACACAAGTGACACTACATCATCGACAGAATTAACCGCTAGTGAAATCAATTTCCAAAGAAAATTTTATCAGCTGTGGTGTATTGCAATGTTCATAAAATGAGTTAATTCGTCTGTCGCTCTACGGTTATTTTTTGCGAAACGAGGACTAATTCTTCAAACCAGGAATATGAATTAACGAAAACAATAAGCTAGATACTTTTAAAGCTGATTTCAGACTACAACCTCCAAAAGAATGTAATTTCTTAGTAAAACAGAAACTGATTATTTTAATAATCAGTTTCTCTTTTACTAAGAACTTCTCTTTACTAAGAACTTTCTCTTTCGAACAAAGTTACTTTTTTGGTGTGTTTCTGCATTATAACACACAAGTCGTGCAAGAATGCAACGTAACACTTATTGCTAAACTATATCTAATTTATTTTTTCTTTAGGAATTGAATTAGTCGTGTTACATGACACGCAATACCTCGAATGATCAAGTTAACTGCATCTAAAATGTTTGCGTTTGAAATAATGCAAAAATTGTGAAATAATCACGATCAGATTTGTGGATTTCAGGGTTAAATTTCACGCGAAAACTGATTTTTGAATTACTTACAGTTAAATTTCAAATTTTTAATTATACAAAAAAATGTAAAAATATAATTTTTTTCTCAGCGTTTTATTCATATTTAAAAAATATTTTGCAAGAAACTCACATGGTTCAATATACGACATTTTATTGCATATTAAAATTTCAAAAATTGTGTTTTTCTGGGCTGAGCTTACTAAACTGTAAACAGAAGTATCCAAGTTGGTAAAAAATATTGTTAGAAATGGAAATAATAATTTACATCGATATTTTATGGTTTATCTCTGGTTATTTTTTGCTCACGTGCGCTAATTTTTAATCTAAGATCGCATGTAGAATATTCCAATAATTTTAATTAGCTTTGAATTAAAATAATGTAAACCTTTCCATTTGACAGTTGTAGACCTAAATTTAAGGTGCAATAAAATAGTTATTTTGGAAGTAGTGATCTAAAACTGCTTTGAACTGCTTTCAAAGATCGCGAATTTTGAAGGCCGGCTGGTTATATTGAGATAACATTGCAGTGTCACTAACCAATACTTATTCCACTTTTCGAAAGCTTTCTTAAGTATTTAGACTACATCTTGTTTTCAAGACATTAAAGAGTGGTCAAATTCAGTTTAAATTTACATATTAGATAACAGACTTGCAAGCCCTAACGAATTTAGTCTTCGAAGAAATAAAATGTAATAAAAATTAAGTTTATTTTTAGTGGAAAAATATGTAAACAAAAACCTAATAGATATGTTGAACTAGCCAGTCCCTGTACACCTACAATTAAACACTTCCCTATATTTCTCATTTAAACATGCAAACCAGTATAGTCTATCAATTATCATTTTTGTTATTTTTATATCCAATGAACTAGAATAAAGGTTAACCAGCCTAATGCGTTGAAATTGGAACTAGATGTGTATTGGTCAATTACTGGTCAAATTACAATTCTGCAAAACATCCTATCAAGCTATCAAATATTAAAAATTATACAGCACATTTTTGCCCCTTCTTATCAGATACTAAGTACAAACAAATTCTTAAAGTGGAATACAAAATTGGACATTACATTAATACATTTTCTCTCCCAAGTCACAAATCACTAAAAACTATTGATCATTATATCACCAAAAAACAATGGTGATCATCTCACGAAACAAAAATGACGCAAATGTCAAAGTATATAGGATGGGTTTTTCCAAACTTCTCTTAAGACTCCTATTCTCTCGAATTCGGCCCAGCACCTTAGAAAGTGCTGGGACGAATTCGGAGGAATCGGCTTAAGGCCGGCCTTGATGTCTGGTTCATCTCAAAACAGATTTCTTTAGATACAAGCATCATGAAGACAAAAATGAACTAACCTTTAGTCGTACACAAAAAATACAGTCCAGTAAATCAAACTTTCGCCTAAAAACATTACAGCAAAAGGTTCCAATTTTACTACAAATACGTTGTATTGTATATGTACTCTGTTTACACTTATCTTTATTTTTAGACGGAATACGATTGCCTCAAGTTCCTATCTGAGGCGACTGTCTGATTTTCACATTGAACAAAAATGCTTATGAATTCCGTGACATAATTTGATTAATTAGACATAACAAGTGTAGGAATACTACGAAAATGTGACGCACTGCTTACGCGAAAGTTACATAATTTTTTGTTGTACTGTTTTTCTTAGCCAGCGATTCTGATGAAAATAGACAAGACTAAACGGGTATTTTACGATCCTGCCATTTACGGAAGTGTGCAAGTTCCCGAAACGGTCGGCTAGCCTTGGAACTATCTTCCTTTTCTGCAAATGGGAAGTCATAACATTACGGTTAAGATTTCTATATGCATGAGTAACTCACATTTGTTAAGTGCTGACGCTGAGTCAAGTTTTTTTTCCGTAACGCACTGATTCCATAGTTTTGAATTTTTCCCTGTTTGGATGCAAATCACGTGTGGTAATCACATTTTACTGTCACTTCCTTTCGTTCCTTTATTTCCATCACAATATTTATATCGTTTCAATTTTTCTTTGCAGCTTTTTTGGTCAAGTGACCTTAGAACTTTTAAAAATGAGTTTATGAAAAAAGGATGTAATAAATGTTTACACACAAACATCCGTTGAATTTTATTATCTTAGAACTATTTACGAAAAAGAACATGGTAACCACACAATAATTCTTTTTCAATATTTATTGAAGACTACTGCAACAATAGGTCAACTGACATGTCATAATAATGGATTCAAATCTTTGAAATGATTTACGAAAAAGAACATGTTTTCCACACAGAAGAATTCTTTTTCAATATTGATTGAAATCTACTGAAATAGGCTAAGCGACAAATGTCATATTGACGGAAATGTATGAATAACTGAGCCCCAATTAGTCAGTTTGGGCTAACCCAATGTCACCACATGTACCTATTAGATATGCTACTATCCGGTATGCACTTAAACGTGTTCCGATGACTCAACAGTTCATTTTTTCGTTTATAAAAGTGTGGATTAGCTCATCGATGGCTAAGCTCCTCATTGGTTTAGTTTGTCGCTCTACGGTTATTTTTATTATAGGGAGAAGACCAATCTAAGCCCTTCAATTTTTCTCTTAAAAATCAAACTTTCATTACATACAGAATACTAACATTAAAAAACTAATCGCATGGTGCTTATTTCAAAACTAGTCAATTTGGCTTGATAAGTTCAGCGTTTATAGCGAAAAATGTCGATCAATGGTAAATGAACCATATATAAACTATATTAAGTTATTTAAATATCGTATATTGAAGTAATATAGCTTTTAGTAGATATAGTTTTTTTGCATCTTCAAATTATCCCATTCGACAGGCCAATTGGAAATTTTTAGATATTATTTAAAGGAGTTTCGTTGGCTTGGGTTTTATGGCTCAAGATTCAAAATCAGACAAGCTGAGACAAACACAAGACAGAACAGCTCAATTAAATTAGATAAAATTGTGTCCAATTAAAACCCTAACTTACAATAGCAGCATATTTAAAAACACTCATTACTTGAAATATATAAAAAACATAGCGGAAAATCCATTTAAGCATTAAATCAGATGAATAAATAAGAAAAATATAAAATTACCGTTCTTCAGCAACATAAAAATAGTGAATGATAATAGTTATAAGGTTTTGATACATAAAATAGATTAAATGATTTAAACTCGTATAAACATGCATTTCAGATGTAAAAGTTTGTGGTACATGAGATTTAAGGATCTCCTCTAAAATTTTCAACTAAACTATCGTTCAGAAACTTAAGGAATCTGATTTCAAAGAATGCTTTTAGAAGTCATGACAAGAAAAATATTACTTGTAGATTTGAGAATTGCCATATTTTGTCACTATAAGCGGGTTGCAGCATAAGATTAACATAAAAACTTGTTTCCAAATCATCCTAAAAAGCGACTGAATTCTTTTCAAAGGGAAATGCAGCTAATTGTTAATTAACTGGAACAATGGAATCAAAGGATGAAGTTCGAAAGCGTGAATGCGTCAAACCCATCTAAAGGTGATTGACCCCTTTTCATCAAACCCTCTACTGAGTAGATGAGTTTAGTTGTATGCTGCGGAAGTTGGCTCTCTTGATCACGAAATTATTTATCTGATAAAATTTCTTTTGTTGTGGTTGCAGGAAACATCGTTTCCGCAAATACCTCATCGTTTCGCTTAAATTTAAAGACAGGCCAGATTGGGCGCAAATATGCCTTTTGGCCACCTTTTTATGTTGTAGGATAGGATTAATACCTGAGCGCTTTTAGGGGCTAAATCGTGTATGCTATATTGCAGCCGGAGTACATATAGCATACACGATTACCGCCATAAGTCAAAAATGTATAATTTTACAGGAGAGCTTGTGAAAGTTTTAACATGACATTGAAAAGCCTAAATCAGAGATCTCTCATTATTTCAATCACATTTTAACTTAGAGTTATGACAGTTTTGCAGTACGAAGAAACCAGCTTTTGCAATCTTTATATGCATAAAAGTTTTTTGACTTATGGCGGTATTGCCAGCCGGGGTGCGATATATCATTAATTTTTGTATGGTATGAGTGAGCGCATCAAAAGTGAATTGCATAAAAATATATTTTATGCAAATGGCTTTTCCTCGTATTACCCTTCATTGGATATGTTTTTCACAATTCAAACACGAATTGCACAACATGTAAAACCGTGAGTAAATTCAACATTTAGATAAATGGTGTGGAGAAAACTTAACAGGGGGATTTGAAGGGAAAGATCTGAAGACTAATTTTGAACCAAAATCAGTTGACGTGGTCAATACCTGAGCTGGTACCCCACTCTCCAAACTTCCACACCACGTCAACGTGAGAACATTTGAGGCCACGACAGATTTGACTTGAACCATTCCTATTCCTCACGTACACTTTCCCCCAACGTACGTCTTTTGGTTGGATAGAGTTTCGAACGCCTCATCACGCTAACAGAAAGCTTTACTGACAGAGAAGATAGAAATACATGTAGGGTAAATTACAGGAATAGAACCTGATCCGCCTACGACTCGCAGGTTGCTAGTGTAGTGGACAAACCCACTAAGCCATGGAAACACGTTCAAAAGGTATTTGACAATATCAATGTTTTATATGCGAATGGAAAATTTATTATTAACAGAAATGTTTTATTTTTACACATTATAATTCAGCAGGTTCATGCACCAGAAGTCAGAAATTTTAATTTTAAACTCATGAAACCTATTTTTTTGCAAAATATTAAGGGGTACTCAAATAAAATTAAGATCGCACAATTTAAAGTATGCTACGCCCACACGTATTTTTTCACTAGTACATAAAAAAGACACTGGAACCACAATTTTCTACAAGAAATATTATTCTATAATTGATTAAATAAAATAGTACAATGTATTCTTTAATCATAATTTTCTAAATATTAATAAATTTCTATTTTGAAAATGAACATGATTCTTAAAACAAGATTTATTTTATAACTTGTTTTGAATACTGAACTGAAACACAGCCGAGCGAATAAAAGCTAGACAAAACTTAAATTTGAAAAATGTCAAAGTTCACAGTTTATTTCATAAACTCACGTGTAGACCCGTAAGTTCAGTTTTTGGAATAGCAAAACGGAACAGTTGACTCGAAACATTTAGCATTACTTACTGAATGAAATCCACAACTCGGAGAAAATGTCAAGCGGCATCTCAGACACGCTCCAAGCTATTAGGAATAAAGATGCTCTTCAAAGTCCACTGAAGCAGCGAATGAAAGGGCGAAGTACTACTGTATAAACAAAACACCAAACCTATAAACTAGAAGTTTCCGCAGGAGAAAATGTTTTTATGACTGAATTTGCTTGAGATACACGTGAATAATGAATTCTGGTGGACGACTATTGACATAGAATGAGATATGCGGGCTTTGGAATGTTCCCAAACGCGTAAAGGCGCTGGATTAATTTCATTTCCCGAGAAGTCACATGGTGCTTGAAAGGAAGCAGATAATCAAAATGGGGTTTTGAAAGCTCATTCAGAAAATGGGAAGTTTATTTCATTCGAGTAATCTCAAGCTGACAAAAAATAAAGCCTCTTAGGTTTATTTTCGTTTCAAGGTTTAATTCGAAATTAATTTAATGCCGAAATGGTATCCTACTCGGAAAAAGGACAAACTTCTCTCTTAATAATCCCTCAAATAAAAAAAACCTCTTATAAATTGCAGTGTCCACTAGGTTGGTAGTCGTTTTAGAGGTTTTTGGAAGAGCGCAGGTTGCTAGCGTAGTTGACAAACCAACAGAGCGACAGAGGCTCCTTTGCTATGGCCCCTTATGGCTATTCTTTTAAAATGTTCTAATATTAGCATGATGTATGGATTATTTTTATGGCACAAGGACCTGGTTTGGCCAAACTACGCCTACGCAGTCAAATTAGTATGTTTATTGTTAAATCAAATGAAGTTTTGGTTGAAATTGTAAGCCAATTGTTTCTTTCAATTAAAATTGCAAAACAAGCTTTCGTGTCTTAGACATTTTACAATCGAATTTTAGAATTCCTTACAAAAACACTGAAATCTATAAATTATTTCTTAAACAGAAAGCAACATAAATTTTCGATTTTTATTTTCCAGTGGACTATTTTACTATACTGTCAATCGAATCGAGTACAGCAGCGAAGTATTTTCCAGTTTCTGCCATTTCAAAACAAAGCCATTTTTCTTGAATATTTCATTTTTTAAATGGCTCTTTTCAATCGAATTTACTCAGTGCGATTCCAATACCTTAACTTCCTTTTTATTATTTCGATATCGATTTATACGGAAAACAAGCTAATGCATTCTTTTTCAACACAACCACATGTTGCAAGAATTCATCACACCTAATTATGCTGATACATCTCAGCTGTATCCACGAAAGAACTTACTGCTTTACTTAAAGCTTGTCGTTTAACTAGACGGTTGTTTCAATAAATTGTAATATGAAAAATCCATAAAAACAAAATATGGACATAAACGTTACAAACCCTGTATAAGGTACATCCTTATACTAAGACCCACGGGCCAATGTGAAAATGATTGGTTGGGTTTTATGGCGCAAGGCCATATTTGGCGATTTTGCTCCACACACAAGATAGGAAAAGTCAAGTATTAGACATACACACATAGGGAACATTTCTCACATAAAAAAGCACTCTATACTCAGAAATTACAGGAATCGAAACTGCATCGCCCAAACCTCACAGGCTGTTAGTGCAGAGGGTAGAACCACTGCAGACTCCATATGAACTTATTCTATTAAATATACGTTTGGTTGGGTTTGTGGCGCAAGGGATGTATTTGGCCATGCTGCGCCAAATACAAGACAGACAACGTCAAGTAATGGACATACGCACAGAAAGAAGAAATAAAGGAAAAGATAAATATTATTATTCCATACAAATGTAGGAAAAGATAAATATTATATTTTGATGTAAGCTAAAATATAGTAAAAACCGCGACCTAGTAGAAAACTGATAAAGCATCTTTCAATTTACCACGGACACTTTTCAATAGTATAAGTCATTTCTGGCTATAGTGGTATTCATGATGAGGTGGTTGGTTTGGATTTTATGGCACAAGAGCCAAAAAAACCCAAAACAACCAATCTCATAAATTGGGCCAAGCCATGAAGTGAAGAGAATAAAGGTCTGGATCGTGCGCAGGCACTTCCAGATCAAAGTAGAAAAAACACTGCTGCGAGACAGCTGTTTTTTTCGTTCCAAACATTCTTATTTCTGCTTGTCTTTGAATATTTGATCATCTGGTCAAAACCATGCGGCTGTCATTCCTTACTTAATTCTAAACGAATGGTACATCGTATTTTGAAGTAACGGTCATTAAAAGATCATTTGTAAGCATAGAATAATCAGTAGTAGTACCTTGACCTCGTATGTCCCTAACTAGGACCGCCATTGAAAAATAAATTGGTCATTTTATTGTAATTAATCGTTTATATTTTTATTTCTGAATCCATTTTCAAGGTGACCTAATTCGTCGACATGCACAGGCAAGCTTGCATACTACGTTTGATAAACTATTTATATTCTTAAACTAGGGCCGGTTACTATGTTGTTTTGTCTGACATTGGATAGAACGTAGTGGATGGTGACTAAAACTTTATTATGAGCTCTATAATTTCTATTCCCTACAAAATAAAATTAAATAAGATTTTTGACTTCCAATTTTTTTCTTCCAAATTGTTTTACCCAAATGCTATTTTATTAGAATTTTAATGTATTCTACATTACCAACACCAAATTTTCATTGATCAAACTAAAGTATGCTTTATAAACTTTTGAATATGTAGCAGATTAATTCAAATTAATATGATGCTGTAAACTCACCAACAGATTATGCTTTAAAATCAGGAGTTATCAGTAACAGTAGCGGGAATTGCAAATCATTTTCCGAGCTGAAAATTTCAGTTGTAGGTTGAGTTGTGTAAGCGGCGCAGGGTCGATTCCTGATAGGTTCGCTTCCTTCCTGTGAGTACTTCTGTCTTCTGTGACAGTAAAACTTTGTGTGTATGTCCAATACTTGAAGTGTTTATCTTGTGTTTGGCAAAGCATAACTAAATATGGCGTTTGTGCCATGAAAGCCCAACCAACCGTCGATTGTAGGTTGGTTGATACGGAGCAGAAATGGTTGGGGCTGGTTTTAGGCTTTATGGCGCAAGGTCTATATTTGGTCAAGATGTGCCAAACACGAGGGAACGCCAAATGATAAACGTCAAAGAGCAGAAATGAACAAGCTCAAGATACTTGGTATTCGATGGGAAAAACAATGAATACGGACACAAGCAATGGAAACGTATGGTCCATAAGTGGACAAACTGCGCCAGACGCAAGACTACAACATTAAATCTGACTACATCTTTAAACGTAGTTATTTGGGAAATAAGCTAATCGCTTTGCTACTTTTTAAAATTATTTTTCATGAAAGAGCAGCTACTAGATAATGGTAATGAATTAACATCGTACTGGAGCAACAGAACGGGTTATTGGTGACGGTCCGGGATTAATCCCCTAGGGAAAGATACGAGTACAACACCACGTAATTTTGAACCACGGTCAGATGATGAGGTCAACACCTGAGCTGTGTGGCACCCCAGTCTCCAAACGAGCAGCCACCAGGAGTACGCCTCATTAACCGGAGACACATTCTACCTTTGGATTATTGATAGGACAGGTCATCGTCTCGTCATCCATTCATTGTAGCCTCGAATGTCATTGATCTGGACCACACTAATTCAGTATCTTTCGTCGGCGGACACAAGTGCCTGGATTTGGATTTTTCCCACGGCGTTAAAGTGAGCAATGGCAAATAGGTAATATATGCTTTCATACACTACACACGTTCTGAAGCATGTCACCAACTGAATCCTTGATGCCCGATTGTCTACAGTAGCCAAATTTGACCTTTAATTTGCATGAATGGAATCCTTAATGATACTCCTCTAGATCATTGAGCACAGCTGGGCATCGTTTTTTCCCTTAAGACCCTGGCTTCCCACTCTACCTAGAAGGCATAAGGCTACACGAGAAGCGGTCGAATTCCATTGTCTGGGTTGTTTTCGGGCTTTATGGCGCAAGGGCCATATTTGTCCAAGCAAGGAGGTAGGAAGAAAAAGAAAAAACAGGAGGGTAGACGAGGGTAAAAATAAAAGGGAGAAAAGGGTATCTCAGGGTGAAAATTGTCTGGGATCTTAGCTTAACCGGACCGTCAAAATACAATTGATTCATATGTAACAAATACGTTACAAAATAATAATAAACGGAATCCAAACACAAGTAAAAATAGCAAAAGCCGTCTACATTTTGTAGTTAGAATACCATGTAAGTAAACACGTATTCAGTAGAACGTAACTGATTGGATTCTAATGATTGAAAAATAACGAGGTGCATTTAGGTTTTTTGGGTTGTTTAATTGTTTTTAGGCGCAAGTGCCATATTTGGTCATGCTGGACAAAATCCACGACAAAACTTCAACTGGTTGTTTAGGATACTTGAAGCTATGTACTACTTTCAAAAGTAGATTGGTTCTCTTATTACACAATGGCAAAATATAGCCAGGCTGTGCCAAAAAGTTTCCGGACAAGTAAATAGGCATACACACAAGAAAAAGTTTACTGACAAAGACGTGAGAAACACCCAGGGTAGTTACAGTAATTGAACCTGCACAGCCTGCAGGCTGCTAGAGCAGTGAGCAAACTCAGAGCAACGGCGATTCCTGCCAAAGATGAGATTTTGTAACATCGTGTGTTGTACATGCTCGTGCATGAAAAATGATCAAGCTTCAACGTTGATGGGAAAGACTTCATGAAGCGATGTTTTGGGCTGTATAGCTCAGATTGATTCAAGACTAACCATACGTGTTCGCAAAATATACAACAAATAGACACCACCTCACTACTCTGGGGTTTGAGTGAATATGAATTTGATGGCAAATAAATTTTGATTGCCTTAAATTAATTCTACGATTTAAATTAAAAAAAATTAAAATTTTATTAAATAAAAAAGAACAGAAAACAGTGGAATAAAACTACAGTAAAATCGGTGGGATAAAGCTGTTCTAAAAACATTCGTGATTTTTAAAGATATCGTGTTCTCGTATGAAGTTTTTGAAACTTACACGCAAAAACGTTTGAAAATAAGAAATTAATACGGAGTGAAAAATCAGAAATTAATATCACTGCACGGTAGTCAACGAACACGCGGTTTTGTTTTCGTCGTGAACGCGCTACAACTCCTGATCTTACGCGTACATGTTTCCTGGACGCCACCCAACCCCCAAACAGGTCAACAGGTGTTTCGTAAATAGTAAAAAAGAACTAAAAACAATTTAAAGTTAGGTTGTAAGAAATATCGATCAGAAAAGCACCCTCTCTATGTATATACACAGGAAAAAAGACCAAGAATGAATTTTTAGTACACAAATTATTTAAAATAAGATTAATTAATTGTACTGCAGCTAAGCACGAAGTAACAGTTTATTTAACAAAACATTGCTTTTATAGTACACTTGCAGGGTAAAGATTAGGGAGGAGGAAAAACGATACATATCCTGGTGATTGGCTTATGTTTAAAGGTGCGTTTGGATTTGTACCGATTGCTAGAAATTAAAACACGGTATGGGGCCGTCGTGGCTCAGTGGTTATGTCCACTGGGTCACCAATCTTCAAGATGTAGGCAGGTTCGATTCCTGTCAGATACAATCCTCCCTGGTTGTTATTTCTCTCTTCTGTGTCAGTAAAAACTTTCATTGTGTATGTTTCTACTTGTTATTGTATGTCTTGAACGGGCGGCTGAGTCAGATGGCTCCCAGATCTTAGGATCAATAGCAGACGCGTTCTACTCATGTAAAAATGGGATAATGAAGAAAAACACGTTATAATTGGACGGCATTTATTTCCGTTTTGAGGATAAGATCACAGATGCTGCAGATAATTCTAAGTCAGTGTCCATTGTGTAGGTCATTATTTATTACTAGCTTATGAAAGGATTTCGAAACGGATAATAAATGTCAAATATCTACATACATCTCTTTTAGAAAAATATCCCGAGACTTGTGTTAAATGGGTTGAGTGTTTTCGGATTTTATGAAGCAAGAGCCGAACTTGGCCAAGTTGCGCCAAACACAAGACGGACAACGTAATGAGGGAGGAAAAAAAAGCAAAAAGCAGAAGGGTAGGCGAGGGTAAAAATGAAAGAGGATAGATCACTAGGGTATCTCGGGGTTGTGATGTTTGTACCCTAAAGATGTGCCCCTGAAGGCTGCGTTAAATGGGTGGCAAGAAGTGTTAAACATATTGTTGTACAATTTGAAGTGAGCAACAAAATGAGATAATTCTTAATTTTTCAATAAATTCAAAATTGTCTTTTAGGTGTATGAGAACATAGGCATGATCAATTTGAAACTTATGCTGTATCACTAATGAGATAAAATTCTTCCAAATATGCTTAAGCACGAATGAAAACTTGCTTGCATTGCAACCAATAATTTTCGCACAATTTTCACTCACGTGTTTGCAGAGATACGAGATATTCGCGTTTAGGGAAACAATGAGGGAAGTGAGGATTATTGATGGAACAATGGAATAATTCACGGCCTTGAGAACATCCCACGTCATGCAATTGTGCTTTAAAATAACGTTTTCTAGATGAATAAAATTACTCTTATCCTCTCGTTTTCCTTGTTTTTAAGATGGCTTTCATTACATGTATCCAGATTTGGATCATTACATGTAAAAAAGCGAGATATTGAATTTTTCTATTTCAGTGGCCGCCAACCTTGAAAGAGGAAAATACAACCAAATCACTCTAATCTTCCGAGCGAGTTTTAAAAAATACTCGTATGCAGATTTGTATCGAGGAAAATAAAGTAATTAATAAAAAATTGAGTTTACTTTTGTCACTTTAACAGTCTATTATCAAGTTTTTGTTTCAACCCTCGTATATAGAAAAAGAGACTGAATTTACCCAATTTACTTGGATAGAAATACAGCAATTGGCATCTTTGTTTATTTCAGGACTTCCAACACTTCGGGTCCAGACTCATTGGTCCCCTCCAAAAATTTTTATGGTTAGGGCCCATCCCTTAACCTTAAGTGGTTGGTTTGGGGTTTTATGGTTTAGGGGCCATATTTGGCCAAGCTGCGCCAAAACACAGGACATCGTCAAGTGAAAAAGGGAAAAGAGGTATTGGGGAACAGAGTAGTGGGTCAAAGTAGAAAGATAGCTTCGGTATCCCGGGAGTTCGACTCCAGTGTTTGCTAAAGAAAGTAAACCCCATGGTAAAAGAAAAGATCACTCAGGAACCTCGGGTCCATAAAGCCCATACACACCTAAAGGAGATGTGGCACCGAGGGTACTCAACCTTAAGGGATAAATATTGACATATTGTTATCCCTTGTATCCAAAATAATGGGTATCAGGCGAGAAGACAGTCGATCGGGTCAGGTCGATTCTTGAATAGGCGCGAAAGCTTTTTAGATGTGCTACCATACCAAAAGCGTAAATGGCGATCGCCATGGATAGATTTCCAACTGTCAATCCGTTATTGCTGCTATTGTTTCCCACACCGAACTTTGAATTAAAATCCGCGTTAAAGACACCAATTGTGGAAGCGTTTTGTTTACGTTCCAACTTATCTAATTTAAATAGACGCGTGCAAAACAACGCGTCTCGACTGTTAACTATGGCCAAACTAATATCGAGAAGGAACTGGTGTTTTGAAGAGGACGTTCTTTGAAGAAACCTGTTTTTTTTTATCTTGTTGCGGTGTAAGTGCAACTGTATTTGGAGAAGGGACGTCAACTCCTAGATGGCACGGAATCCCTTGGTACTTTTCAATACATTTCTGAATTAGGGCTCCTGACCCCACATCCTTCGAAGGATAAATGTTAATATGCATTGTCCATTTTGTCGTATCCAATAATATCAAGAACTGAAGTTTAAAGAGAACCGGAGCTGTTATTCTGTACTCTTGTAGGTTTGTTGGGAGAGGAAAGTTTGGTATGAAATGTTTGATTTCTTGTTGCACAAGGGCCAGGCTGGTTGGTGGTTGAGTTGGTTGGGATTTATGGCACAAGGGCCATATTTGGCCTTGCAGCGCCAGACACAAGACATACAATATAAAGAATATAGACAAACATAACAATGACAGTTTTAATGACACAGAAGAAATACACTCAAGGAAGAATCGCACATGTCAGGAATCAAACCTGCGCCTCCTAAAACTCGTAAGTTGCTAAGGCATACCCACTGAACCACGACGGTACCGTACACTTCTAGAGATGTAAGTGAAACTCCTTTTGGGGAAGGGGTCCAACTCCTTGGAGTAAAAAACTCTTGGGCCCTTCCCAATATTTTGAATTAGTTCCCGGATCTTTAAACATGGGATAAATGTTACAAATATATCATGTGGGCTAGATTGAGTTTTATGGCGCTAGGCCTTGACTTTCAGATCAAGATATTGCTCTTATTTGTGATACAAATAGAGTATTGATTACATATTGACCTAATTTTTTCTATTATTAGAGCCTGAAACATTTTTAAAGTTCAATATGCAAAATAAAATACCTTAATTTAAAATTCAACCACAAGGAAAATCTTGTTGGTTCTTTTTCTTTAAGGTAGGCATTTTTAATTAACGTCGTTATGAAGGAACACAACGGGCTATTGGCGACGGTGAAGGATCAATCATGAAGGGAAAGATTAAGGACACCACGGAATTTTCAAACACGGTCAGATGACGAGGTAACACCTGAGCTGGCACCCCACTCCAAACGTACATGCCAACGTGAGGACATTTGAGGCCACGACAGATTTAAAGTGCACCAGCCCCCTTTGTACACGACGGTCTTTGGTTGGATTCGAACTCGTAAACGTCCGATAGCTAAAACAGCCCTTTTTTCTTTAAGGAATGGTTAAATTTGTACCACATTCTAAACGAGTTTGAATATTACTCAAAGTTATGATTACTTTGTAAAAGAAAAAGTACTAAATTTTTTGGAGGAAAAGTAAGAGAGCAGAAGGATAAGTATTCCTTATTTTCAGTCATCTTATTCCGAAAAATTCATTAAATACTTTGTCATTCATGAATATATGTAGTATACTTTTTATAAATTATGGAAAAACAATAGCGACAAAAATATCACGACCTATTTCCACAAAACGCATCGAGTGACTTTCAAAATACTGAAGATGTAAACGGCAAAGAATCAATTTAATGAGTTTAAAAAATTGCAGCAATCTATTACTAGCCAGTGATGTGATACTTTGCGCTCAATTTCATGCTTTAATAACTAAATTTTAAACATACATTATTTTTTTAATGTTAACCTATTTTCCAAAGTTCCTTAAGAAAGTTTCAGAAATGAAGATACTAAAACTGCTACCGAAAAGATATGTACTAAACGATGAAATATATTTAATTATATATAACATTCTGTTAAGATGAGATTCAAAGGTTTCACTGAGTATCCATACTACTTTAATCCTCTGAAGAGTTTAAGCATAATTCCACCTTGCAATCTGTAGTTTTCTTTACATGACTTCTAGTCACTTTTTGCTTTCTTAAGCAAAAGACGGAATCTTTCTAGAGGTTTCTATTCTGAGGAAAGCATCAATAGGTAGGTAGGTATTTTAATTAACGTCACACTGGAGCAACACAACGGGCTATTGGTGACCGCCCGGGATCAATCCCAAAGGGAAAGAGGCGAAAAGCATTAATAGGATCTTTCCAGAGTATTCAATTCTAAGGATAGGGCACCAATAGAATGTCACCCAAGAATTCTCAATGGAATTGATCAGTAGAATATTTGCGAAGCATTCAGGACAGGACCAATAAAATCTTTCAACCTCTAGATGTGGTTATTAACGTTACTGGTGTCTTTTAATGAAATTTTACTGTATATTGTGGGCTCGTTCGTAAAAGCGAATAAATCGGTTGTACGAGTTATTCGAACCGTGCGTTACAAGAGTCTCAGATTTTCTAGTGTGATAAGCAAGCCGTTTCATGAATCACTAAACGAAAAAAAATCGTTTGAAACGAACCGAGATTGTTCTAGGTTTCGTCAATTCTGAAGTTGGCGACCGAAAAGGTAGATGTGAATGTTGTAATGCATCTCAACTCATGGTTTGGGTCCATTTTCAGATTGAATTTATCAAAACAAATTGCCACAGGGCGAATGAGACTAAAAAGCCTAATCGTTCGTAAATGCAACTTCCAAACTAGTGAAACGGAGGTCATGTGCGGATTATTATTTGGTTTGCACTTTTTTAGAGTTGTTGAACGCGGCCTGTATTACTTTTGAAGCGAACGGATGGAAATTGTTCCCAATTCAAATAGAAAGAAAAATATAACAACGTATAATGCACCATAAAAGTAATTAAGAAACCCACCATCATTGGATTCATAAGGAATTGTATAGCTTTATATTTCCAACAATCCAATAGAAAATTCAAATGAAACATTTGGCAGAGTATCGTTATTACTCGAATCGAAAAAATACAATTTTCAAATATTTATAATGTATTTTAATATCATGTCAGATGTACCTTTTAAATATGGTTGATTTTATGGTGTAACGGTCAAATTTGGCTATGCTTCGCCAAATATTGCACATATTTAAAATCAGTACTTCTTAAAAACATAATTTTTAAAACTAAATATAGTACGTTGCGAATCCAAATTGAATAAGTCAGGTAATGAAAGCAAAATAGTTCAAAAAACAAATATATTTAGAAGTAATAAGTCTTTGTGAAAGGGAGTTGTAAAAAGTTCATTTAACTTAACCCTCCAAGCGGCTTCGACGAGATATCTCGTGAAGATCTGACCAATTTTGCTAATGACGAGGTGTCGCGTCATCAAGATATTTCTGATTTTTTATGATGACGAGATCAATGGTCAGTTTCCTTCACACGACGAGATATCTCGCCCATCGAGATCTGGTCAGTTTTGCTAATAACGAGGCACCACGTCGAGACAACCACCAGGAGGGTTAAGATGAGAAACACCAAATCGGTTTTATCTATGGTTGTTCAAATCGAGTCAATTCCGTCAAGATGTGTCTAACTGATTAAATAGTATTGAGACCAGGGCACATCGGAGGAGGTAATTGATGTCGGAGTGAAATAGGTGTCCGACTAATTCAGTTTCGTCAATTTAACATCGTTATTGCGATTTGAGTTCGATTTACAAAGCCCCTTTATTGGTGGCTGAATGAAATTTAGTTTATTTTAAGTTTCTAGGTTCCTCGTATTTTGCCAAGATAAGTTGATAGATTGCTTTTTAGAAATTTAGATCAGTAATGTTATCTATCTCGCTTGAACGTTAGTCTGAAACTCGAGGCCCTCAAAATACACAAGATGGAAGTAAAATAGCAGTTCGCATTGGTAAATAAGTTTCACTAAAGCATTAATTTATCTAATATCTGTTTTTAGTTCAAGCAATAAATAAAATGTCTGTTGCAAAAAGCAACTGAACGCCATATAAAAAATAATACATTACCTATCACACTCGTAGACAAATAGTCAATAGTAATAAAAGACCACAAGAGGCAAAACACCAGCGAAAGAATTGTCACCAAGTATCTTTTACCTGGATATCGCAATTCTAATTCTGCTGTGCTTGTCAAAAATGAAGCATTTCAAAATCGGTCTTTGCGTGTTGATGATTATTACATACAGCATATAAAAAGTATCCAATACCTAATCCTAGAATAACAGTATGATTGCAAGCCACCTAACTGGTATAGTGGTCATTGAGCTTACCTGCCTCCCAGTAGATTCCGGTTTGTAAGAGCATGGGGTTGCTGATAATTCGTCCCTGTTAGGAGCAACGACTGCTTACTCAATGGGTGCTCCCTCACAAACAGCCATCACTTCACTTGTATTGCTGAAGATCGAATAGGTCAGTTGCCATGCATTAAAAAACACTGAACCCAATGTTGATTGAGAGTGTTCAATTTTCTAACGCCATGAGACAAATACTTTTATACACGAAACTCTAACCGTTGAATCTAAAGACCATACTTGGAGGTTGCCTTCTTGACTAACACAGAATTAAAACAATGATTTCACAATGTGTTAGTTAAAATTTACTCTCTTCTCTTCTGAAAAGTTTATGAATTGTGATATGGGTTCAAGGAAAGTATTTTTATAAAAAAGATTAAATATCTTACCAAATATCAACGGAGAACAAGGGATGATTTTACACGCTGAGGCAAGTTGAATATGTTCGCTTGCTGTATACCTTTAGACAGCAGAGGTCTTCTCAATACAAACTCACACTATCCAATGGCTACGTCAAAAGCAACGGCAAAATCAGAACTACTTTTTCGAGAGAATTCGGAAAGCTTTAAAGTACCGCCAGTCGAAATTAATTAAGATGATGGCCAATTATTTTAAGAGCTAGAGCGATGGTTATGAGTCTTAAGCATGTCATGAAGTCATCAGATGGCTATAAAATATCGGCAGTGTCTATACTCTCACATTAGACATCGATTTCACTTAGTTGTGTAACCATAGCTATAAATAGTAAATTAACGAGCTCTTTCACCAAAGAATGTACATTAGATTTATCAAAAGGTTTATTATATACGGATGGATAAAAACAATTTTCAGTTTATCTTTTAATCGTGCGTCTAGAAGCATTTAATTTGTATACAAATCGTTCAACTCTAAGATTTTACTTAGTTGTGAAACAAATGCTTTTAAAGTGGGATACAAATAATTTAAATTTGATTCGAACATTTGTATAATCTTAGTGATTTGAAATGCGACCGAAAGCTACTGATTTGTGATTAAATTTAAGAACTTTGTATATTACTTACATTGAGATGACGTGATGTTTTTCGTAATAATCTTATAAAGACAGCAACTTTACAAGATTACAAAATACTAATGGTGATCTTTCACATGGTAATTGTGATTGACAGTTTAAAGTTTTTTTATAAAAATTCTTCCCGCACCCATTGTTTTCTAAAATCTTCTTATTCTTCTAAAATGTTTTTAAAGAACGAGCAAGTGTATATTTACATCCTCTACTTTATACTTAGATTCTATGTTAAGAAATAAACGGTTTTTGGATTCTAACTCTGATGTCATTTTTTTTGTCATACGATCAAACAATGCGGACAATTTTTAATCTATGAAATATGATAAGATAAACAATATTTTCCTTTCTAAATGTAATGAACATAACGGTTTGAAAAACTTGAATGTTTACATTAAATTAAAAGAAATCAGTATTCGCAGCTTAGATCGTATTTGCAAAATATGGAATAATCTATTAATTACAGGAGTAATAAACCATTTATATATAATATAAAAATTCAAAGAAATGGAAGCACTTGAAAAAAGCTGTAACATTCGATCATTAAATTTTATTAGCCTAAAATATTCAAAAACCGCTGAATCTAAACTTCTTAAAATGTTGTTTCAGTAAACTATTAACCATTAACAAATACTCGACATTTTTTTACCAGAAGGGATGGTTGGTTTGTGGTCTTATGACGCAGCAAGGGCAATATTTGACCAAGCTGAGCCAAACACAAGACACAATGTCAAGTAATTGTGAAAAGAAAGGATGGAGAAAAGGAAGTAGGGAAAGATCGCTTGGGCATCTAGGGGTTATTACAAAGGAATTGTTATTCTAGGTGTTTATTTGTATTAAAATATAATACTTAGTTTTATCTAAAACGTTTAGTGAGGTTGGAGGGTTTATATTTCAAAATAGTTGTTTTCAATGCATTAACAATTGACTGCAATTAATGAACTGTCCATTAATTAGTTTAAAATATTCTAATATGCATGATTTCATCTTGTCTATGTTAAAGTCAGTTATTTATTTCAACCAAATAATTATTTCATTGAAAAATTTCTAAATTGCCATATACTTTTTAAAAATTTTTATATAAAAAGTAGTTTTCTGTCAATAGAAAAAAAATCAGGCGCGTGGGTTATCTTTTTAAATTAACTGTTATATAAAAACGCAGGAGCGTATACTACATGGGTCATAAGTTCAAGGAATACATTTTATTCTTCTAAACGGGGTGTGTGGGGGTAGTTGAATTAACGTCGTACTGGAGGAACACAACGGGCTATTGGTGAAGGGTCCGAGGTCAATCCCGAAGGGAGATTCGAGGACAGTACCTCGTAATTTTGAGCCGAGGTCAGGTGATGAGGTGAACACTTGAGCTGGCACCCTTCTCCAAACTTCCACCCCACTCCAACGTGAGGAAATTTGAGGCTGCGACATTTAATGTGCACCAGCCTACCTCGAACACGACGGTCTTTGGATGGATCGAGTTTTCAACTCGCAACCCTCCGGTTGTTGATCCGCTACTCTTCCAACGGAGCTACCGCAGCCCTTCTAAACGAGCTTAGTTTTAGAGTTCTGCAAACAGTTTATTTACATGCAGTTCTGATCCTCTAACAGGGATTATGTATAGAAGAAAACCATTTAATATGTTTAGCAAAGTAACCGGTTTTATCACGGGAGAAGAGGATGCTTAAATGTTTTATTTTAGTTTCAAAATACAGTAAAACTTCGTGAATCACTATAGAATGTAACAAAAATTAAAAAACATGTCCACATCGACATTAAAAGTAAAATATAGTAGAAATACGATAATGTAAAACATAAAATGATGCGTTTAAAAGATAGAAAAAGGTGTAGGTTAATAGATGAAATATGAATAAAACTGGTGGGTCGCCCTTGTAAAAACAGATTACGATGGTTGAAAAACTCGAGACGAAAATGGGGTTGACTTCATTGACTGTCACAACTCACCTGTTATATAATTAAAAGTTTGTTTGGTTTTGGGTTTTATGGCGCAAGGGCCATATTTGGCCAAGCTGTGCCAAACATGACAGATAACATCAAGTAATAGTAAACAGAAGTAGAGGAGAAAGTAGAGAAGGATCACTTGGGAATCCTAGGGTCGCTAACCCCCATGTTTATAGAGGCAGTAAACCCTACGGGAAAGAATAGATCAGGGTACCTCGGGTTTGTGACGCCTATACACACCTAAAAACGTGCACCTGAGGGGTGTAATTAAAAGTTGATAAGTTACAAATACAATAAAAATAGCGATGGAGTTTCAGTGACTTATTCCACCTTAAGAAATATTTTTACTGCGTTAAGATATTTATGTACAAAAAAATAGTAAAGGAACCTAATTGAAGAAGTTTCATTCCTTGTGCATTCAATCGAGTGCATAAATTATCAATTCTTTAAAATAGTTATCGAAGTTGAGGAAATTTGTTTACCCTTTTTCCCCTTCGGTTGGTTGAAGTTAGAAAAACAAGTGAATAAAGAATTGTTTACATTTCCTAGACACGATAGTGTTAACTTACATTTTACTCCTGAACGTCTTTGGAGCCGTTAAAATTGGATCGTAACGGTTTCACCACGTCGCGACGTGGTGTAACGGTTTATTTTTAGAGATAAGACGACGATCAGACTGGTCGTTGAATACATTAACACTCCCCACATATTTCAAATAAAACGAGGAATCATTACGCGTCTAAGATATTAAAAAAGGAAACCTTGAATAAATCATCTGATACTGAGTAAACACAATAAAATGCATTTCTAAAGAAGCATATTTTCAAGAACGTCGCATCTGAAATGCAATAAAGATCTAAACCGCGACTGTGGGAAGCCATGAAAGATGGATTTCACGAAGTCAATATCCATGTTTTTTCACTGATAAGTGACATGTGACGGGTAAGTGCAACTTTGTTTGAGAATCTCGGTATTTTAATTCCATTATTTTATGTGGCCTGATAATACAAATGCCAAATTTTCATGTTTATCTTGTAAAGTTTATCAATTAATCATTTGTGTTTATTTACCTTCAACTTTTAATCCTCTTGGTGGTTGTCTCTACTTTATTAGCAAAACTGACCAGATCTTGAGGGACAAGATATCTCGTCAATAGAAGAAATCTGATCAGATCATGATCTTGATACTCATAAAAACAGCAATATCGTGATGACGAGATATCTCGTCATTAACAAATTAATAAGATCTTGATCAGAACGAGATATCTCGTCGAAACCATTTGGAGGTTTGATGTTTCCATTATTTTATCTCTATGTGTGCAAGTTGTGTTACAATTCTATTAACCTTATAGAAAAGTAGACTAGTAACATAAAATTTAAGCTTCTATTCAGATTTGATGTTCCAAGATTATTTGAGATACTTAGATTTCGAAAAATTTCAGAACTAAAAAAATCATGATTTGCATCATTTTTGACGATGCTTCAAAATGTTTCTCACCTATTATTTATACGAAAGTAAATAGTGCTGAAAGATTTGTCAATCCAATATCAGAATATTAGTTAATACATGTTTGGAAATTGATAAATTAAGATATACATTTCCAACTAAAACACTAATACAGAATTAAAACGAGATCAAAATCTGCACAAAGTTTTACAAATCATGCAACCTTTATTTAGACGAAATACTCAACATACGTTCACCCTTACGAGTGATTTATGTACTTGTTATCTAAAAAGAAAGCTTAAATTATTGATCACGATAAAGTATTCCAGAAAACCAATTCAAACGGTGTCTAAAATTTGGTAGAATGCAAGGAGAAAATTTTATGAAGAGTTTTCCTTCCACTAATATCTCCCTGCAAAACATTAAAAAAGCTCAAAAATATGAAACCAATATTCACAATAAATTTTTAATTTACCAGACAAAAAAGTCCGAAATTTTTTTTTGAAAATAAACTTTTAATAATCTTGTATAACGTATTTTTCTTTTTATTGTATACATTACTATGCAGTCTCAAAAATAAAGATTTTACCTCTTTAATAAAGATAATCGAGTAATTGAGTGAGGAATAGAAACAAATTTTATAACTGCCATCCTGAAAATTTCTTTCGTGACAGTATCCTATATCTCACATAGGTAATGATACATTTATACAATTACATATATAAAGATACCTCTTTAAAAATAATTGAGTAATTGAAGAAGACAATTTTAAAACTGCTCTTCTGAAAATGTTTCTTTCGTGACAGTGTCCGATGCTTTCGAGGAAAAGATACATTACATCTTTATAAATTTAAAGTATAATAAAATATACTTTAAAATGTGTAGATTTAAAATAGCAATGAAGGGAAACAAATTTGATTTGTATCCAAATACATTCCATTACAAGCAGAAATAAATCAAATATTTACCTCACTTGTATTTTATACCTTTAACGACAGGTTAAGGAGGGGGTCTACAGGACTGAATAATCATCACTGAAGAGTATTCTCAATTCCCGACGTTGCTCAGAGAATGCGAAGCCGAAGAAGGTTTTCGAAGAAAAAAGTCCAGATCGTTAAAAAAAAGTTTCAAAACGCATCCAAATCTGCGCTTACATCACTGGCTCAGCGTGCTATTGTGTAACGGCGGCAGACTAAGTCATTAGTATATATCCTGACTTAATTTTCGCCCAAACAACAAAAGAACATCCGCTGAATCTTCATTATCGTCAAATACGCTGCGCTGGGCCTACTTTTCCCTCCTGCTTTCACCCCTCACCCGGCGTATTGACACTTCAATTACACGCTTGTCTGCTGCCCGTGATGAGATTTCTGGGAATTTAAAATTTCGGAGCGCTGCTCGTCTTTGTTCTCATTTCTATTCCTGCGAATTTTCTTTCTGATTGGGCATCTAAACCCTTTTAGAGTGAACAAAGTGTGGTTGTGATATTTGGAATGCAAAAACGATCGCAACTTTTGGTGTTGCGAAATTGTGTCGGTACTTGTACTTGAAAAATTAATTTATCTATATATTACCTATTATCCTGGTTTTCAATTCCAATCGAAAGGCCAAACTGCAAAACAAATTTTACTTTTAACGGTTTTTGTACTTCATTAGACGCATCCATCTGCATTTTATGGTTGATGTTTAAGGCCTTTAATTCAGTTTGGTACTTGATTGGTTGTTTTTTGGTTTTATGGAGCGAGGGCCAGATTTGAAGAAACTGCACCAAACACATCAAGTAAAAAATGTCGTGAAAGGGAAGAGAGGAATTGGGGAATAGATTATTGCGATGAAAACAGAAAAAGATCGCTTAGGTATCCCCGGAGCATGATTCCTGAGTTTAATAAAGACAATAAACCCGATGGGGGAAAGGAAAGACCACTCAAGTGCCTCGAGTCCAAGCCTGTTACACACCCAAAGGAGATATGCCCCTGAGTGCGTTTACTACTTGAAACCGATAGATATGAAACGAAGTGCAATTCAAATGTGTTTATTGTAAGGGACCGTTTGTTGATGACTAAAAAATAAGTGATAAAACCAAGCTTTTTATGACTTAAAGTGTTAAAATGTAACATATTAGACATCTGCACATTGCCTTCACATTCTCAAACATAATGTAGAAATAAATGACGAAAGCAAAACGCACCTAAAAACTATCTAGAATCAGTCGGTTAACGATTTGTTAACGGAATTTCTCGGGCAATGTCTAAGTGTTAACGAAAAGATGATGTATCGACAATATCCGGGCCCTGCTAATGATAAATCATCGATACTAATGATGACAGGAAAAACGCTTATTCCATACTAGAGGCCCCACTTTGTTGTTATTTATTCCTTAAGGATTAGAGCTAAACAGCTAGACAAATTCATGTCCGAACACGATCAAGAAATCCAACACTAGATCAGAACTTCCAGAGATCCCCTCTAGTCAGACCAATACAGGCGAGAAGATGACATAGTTCAGTGTTGCATTTTTGGCAAGTTGAAAATGCCTTATGGCCATGAACGAAGATATTATTTGTACCCATTCACAGATCTAGAAAGAGCAGTCTGATATTTACTGTCACCACCTTCATTTTACAAATGATAAATTAAATTCCGATTTATGCTGATTAAATTAGCTACAGTACTATTTTTAATTGTTTTTTGCCTTTAAAATGTTTCGAGAGTTCAAGCCCGTGAGTCCTGAATTCTGCCTTGGTCACTTATGTCTAGGGGCGAAAGGACAACCAATTTTTTGTCTTACCCAATCCTATCAGTCACCAAGCACACATCAATTGATTCTACACTCTTGCTTCAATAATCTATAAAATTGCCACTATACAAATGAGAATAGAATGTACTTGATCAAAAGTAAATAGTTTAAATTTTTCCTTATTCATACTAAATCTACTAGATGTGTGGCAGAGTAAATATTCAAGCTAGCTTTAAGGAATGGCGAAGCAGACCTCTTGAAGCTGCTGGATAAAAATGGATCAGCAGTAAAAAATAGATGTTGAGGCGTTTTGTCACTTCAAAGAAAGCTATTTATGTTCGACGTTGTGTGACGAATGTAACCAATTTCACAGTGAAGTCTAAATACTTCGCTGCATTGAGTGGGTGGAACATCCGTGGCAAGACATGCCTTTCGCAAACAATGAAATAGGGTGCCACAGGTGCAAAAAGTGACTTGTAGGCTGAAGATCCTTAAAACTTATTGTCTTGATGACGCATCATTTGAGATTGCGTGAAGGAAGCTTCATAGAAAAAAATCACCAATTCCTCACGCAAGTTAGAACTTTGGAAGTATGGTAGAGGAAAGGATGGAAAACAATTTAGCAACTTGCGAACAAAGCAAGATGCAGTAATAATCAAGAGATGCTTCTTTAGAGTACGAGAAAGGTAAAAATCATTGCATCGCGTGCTTGTGTATTCAATGATAGTCCTTGGTTTAACTATAAAAGATATCCATCTGCCCAATGTTTTCAATAACTTTTAAATGTTGAAACAAAAAATGGATAAAAATAATTGCGGGATACACATTGCAGTGTACACGCGCAGTGATGGATTGGAATGGATGGAAATTGTTACCATCTACAGGAGTGAAGAATTTTGAAATCATGAAAATAAAATATGATTTTATGAGGCCAATTTTTGTTTCTCAGATTGTGTTGCGTGTTCCTTTTTCTAGATCGAGGATTCTTGTGCACCTTGGACAACTCATTAAACAATAAGCAACACTGCTACCAAGTACAGGATTGGATTCGATGTTTGGGTTCTATGGTGCAAAGCCCAAAAACGAACAAGCTGCCTCAGCTACCAAGTACAGTACAGAACCTTGTAATCGTCTAGTTTTAGAGTTCGTTAATCCCAGCTTAATACTTTGTTTTCTAATTGGTTTGTAGGGTTTTTATGGCGCAAGAGCCATATTTGGCCTAGCTGAGCAAAAAAGACAAACATAAGTAATGGACATACAAGGTAGGTAGCTGAATTTACGTTGCACTGGAGAAAAACAACGGACTTTTGGTAACGGTTTGGGATCAATCCCGAAGGGAAAGATCTGAGATCACATCGTAACTTTGAACCACGGTCAGATGACGGTCAACACCTGATCTGGCATCCCACTCTCCAAACTTCCACATCACGCCGATGTGAGGACATTTGATGCCACGACAGATTAACGTATACCAGCCACTACGTACACGACGGTCTTTGGTTGAATCGAGTTTCGAACTCGTAACCCTCTGCTTGTTATTCCAACCGGGCTAACATGGCCCTTGCAAGCAGGAATTCCGAAGTTGAAGTGTGCGTTTCATGTAAGCCATAAAGTTAACCGAACTTCGGAATATTCATTATAACGCAGCTTAGATTCAATAAAATTAATACAAACTGCATTGTATGCGTCTTTCGCTTTAACCTAACGTTTAAAAGGTGAAAAAGTTAAGTTTAAATTTGACCAAAATCGAATTTTTTCAAACAAGAAAACCGTGTTTCTCTACAAAATTATTAACTCGTTTTTCAACTAAAAATGTTGAGCTTTTAAGTATTAGTTGGAATATAGCAATTTTTTAGTAATGTGAGATAATAGTTATGTGATTGCATTATAAAAACAGACTCAATACAAAATAGATAATGAAATCTAAATTGTCGCCAACAGGTCTTAAAGCATTCAAGATGAACATGCGGACAAAGGTGTTTTGTCTTGCTGAGACTTGAATTTTGAATGTATTCATTACAAAGTATGTCTGCATTTTAGAATTAAGTAAATCGAACTAGTCTCACCGAATGGAGATGGAGAGGTCTTTAACAAACACATGGTGCATTTTCTTTATTTCTCATTTTTGCTGCTTGTTCCGTGCTTCGTCATGAAAAGCTTTAAAAAGCAGTTAATATTTATGACTTTCGGAACTTTTGTAGAGCATGAAAAATTAGAAAATCGAGAAAAATGTTTGAGCAACACCCAGAAAAAAATTTCTATTCACTCTATTTTGGGCAAACTAAAGTTTTGTTTCTGTACGAATTTCAAAAGCTTGTAGAATGGGAAAGGCTTCTTACTCAGAAATAATGCTTATTTTGAGAATAGTTTCGATGTACTTTCAAGTGACATTCTTCAAAATTGTCGTAGTGAGTATCGAATTTTTTTAAATTACGGGCCTTAATTTTGTTGACACGTCAACACTTACACATTGCTCATATTGATAAAAATTCCGTTTGCACTGTTTACCGCCTCTTTATTCCAAAGTTTTTCTTAGGTCCAGTAAGATTTATGTTGAGGTATATTTATGGAATATATTTCACTATCTTACGTGGCATAAAATATTAACAAATTGGCGAATGGCCACAAATGGCTGGTTGGTTTTGGATTTTATGGCGCAAGGGTCATATTTGGCCATGCTGCACCAGACACGACATACAACATCAAGTAATAGACACATACACAATGAAAGTTTTACTGGCACAGAAGAGAGAAATACACCATGAGAGGAATCGAAACTTAACGCCTCCTACTAGTAGCAGGTTACAACTGAGGGCATATCCACTGAGACACGACGGCCCTTGTTTGTGTCAAGGAAATGAGTACAAATGTCTTCAAATGCAAAAATATTTTTAAGTGAACAAAAATTACAAATAATTCCTTTGTTACAATGTCTAATAGAAACAGCGGACTCAATATGAGTAATTTAACAGATGAATACAATCTATGATCAGATGAGGAATATACGTGCCAAATTCAAGTTGTATACAAGGCAAGTTTTAGGTTAGCTTACAGGGAGCGAAAGGCAATCTGACTCTGGTGAGATTTCAGTGCGAATTTAATCTTTTATTTAGGAAAAGTTTACAGGAAGCTCAGAAAATGCGAATTAGTGTTATTCATATAATCTGACATGAAAATTTAAAAGCAAGCTAAAAGAATTTTAATTCTGGAAAATGTTAAAATTGCAGTACAACAGAAATATAAAAACGTTCGGTTCACTTTTAAGGCGCAAGGTTCAAAACACGAAAAACTGCACTAAAATGAAACATCGAAGTCAATACACAAAATCATGATATAAAAGTTACTATAATTCGTATGAAAGCTAGTATAAATCAATAAGAGAATTATAATTAAAATTATCTAAAACGTTCTTAAACAGACTAATAAAAATATAACTATATTCAAAGACTATCTACAAAAATATACAGCGTAAGCCAATGGCAAGTAAAAAGTCGAAGCGATTTGGATGATGGCGAAAACTTTCGTATAGGAACTTCAGAAAACCACGTTCGCTTCAAACTTTGAAATAGTGCTGTTCTGTAAATGATTTTTAAGCGATAGATTTTTAATGTCACTCAAAATAAGGAGTAGGATAGAGCCTTTTTGATGCCCGTTCAAAGCAAACCGTTCTTAAAAGAACAATAGCAAACTCTTAATGAATAGATGCAAACAAATATGATGAAATTTTCGAAACTGACATAAATAGGAATGATCAAGCTTTCTCCCGTTTAATGGTACTTTTGATGCAAAAAAGTTCGAAAATTTTGGGTAAGAAATTCCTTAAAAGGTTGCTGCTAACTTAAAACGTTCCCTTGTCGGTAGTAGAGTGAAAGTACTGACTATCGGAAAAATCAAGTCTCTGGATACTTATTTTAAACGCAAAAAATCATTCCTTCCCATATTAGTACCGAATACAACATTTATGGTTATGCACCCCTATAATATCACATTATTGTGAACGAGTTTTTAGGGATGTTTGAATATTTTCATTCCCTACAGCTTCCCTTTCCAACATGGGTGTATTTATATTGTGTCAGTAAGACTTTCATTATGTGTGTATGTCTATTACTTGATATTGTATGTCTTGTGTCTGGCGTAGCATGACCGAATATGGCCCTTGCGCCATAAAACCCTAAAACCAACTCTAGAACTTTCCTTCCTTTCAATTGATTATCATCAATTTAACTGCTAAACTTTCAATTTATAAACAAAATTGCCATAACCTCTTTTAAATATGAAGTTATAAAACAATAAAAATATCAAGAAAACTTTATTTGTTTTGGGGACTTAATGACATACAAATTAAATTTGGCTGTTTTCGGGTTTTATGGCTCAAGGACCACATTGGACCAAGTTACGCCAAACACAAGACAAATATTTTCAGGCAATAAACGTCGAGAAAGGAAAAACAGAGGGATTGGGGAGTATAACAATAGGATCAAATCAGAAAAAGAGAAAGATTGCCGTTTTTTCAAAAATCATTTAATATCAAGTGTTGAGAGATTGAGATGCGTGGTCCTTGATCAATTTATCGAGCGGTAATTAACAAATTATCGCATTCTAGGTTATTATAAAATAATTTCGCGTGTGAATATATATGACAGAGCTGTCTTACCTCTCCTTAGGATCCTTTAAAAGAGCTATCACAATTTACGTACGCGTGAGAAAATGCGTCTTGTTAATCTGATTACAAATAGGAAACTGAGATTTTTACGTTAAATCTAAACGAACACTTCAGAGGCCAATATGACATAAAAACTCTTAAGTTCGTCATTCAGAAAGATAAAACAGTTGATAAGTATAAGAACGAGTAAAGGGAATAGAGGGGGCTTTCTTGGCAGAAACGTGTTCCTTTCGTGTTTACAACATGCAGTTTTCTGTTAGTTGGTCTATCTTATGTAACTAAAAGCATCATTCTTTGTTTTGTCCAAACGGGCATAACGTAAACAGATGAAGTTTGGCGTTATAAGAGGTTTTTATCAATCTGCTCTTCTAAGACGTCTTGTGTATTTACAAACACAACCTTCAATAACCTATACTCTAATAGACCTTGACTTCTGCCATGCCAAGGACTGTCTTTTACGAAAGGTTCATTCATTTCCAAACCGGAAATACATCTGTAACATGAGATTTGTAAAAAACAGTGTGCAGAAAGAGTTGTAAAAAACCTGTGGTTTTGACCTCAAGTCAAACCAGTCTAAAACAAACCATTTGAACTCTTAACTCAAAGAAAACCGCAGAACTGTTGAGTATGTCATTAAACCGTGGGAAGATTCTATGCGAGGGAAAATACTTTAAGTGTATTTGTAAATGAGAAATCTATTTTTCTTTTGATTTAAAGGTTTTACGTGCTCGACAATTATTATCAAGCACATATTTACTATAGCCTGCCTCAAGAATTTTCCTCACCATTCATTGAGTGTTAGTAATTCAGCTTGCAAAATTACTTCAGTTTTTGATTCCAATAAAAACACTGATGATTAATTTGAATATAAGTAAACTAGCTGAATTTACCTTCGTTGTTCGGGTTTGATTGGTTAAATGTCGATTGAAAGTTATCCAAAAAATCACTTTTCTGTCATAGAAAATGAAAATATAGAGAAAAATAAGCGAGCGCAAAATAATATTTAAAACAGATTTTTATAGCTTCTACCATTTACTTTAGATCCATTTCACATACTATAGGAAAGACAAACCTACAAACACTTATACTGTATACATAAGTCGAGATGACTATATACATAAGTCGAGATGACTATATACATAAGTCGATTTTGAGTTTTGGAGTGATTGTGAATGCTCTTTAAGTTCATTTTCCAAAAAAATGACATACATCGTATTATTGCAATCAATTTTTTCTTATTAATATTTTTTATTTGTAGCACCTGGCACCAGGAATACGAATTTTGGAATTCCCCATCATTAGGAAAGACTGACAAATCATTTTGATACGATATCATGATCAACGTTTCAAGCAATTACACTTAATGCTTGAAAATTCCATCCCGCATTTTACCAGACGGGGTACATAAACGATATGATACTGAGGTCAGCGATTTTCAGTTATCTTCGTTTGCACAATACTCTAAGATTCTAAAAACCTCCAAGGTCAGCTTGAGAGGCGACTCCTGTAAATATTAACTCTGACGTCATCTGCACAGCCCAGACCAGGAGAGAGCGCCCCCTAGCAAGTGCTCTGTCCAGGATGACTGGACGTTACACTCCTCTGCACACCCAAGACAAATAGAATGGGGTTAATATGTAGCCTACGTTACCCGCAGGGTTCCAAAGAATAAGTGTACCAAATTTGGTGTGAATTGGTCAAACGGTATAGATTTGTATAGAGGACAGATATCAACTCTGCTTTATATGTATAGGCATAAAAATACCTCGTGGGAATATATTTTAGTTATTACACGCGTATAATACACTAAGTTGGTTAGAGTTTTATGGCGCAAGGTCCAAACATGGACAAAACAATTAAAACTTATGTAAACAAAATTTTAAAAGGAAGTATAATGCACTAAGCGGCCAAATAATTACGATCGCATACTACATTATAATGTCACAGGTTGCTCTTATCATTGATTAGTTTGGTTTTATGGCGCAAGGTCCAGAACACGGACAAACTACTCCAAACACAACATAGAAGTCTTAACACTGAACAGTTCTTGCTATTGAGCATTTGAATGTTGGAGTTTTGCGTGTTTTGATGTTTTGCCTCCAACGGGTCTTTAAGATCTTTATCTAGTAACTCGCTATTATTTTAAGGATTGGTTGAGTTTTTATATCGCCCAAGCTGTTCCAAACACATGACAACGTTTTTCTAAGGGAATAGTTCAGTGATATATTTAACCTCTGAAATTCATCTTTCGTGTTTAAAAATGCGATTTACATTTTGTGAAAGTTGGATTCCATGATGAAAACTCATTGTATCCTTTTTTGCGAAATGCACCAGATCGCACGAAATCTTTATCCTACTATTAGATACATGTTTCAAGTTTTTTTCCAAAACTTTTGTATATACACAAGTAAAAGTATTTTGAGAGGGTAGGTAGGTATTTAACGTCGCATTGGAGCAGCATATTTAACGTGCACCAGCCCCCCATGTACACGACGGTCTTTGGTTTGAATCCACACGCTACCCTTACAATCGGACTACAGCGGCCCATTTTGAGGGATTTTCAGTGCAAACAAAACAAACCGAAAGTGAATATTTTATTTCCTCTATCCAAATGTTCTCAATGATACACATAGGAGGTATATTAAAATGTAATTTATCACTGTTTGGGTGACGTTTGGCATTTAATCTTTTACCAATCGACTATCATATATCAACTCGGAATTCATTGTGAGAAATTTTTGATGCAGCGAAGTGCTGAAATCTATTCGAAACAAGCCAAATGCTTTCACGTTCAGAATACGTACAAGAAACACTTTTCAATGCAGAAAATGCTATCACCTACATTTAGCTTGACATAAAATGCCTCACAGAAAATGTATGTATTCAAATGCCTCAATTTAGAGTACGTTGACTCTTCTATAACCCCAAGTTTTGTTTTCGATGAATATTGTTGTCTGACCCAGCCAATGTCAGGCTTATAAAAGAGGAAAACGTATAAAGAATTATAATTACATAAAAGAAAATTGGGTGACTTAATATCAAATTTACAAGGTACATTTCGCAATTTTCCAAAACATGATTTATTTGTAGAAATAGACATTGAGTTTTAAAGAGTCATTGTTTTGTGCAACTACCATTTTTTAAAACGAACTTATCCATGGGATCTTTAATACCAAGAACAAACTAAAAGACACTGAACTTCCAAATTTAGGTCTTTATTTACAGAAGATTTAACATTCTTAAAGTATTTTTCTAAGCAAAATTTTCTCATGTAGAATTATAAGACAGAGGATAAATTTTTTAGAGATGAAATTGTTAAAATTAATAACATTAGTTAAGCTTTTGTCGGGATAAATCCAGATGGGAAGCAGAGGTGCCAGTCTCAAAATACATTTGCGGGATGATGCATTTCGATTTTAGTAAGATAAATTAGAATACAAATTGCTTCTGAAGAAATATTGCCAGTTACAGAATACACGCGTTTGAAAATGGCTGATCCAAATGACATTTAAGGTCAAGTGGAGTTTAGCTGAAAAAGGATTGAAGACTGCAAGACTGATAGAGGGGAATTGAAGAATGCAAGATTGACAGAACATTGAAGAATGCAAGATTGACAGAGGTTGTCTGGTTGGTTTTGGTGATTTATGGCGCAAGGGATATATTTGGTCATACTGCTCCAGACACAAGACATAGTAACAAGTAATATAGATACATACAATGAAAGTTTTACTGACACAGAAGAAAGAAATACACCCAGGGAGGTTGGTTGATTTGGTTTTTATGACGCAAGTGTCACACATGGTCAAGCTGCGGCAGACACAAGACAAAAACTCTAGACAAAAGACTTATCCACCAGGGTGGAATGCACTTGAGAGGAATCGAACATGCACCGCCTACAACTAGCAGGTTGCTAGACCAGTGCATTCCCACTGAATCTCGTCGTCCCCATTGACAGGATTGAAGTTTGCAAGACTGGCATAGGATTGAAGTTTGCAACACTGACATAGGATTGAAGATTGCAACACTGAAAAAGGATTGAAGAATGCAAGACTGAAGAATGAAATGAATACATCCTTCTTTTCGTGATAGAGCTGCGAAATAGTTTCTATGAAAATGTTAAAGGAACGTGAATGGTCGTCTGCGGTCAATTGGTACTTAGTTCAAAGTAACACGTTTTACCCACATCCTCTCGCGCTGTCTGAAAAAGATGTTTTCACACAGTAATTGCATTTATCGAGCAGAGTTGGAACGTTGCTTTGTCTGATAGTTCGTGTCTACAAGTGCTTCCGTCGAAAAATTCAGAAGCGTAGTTTGTTTTACCAATCACCCGCCTCTTTTAAAACTGACACGATCTTTTATACTCAGAATGGATATTCATCCTTTTTTGAAAAATTCATTTAATTACTGTACACTCCAGCGTTTTTTTTTACACCGATGCAGTCACTAAGATTTTATACTACCTACGGAGGAGATATTTCTATTAAAATGAACTGGTGGTCATAATTAGGCCACTAAGTTTAAGTGAAAATAACATTGCAAGATATTTTAGAAATGTTTAAAAACCATGTGATTTTAACATGAGAAAATTTGAATTACAGAATACTGAAGCTTTGATAGAAGCATTTGAAAAAATTTAGTTAAAGTTCTGTCAAAACCTGAAATTATGATAAGATAGTATATTCAGAATTAAATGCTTTTATCAATTGGTGGGGCTGTCATGGCTTAGTGGGTATGCCTACCGCACTAGCAACCTGTAGGCGGCGGAGATTCAATTCCTCCCCGAGTGTATTTGGCCCCAAAATACGACTCTTGCACCATAAAACCCCAACCAACCTAAAGTAATTGGAAACGTTTAACAAAAAGGGAAAAGTATATTTCTGTAGCAAATGTAACATTTCCATCTTTAAGTATAACGCATTTTCCCACACTGGCACTGCAAAGAACATCAAAATAACATTCCAACTGAAGATTTACTAACCATCCTGGTGGTCGTCTCAATGAGGTCTCTGAATTAGCAAAACTAACCAGATCTTGATGGACGAGATATCTCATTATTAAAAGAAAACTGAGCAGATTTTAATCTGTTATCATAAAAAAATCAGCAACACTTGATGACGAGATATCTCGTCAATAGAAAAATTAGTCAGATTGCGATGGACGAGATTTCTCGTCGAAACTACTGAGGGTTAAACACATTCACAAACGAGTTAAATTGTCGCAACATTTTCTTGAAACTCCACGAAATTCAGTCGTGTCAGACAGGAAATTGTCGCAACAAAATCGTCCAGAATTTACTTTTCAACCAATCCTCTCAAACTCAGAATTCTACACGTTGAATAGATTGGTTGGTTTGGGTTTTATGGCGCAAGATGAAACCAACAAGATGATAAGGCAAAATACAAGATGATGCAAACCAGTAAAAATAAATAAAAGGTTAAAATAGTCTTATCAATAATAAAAAGTATTTTTAATTATACATTTTATTGTATAGATATGTAGTTTTTGTGATATAAAAGGTGCACGATTAAAGATGTAATGTATATTGGTCACCATTGGTTAAAACGAATTATGAAGGCTAAAAATATAAATGAAGAAACTTGTGATAAGATGGGGTCCAAATGACTTTTTCCAAGAACAGATAACCCGAACAAAGCGATCCGCTTCATTCGTTAGTTTCAATAGGATTATCTTCTATAAATCACCGCCACTGTATGGCCCACGGAATCGACCGCCGTCAATGTTCAGCATCACATGCATTTGTTGGGGGTCTGACCTGGATCTCGATAGACATTGAGTCGTAACATTGTCCCAATTAACGCCACGCGACTTGATTGACTTGCGATTAGGAATCCATTGGGGGTGTGACCCGATTCCCAAGGTAACGAAACGAGTAACCTTTCAAAGAATGCTCACCTTTCCTCTTTTGGCACACACAAGCGGTTATTAGTCCTTATGACACAGCGGTTGTAAAGACAAACTTTGCAACAATGAGCCTCGTTAAAAATGCCGGAATCAAACCTTTGAGGAATTAACCTAAAATATTCTGTTTAGGCCGTAGTTCCTTTTTTATAATTCCCGACCGACCCGCCGTTTTAAACCTCAAAGTGGTTTCGACGAGATATCTCGTCCATAAAGATCTGAACAATTTCGTTTATGACGATATCTCGCCATCAAGGTATTGCCGATTTTATTATATGACGAGGTTAAGATCTTGTTTTCTATAATAAAAGTTATAAACATAATTTAACATCGGTTAACCAAATTATTTATTGCCTATAACCGTATATCAATATCGTGGTTGGTTGTTTTTAAGTTTTATGTGCGCAAGGGCGATATTTGGCCAATCTGCGCAGAACACAAGACAACATAAAGAAATGTTGTGAACGAAAAAATAGCAATTGGGATCAGTAATGGGGATGAAAGCAGAAAAGATTGCTTGTGTATCCCGGTAGCACGACTCCCATATTTACTAAAGATAGTAAACTACATGAGAAAAGAATATATAACTAGAGTACTCCGGGTCCATTAAGTCCGTACACACCTAAGGAAGAAGGAAGGCATCAGTACTCCACATGGATACCAATAATTTGTATAACCACGGAGTGACATTATTCGATACTATGTAGAGGTATCTGCAGTGATTGATTTAGACAAAATGCAAGATTTAAATTTTATTTTTAAAGCTTTGCGTCTATCCTTACAGAGGCGAAACTGCAGTTTTTTAATGACGATCGCCAGAATTTATCGTCTTATTTCTTAATGGATACAGATTACCATAACCCGTCCCATTTTTACGATCCCATTGTCCTTTTTCTGACAAGGAAACATGGTCAGCAGACTCAAGAAAACATAGTTTAGGCATGAGTAAATTTTATGGCGTAAACCATTTGACAGAGGTAGGTAGGTATTTAATCAACATCGCACTTGAGCAACACAACGGGCTATTGGCGACGGTCCGGGATGAAACCCGAAGGGAAAGATCCGAGAATAACACCACGTAATTTTGAACTACGGTCAAATGACTAGGTCACACCTGAGCCGGCACTCATTCTCCGAACTTTCACACCATTCCAACGTGAGAACATTTGAGGCTAAGGCAGATTTAATGTGCATCAGCCCCCTTTGTACACCACGATCTTCTATTGGATGCGAACTCGCAACCCTCCGGTTGCTCATCCTTTATTCTTCCAATCGGGCTACCGCGGCCCTATCATTTGAAAGAGAGCAGACTCACTCAACATTATGTTTAACGAGGCTGGCCAAACCAAGGATCACATGGGGCCCACTATGTCGAATAAAACGCCACGTAAAAATAAAAATAAATAGAAATAAAAACAAACTCCGTTATCAATTCACCTACCACAACATGTCTTGAAACAAAATCCGAAATACTTTAATCAAAACTAAACTAAATAATTTTTTAGCTTATTCCTAGGATACTATCGTTGCACCAGCATGGAAATTTCATACAATCTAAGAGCAAATTGCAGTTCCTCAATATGCGCACAGGGTGGTTTGCATTGGCCAGTCCTGAACATGCATAATTGATCTAATTTCTTGAAACGAAAGACAGATGCATAGCTTTACTATACTGCGTATCTTTACGTTTTACTACGTGTTGGTGGTGCGAGAAATGAAGCGAGATCGTGTATGCATCATCATTTATTGGCGAACAATCAATGCACTCAACAGATTAATTGTGATCCTGCATAGGACGATGATGCATCTTCATGCTCACATTGAAGGCGTAGCTGTTATCCAGCTGGCGAGGCATCTGCCTCACCATGATGTCAATATCGACCGGCACGTTGGTTATCTTGTAAGTGCTGGTTTCCTGTGATAGGATTTAGTAGTCAGTAAAATGAAATGTGTCACAAGCGTGTTTGTAGAAGGCCTCGTACTCACACCTGAGACATTCGGTCTCAGGTCCCAACCCACTTGCCTAGACGTCAGGTCAGTTGTTGCTGCATCCACATTTCCATGGGCTCGTTCTGTATGGAAATTTTGAGTACACGAGAAATTAATGGTTGCGGATCCGAACCAGCTTTAGTCGATTTTGTAGCTATCCGCACCTACTTATCCGGGACACACTTCTCACGCTTTCGCTCATAAGGTATCTTGTCTGGTGTCTTTCGAATAACAGAGGCCTTGTCTTTCTGCCTAAGTGTCGTACATATTTGTACTTTGAATTGTGTTTCTTGGGAATCTTTGACATTTTTAAGTCGATGATTCGCCTTCGGGCTTCTATGGTCTAAACTTAGGTTCCCTTCCCGGCGCGGTAAAAGTCCGATAGATTGGCTCTTTAGATACGAACTGAGGAGCCGATGTCAAAGCTATGACATATTGTACAAACGTGGTAACATAGACTCGATAACGGGCCAAATTTGGAACATTTTTCGCTACGTTGCTAGATTGTTCGGGATCAACTACAAACGGCTATTCATATTACGTCTCAAGCGTTTTTCTTCCTCTATCCAACGGTACATGTACTATCTGTCTTCATTTATGAGCAGCAGCGGTGAGAAGGGGTGGCATTTTTTCATGTTTAATTCCCAACTTACACATGATGAAAGATGTAATTGTCAAATTGTAAGTCAAGAAGCTTCGAGTTGATATCTAACCATAACAAAATACATTTTCAAACAATCGAGATTTCAAGTTTATACATAATACCAGAAGAAAAAAATACTGTAAATCAATAAAGAACTTTTGCTTCCTTGAATGTACGATAGATACATCCTTGTCACTAAATTATTTGGATGAAACAATAAAGCCAGACTTCAAGAAACAGTCATTTTCAAAACAAACTTTTCAGTTAACTAAGACTCAAAAATTAAAAAAAGAATTTTCTTATCTATGAAAGGACTTTTCAGAATAAACAAACTGACGGAGAAAAAATATTTCCATTCAAGAACTAATTTGATTTATCATCATTTCAACTATGTTTGGTGTTCATAGCGTAAGCCGAAATTGCAACCGGATAACATGCCACGTTACACAAGGTTTCGGAAAAGGTTACCGAAGATTGGCGCTTATTGTATATTTAGCCTTAGAGAAAACACTCATACACACTTTTTGCATTCCATTGGCATAGAGAGCGTGTTAAATCATTCCATAATTAAACAGGTACTTGAATTAAGGGCACTCTGGAGAAACACAACGGGCTATTGGCAACGGTCCGGGATCAATCCAGAAGGGAAAGATCCGACAACACCTCATAATTTCGAATCACGGTCAGACGACGAGGTCACACTTGAGCTGGTACCCCACTCTCCAAACTTCCACACCACGCCAAAGTGAGAACATTTGAGGCCACGTCAGATTTAAAGTCAATCCAGAAGGGAAAAATCCATGAAAACTTCGTAATTTTAAACCACTGTCAAATGATGATGGCGACTAGTGAGATGGCATCTGTTTCATACGGGTTTTTAATAGCATGTAAATCCTTAATTTTTAAACTTTTAACTGATTTTAAAGTGATCAGGTATAACAATGCATAGAAAATTCTAATGATTTAGAATATATTTGTTTTATGCGTTACATAAAGCGGTACTTGTAAACTTACTTTGTTGAAAGTAGCCTAATATTAATTGAACATAATAGTTTCAGTCAGGAATCTGTTCATTTCATAGTAACGTTGGGTTAAAAGTTTAAAATTGTAAATAATGATTGCAAAACTTTAGTCTTTGAAGCACTAACTATTTGCATTTTTACAAAACTAAAGTCTTTATTGTTTCATTTAACTCAGGGATTCATTCGCATACATCAGGTGTTGACCTCGTCATCTGACCGTGGTTCAAACTTACGAGGTGTCTTAGTGTCTTTTCCTACGGGATTCACCCCGAAACATCGCCAATAGCCCGTAGTTTGCTCAAGTGCGACGTTAATTCATCTACCTACCGCGTACGTCCTTTCTGAAATCTGTAGTCTTCCTTGCATGACTTCTAACTAGATTTGACCTTCTTGACTAATAGAATCTTTTCAAGAATTCTTTCAACTTGTAGGTAGGTAGTTAATTAATGTCGCGAGACAACGGGCTATTAACGATAGTCCGGAATCATCAATCTCCAAGGGAAAGACCTGAGAACACCACGAAATTTTGAACCACGGTCACACCTGAGATGGCATCCCACTCTCCAAACTTCTATACCACGCCAACTCGAGGACATTTAAGGCCACTAGATATTTAACGTGCCCCTTTGCACACGACGGTCTTTCGTTGGATTCGTTGCCTCAGCACTCCGTTTAATAGTCCGTTACTATTACAACCGGGCTACCGTGACCCCGATCGAGTTTCGAACTCGGAACTCCGGTTGCTAATCCGTTCCTCTTCCAACTGGAAGAGGAACGGATTAGTCTCCTACGGATCACGGCTCCTTCAGCTTATAGATGTGGTTATTTACTCGTTATGTGTTGCGAAGTACAATCAATACTACACTACTCCGAATTCTCAAGATGCTTGTGCCACTCCACGCCAACGTGAGGATATTTGAGGCCACGACAGATTAAACGCGCAGCAGCTCCCACGTACACGCTGGTCTCTGATTTTTGTATTGAAAAATATGATTATTAAAGGGGGTTTTCGTAGAGCCGAATACAGAAGACGCGAGGGTTTTTAATCTTTTTCGTAACATGAGGCGTAACTCGGCCCGTTACCCGAACTGTGTGTGTGAACTTCAGAATTACCATTATAATTCTTTACAATTCTTTCATTAAAAATTAACTCGACATCAAAACTGCGATCAATCGGTTCTTAAAAAGTAATATTTGTTTTCGCTTGTAGAAGTTAACGTGTGCACTAAAAACTATTAACAGACAAAGAGCTATAAATCGATCTAACAGCATAGAGCACTTTACTTTTTTTATCAGTTAAATCCTTGTATACGGTGCGGTCGCCAAAGTTCGCCAAGTTGATGTTTAATCAGCAATGCTAAGCATTAGATGGCTATTATTTCGATTTGCAGTTAAAATAACAGCGTTACTTAAAATTAAATTAGCAACTGTTATCTAAAGTATTACGCTATTGATAAATGTTAAGTAACCCTTTGAAGAAACTAACATTATAATTTATGAATTTTATAAAAAGATAAAAATTCATTGTAAATTTGGTTAAAATAAAAGTTAAAATTACTTATAATTTAAGCAATCACTAACTCTTAAATTAACATAACGCCACGTCCTAATAGTTAAATTTATAACCTAAATTTATTTACTAACAGTTAGATATTAACTGTTAATGAAGCTATTAATATTGGTAACTCACTTTAAATTATCGAGACTAAGCGTAAAATAACAGTCTGCCCATCTCTACTAACCGTTATCATTTGGCATTGATTTAATGACAAAAATTGATATAACGCTAAATCATCCATTAACTGATTTTACCAAATTGATAGTCAATTTATCTTTCAACTTCAAAGGAACCTTCTGTGAATATAGTAACTTATATAGCTCTCATATTATTGGCACATACAAAAACATTAAGATAAAAATTGAAGATATCAAGCCTAAGTTTTTCAATTCGAAGGATTTTCTCTTCGAATCCTCAAGTACATGATACCTTATAAAACGGCATATTACCTTATATGGTAAACAAGAAAAATATATCATTGACACAATATAAAGCCTTCGAATCAAAATGCATTGCAAAATGTACTACTTTTCGAAACAAGGACAACCTAATGGAATCGGGGACGCATTTGATAATACATACAGACCACCAAAGAAGTTTCAAACCGGCACACGAAGGCAACCGGGTAGTGTTACAAATAACCTGATTAATTCGTCATATCGAATATTCGAGTCAAGCATCTACTGTCGAATAATAAACGTTACGTTTAGCAAAGTCAATTGGATTGTGTAGTTCTAACACTGTTCTTTCGACAAATATTTGATCTTTAAAGCTTCTTTAGAAAAGAGCATCGAATTTTAAAGTGCAATTATGGCTTCGGGCAACATAGTGATAAGCCAGAAACATCGTCGGCTTACAAGTTACAAGTGGAAAACAGTAAATCAAAACTTTCAAGTATAAATTAGCTTTTCTATCTAAACCACGAATGTGGTGATTTTCAGTTGGTGAAGTCCCCTAAGTTACATTTTCTTTTAATGAAGGTTAGATTTCTTCTTGAGAAACACTTAGTGAGTAAAGCTTAGGAAGCGGAATTTTTTCCTCTTCGTTTTCTCCGAACTGCATGTTTTGATTTGGTTTTGTTTGTAAGCTGACGATATAATGTTGAAGATGACTAGATTGTAAAAATTCTCAACTAACATCGGAACTAAGCTTTCACATTCAATCTTAGTACGAGGTAAAAAAGCTCTTAGCAATAAATATCAGTTCAGGTATAAGTTATTAATATACCTCTCGATTTAAGTTATGATTACATTAAAATGCTGATCGGTTGGGGTTTTATGGCGCTAGGGCCATTTGGCCAAGCCACGCAAAGCACAAGACAAACAACGTCAAGTAATAACCATGCACACAATTTAAGTTTTACTGACAGAAGAAAAATATACCTAGGGTATCGAATCGGCGTCGCCTACAACTTGCAGGTTTTTAGCCAAGTGAGCAACGACATTGAGCCACGACGGTCACTAGTAATGTTCAGATGTGAATTATGATTTAATAATGTATCAGTTCAGACAAGTTATAATTACAAAATGTATCAGTTCAGACAAGTTATAATTACAAAATGCATCAGTTCAGACAACTTGTGATTTAATAATGCATCAGTTCAGACAACTTGTGATCTAATAATGTATCAGTTCAGACAACTTGTGATTTAATAATGTATCAGTTCAAATAAAACTTATGATTTAATAAAAGGGTAAGTTATGGTTGGTCGGACTATAATAGGGAAAAGACAGACATAATCAACTTGCATCAAACATGTAAAACTACAACCTAAAAGTTTAAAATTATAGGGAAATACATAATAAAAGATCAAGTAAAACAGTAAGCACACGTTAAAAGTGTGTAACGCAAAATTAAGTGCATTAAATCACGTGGGTACCCTAAATTAAAACTCAATTATTAAGATTAAAAATTTCATCAATATCAAATGTTTTAGTCAATTTTCTGAATGAATAATGAGTAGATGAGCGAGTTACATTTATTTTAGCAATCGAAATGCATGATTGTTTACCTTTTCAGGAATGAAGAATGGATTCGAAGTTGTCGAGGGTCTCGCTCGCATAGCTGTGACAGTTGTGTGCGAGTCGGCGAGATACAAAAAGAGTGTCGAGGAACAAACAGATCGAAAGACCGCAAGTCCATGTGCAGGGGAGAGTGACAGCAGGGAATTCCGGACCGTGACGTCACAGTGGAAGGGCAAGAGAGGGAAAACTCTTGAGGTCGACGTCACAGATCGCGAGCAAATTTGAATGGAGAGGTTTGGTTCTCTTTTGGGCTGTGTGGATAAATGGTTTGGTAGGTATTTTAACCCTTCAGGCGGCCACCCCGAGATATCTCGTAAACCAAAATGCACGTTTAAGTGTCAACCCCGAGATATCTCGTAAACCAAAATGTAAGCTTAAGTGTCAACCCCGAGAATATTTGAACGGTCACTTTTCCTTCCCCTCGACCACCCGTGTCCTCTAATGGGAGGGCGTGGCTGGAGACTCTTTGTGCGAGGGGTCTTGATGGGAACGGACGATGCCGAAAAGTACTTCCTCACTATGTATTGTCAATGGATTGCCTTTGGCGTGTTACAAAGTGTATAACAGGGTATTCCTGTCTTCTTAAACTACACTTTGGAAGCGTCTACCTTCGGGTTCTTCGGGAAAATGATGTCGAATTGAAAATTTGGAATCACAATCTTGAGTTTCAAAACATTTCAAATTGTTTCATCTGAAGTACTATTAAAAGTTTACAAAACAAAAATGAAAACTTAAAGCAATTAACAACACGAAGTGCCACGAATTCAGAGAAAAAGGTTGAAAATTAAAAAATTAAAGGTTATGATTTTTACTGCAGTCAAAACTACATGATATACTTTTTAAACTATGCACAATTGTTTAATTTAATATATCAGTACGTAATGAACGCTTAACGAAGTACGATAATTGGAAGAGTTCGAATAGGTTTGGTGAAATGGGCGACCTGGGGGCCACCGATGCGATAAATAATTTGAAAATTTCAAAAGCTCTAACTTCGTCCTTTCTCTCAAATATTAATTATTGGATAATCAACCCTTTGAAATCATGCTAAATAAATTTTGCAAAAAAAGAAACTGGATAAAAACCTTTCTCCTCGTATGAATGGTAATTTGCAAAAAACAAAATTTAGTTTTTTAAGGGGTGATGCGCACTTGTATGTCTCTTCTAGAGCACCTCCTAGATATTACACTATCAAATTGTAGAATATATAGTCTTAATATGCCTAGAACATCAATAGACCAAGCTTTTACCATTTGAAGGTGATACGTCCCCCCGCCCTAAAATTACTAATCTTTACCAACATTTGTACAAAATACATATAGAAATTACTTTTAATTTATTTTTAAGAAGAAAAACTCACATTCTTGAATGTCTTAAAGAGCAATTTAATCAAGATAGGTAGGTATTTAATTAACGTCGCACTGGAGCAGAACAACGGGTTATTGGCGGCGGTCCGGGATCAAACCCAAATGGAAAGAGCCAAGGACAATTTGTAATTTTGAACCATGGTCAAATGATGAGGTCAACACCTGAGCTGGCAAACCACTCTCCATACTTCCACACTCGCCAACGTGGGGACATTTGAGGCCACGACAGATTTAAAGCGCACCAGCCCCCTCTATACACAACGGTGTTTTTTTGGATTTGAACTCGCAACCCTCTGGTCTCTAAACCGTTACTCATCCAACCGGGCTACCGCGGCACGAATTTATTCAAGGAATACATGTATGGGCAGTCAAAACTGAATTCGGTAGATGGGATACTGAATGACATATTAAGAATCCAATACAACCTTCACTCGCAGAACGTATTTTATTTGTCTTATTTTAAGCGTTTATTTGTCTTATATAAAGCGTATCATTATAACAGTAAAGATGAATCATTGGTGTGGTAGCCAACCTTTTCGCTGACGTTTTGTAAATTCAACAGTTAGACATACGATTTATAATTTTCTCTTAATATTCAATCCTTAATTGAATTAAATAACTCTGAATAGCCTATTCACTGTTACTGTAATATGCTAAGTTTCATAAAAATACGTTTGCACGTTTTGTGTGACAAACATTTATATAGACACGAAACGTGTAACTATTAATTTTGAAATAAAATGATTTTTCAATGAATAAGTCCATTTCAATGAAAAATGAATTGGACAAATATATTTCTGTTCAATTTTCTTACTACATAGAAGATGTAGATTATAACTTACATTATTTAAATATATAACTTGCAAAATAATAAAGGGCTAATCTTTTGGATCTAATCAACGTTTGTTTGTGGAAGCGGGAAGATGTACTAGTTAATTTCTGTATTAGTTTGCAAACATTGAATTTCACGATCAACCAACTGCTTCAATTTTCAAAAGAAAGGGTAATGGAGCATTGTAGATAGCTTTGCTGGACATTATTCGAGATAAGTATCGTCTTTTATTTACTTAGACTTCTTGTACATTTTTCTCCAACCTCTATCTAAGTTTCAATTATGCTAATGAAGATATACCGTGGCTCCCAAAAGTGTTCGTACACTTTAAAAATTTGTAGAAAAAGTGCTGTAGCCTAGAATTGAATTCGAATATAAAGTTCAATATTTTTTCATATCATCTCCATGTGATTCTGAATAAAACCCAACATTCTTTAAAAAAATATTGACTCATTTTCTTTTTATAAAAATGGAGATGCAAGGAGGCAGAGAAACAACACGTCACAAAAGTGATCCTACACCGAAACATTTTCGGATAAATTCATAGATAAAATTATCGTTTATCGCTTTTTTTTATTTTTGCATTGTGGTGACATTTAAAAAATCGTTTGGCTTTAAACTTTGCTTGCTTACTTCGTAATATTCTATTTATTACTTTAAAATGGCTCGTAGTCGTAAGGAAACAACGAACAGCATTCGAAAAGTGATTAATTTTCATCATAGTGGTAAATCAGTTCGGAATATCTCTAAAATTAGTAAATTTATCCCATTCTACGGTGCAGTATGTGATAAAACGCTTTAAAGAAGAAAATCGGATCGAAAACAAGGTAAGGAAAGGTCGTCCGGCAAAGTTAACTCGACGTGATCAGAGATTTATAGTAAGAAAATTTGTGGAGAAATCCACGTTTGAGTGCTGTACAAATTTCTACAGAATTTACTGAAAAATTTTCTACTTCAATTTCATCTGAAACTGTCCGACGAGTGCTCAGATCAGCTGGATTAAATGGGCGTTCTGCCCGAAGAAAATGTTTTGTAAGTGCGAAAAATAGAAAGCTTAGGCTTTCCTTCGCAAAATCAATGATCAATAAGCCCGAAACGTATTGGAATCATGTCTTATTTGCAGATGAAAACAAATTTAACATGTTTGGTTCCGATGGGCATATAATTGTATGGAGAAGAAAAAATGAGGAACTTTATCCCAAGAACTTAGCTGGAACGGTAAAGCATGGCGGTGGAGGTGTCCTTGTGTGGGGGTGCATCAGGACTAGGTAATTTGGTATTTATTGATGACATAATGAATCATGCTCTTTATTTAAATATTTTTAAAGACAATTTAAAATTATCAGCCCGAAATTTGGGTATTGGAAACAACTTTGTTTTTTTATCAAGATAACGATCCTAAGCACACGGCTCTCAACGTTTGCCTCTGGTGTCTATAATTGTCCACAAGTTCTGAAAACACCACCTCAGTCACCGGATTTAAACCCAATAGAGCAAATTTGGAGGGAACTGAAGGTTAGAGTACGAAGACACGACATTAAAACGAAAAGCGAACTAAAAACAGTAATGATTGAAGAATGGAGGAACATTGATGCAGAAATTACAAAAAAACTAGTGAACTCTATTCCCAGACGTTTAAAAGCTGTTGTGGATGCCATAGAATATCCTACTAAGTACTAATTTACCGAAATATTGCAATATTTACTAATATGTAGAGATTTTTTTTAAAGTGTACGAAGACTTTTGTGAGATAATTTTTTTTGTTATTTTTTTATTATTGATTTTGCAAAAAAAAAAATTTTTACTATGTTTTAAAAATATTTTATGTAGTTTTGTTAAGAACAAGTTATAGATGTTATTAAAAAATTCCCATTCTGAAATATTAATTTTTATTAATGGATAGACCAGTATTTCATTGAAATTCGTAAGTGTACGAACACTTTAGGGAGCTACTGTATATTCTAAATACAAAGCGGTGTGCATAAGTGAGAAAAATAACCTATTATTGGTTATGAATGGATACGAGTAAATGTATCGCAAGCACATACATGTTTGTGAGGAGGCAAAATAAAATTAATCTTCGTATAAGAAGTTTTGTGAAACAGATACAACAAAAAGTGAATCTAATAGAAAGAGTGTTTCCGGATATATGGCATAGTATCAAATTGTAGGTTCTCTTCCATTCAAATTGTTGCTTGATTGTAACCATGTGTGCCTATATTTAATTATAACTTAATTTACCACCTTTTCAATTAGAAATTTTCTGTCTTTAACAAGGAAAAGCTAAATTCAGTAAGGTAGGTAGATTGTTGAATTTACGTCACACTGAAGCAATGTCAACTTGCTATTAAATTTAGTGAGAAACATTTTGTTGAAATTTCTAGTTGATTGTTAAAAACAAAAAAAAACTCTATTTCTTTTTCCCACAAAACTAGAAGCATTTTTTAAGTCTTGGAAAACCAATTTAAAATCCTAAATTTGTTTCTAAACTTGAATGTCTTTAAAACTTAAAAGAGGCCAGGAAGCCAAAGACTTTCTGACCTCTCTTTTGATATAAAACTGATACTCTTGTAACTCTTGACATAAAACTGTTACTCTATGTAATAAATTCATTGACATGAAAATTCAAGAATATTCTCAAGACATCTTATCCACATCTCTGGTGATCGCTTCCAACGAGCAAGCCATAAAAGCGGAAAAATCTCCACTCTTTGCTTGGAGCACTCTTTTCTATCCCTAATCAAAGTGAGAAACCACCCAAATCTAGCAACTGCTCATATAAAATTGTCACAGCCCCCACAAAAAGGATTACCTAAAACGCCATAATCTTTCCTTTTGTTGTGTTACATTATGATTAAATGACATTAGAATTCCGAATTGATTTTGAAAATTATTAATTATTGAATACAGAATATGTACACAGAAATTGTTTATTATCAAAATTTGCAAACGTTATTCTTAAGTATTCAAATGAAATAAATTATAAATTTCATTTCAGATTGCATTTACGAGCTTTTTTTATGAATTATTTCAAAAGGCAAAACTTATTTTCTGTATAATTGAGAAATAAGTTTGTAACTTTAACGATATATGTAAGTAATATTTACGATATTTTTAAAATAAGGAACTGAATGAATATTTATAAATTATTGTTGGCCAGTAAGCAAAAACATGAATATTGCGTACATGAACATCTGTTTCTGAACATTTGTAATTATTTTAATAAAAAGTAAGTGGAAATTTAAAAAAAATGGTTAATGGATTAATGTACTCAAAATGGATAATGTACAAAATGTACGAAACTAATATAGTAAACTTTTTATATCGTAAAGATTAAAACTGAGATTTTCAAATAGTTCAAAAAATTAAACAGCTTAATGATTAAACAATATTAAATTTAGTAAGTTACGTAATCGAATATTCTTTTTCTAAATGTTGTAAGAAACACATCAACAATCCTTAACGACAACATCTCGTGAAATCACCTCCACTCCAGTAGAAATTCTACAAAAATATCAACTAAATAATCTCATTTCAAATGTAGGTCTTTTCTGCAATTTTACTTTTAAAAATTAACACTAAAGTAATACATAAAATGAAGGGTTTAATATGAAAAGATTGAGAAATTTAAAAAATAGTAAAAACAAATACAACGCTGATGTTAAACACACTTCACATATAAGTAAATATTGTTGAAACTTTATAAATATGACACAGCAATGATCTTGAATATAACTATTAACAATAATTGAATGGGTTCTAATAGGATTTTTCTAAAAATTCGGAGAACACGAGTAAGATGTAAAGTGACGATGGCTTATCCCCCGACTTCGCAGTCACGTAATGATGCAGTAAAAAGTGTCAGAATTCGTTTACTGTGTGATACTTCTCGAAACAAGGTACGATACATAATGCGACTTTACATAGCTTACATTCAAATCTTGATTCTCTTCGCACACGTCGACCCTTTTCATCAAACTTTTTGCTGCAAACAATACATATCCGAGTGGGGTTTTTCTTTTTTTGTGTGGGTTCAATATAGGAAGCAAAGTGGCTCCCAGTGAGGCGGTCAGCTGCGGTATATTGAACGGAGTTTCCCTTCTCACCATACGTTTTGACTAGGCTTTCCACTAGTTCCATTCTAAAATTCAACTGCGTCATACAACCCCCACTCTTTTTATAAAGTACAAAAGAGTTCCATACGCATTGGTTCAAAATCTGCCTAAAAATCTTTTTGTAATACTTTTTTTGTTGATTTCGAACCGTTGGATAGTATGACAAGCACTGATCCGCCATGTCCACTCCTCCCATTGTATAGTTGTAGTCAATTATGGCTTTGGGCTTTTTAGTAATAATATTTTCAATATCTCCATTACTTTTCTTTTTCTTTTTGTGTTGTTCTACAGTATCGATTGTGTGTGTGTGTGTGTGTGTGTGTGTGTGTGTGTGTGAATGAACTGTACTGAGCATACAAATCGGTTTTTTATCCATGAATTTAAAAACGCACATCTTTCCTTTTTGAAACCCCATGATTTCTCCTTTTTCAAGGGTTCCACTTTTAATTTCATGGGGAATTCCAAGGCGATTCGAACGTAAAGTCCCATAAACATCTGTCCGCTTGGACAATAGGATCTCAGCTAGCTCTGTGGACGTGTAGAAATTGTCCGAAGTTAAACAATAGCCTTGGCAAAGAAGACCTTCCATAAGAGTCATAACAATGTTTGTTGTTGTCCGATATTTCGAAGCTTCTTTCCATTGGGGCATGTCCTTTCCTGTATAAATTAAACTATTCCATATATATCCGCTGCGAGATTCGCAGAGCTGATAAAATTTCACTCCAAACCTTGCTTTTTTCATGGGGATATATTGCTTAAAGGTCAATCGGCCTTTGTACAACAACAACGATTCGTCGACTGATATATTACATTCGGGTATATAAGTCGATTTAAATTTTCGATTGATGGCCTCATAAACTTCGTAAATTTTTTTAAAGCCAGGTTGAGGATGATTTCTCAGATCTATGGTTTCATTGTTCGTGAAGTGAAGAAACTTCATGATCATGGCGAATCTTCTCTCAGACATTATTTGTCCCAAGTACGGCGTACATAATAACGGTTTTTGCGACCAATACCATTTTTGCAGTGGTTTGTAAATTATCCCCTGCAAAATTATTATTGCAAAAAAGACACGGATTTCACTCGCATCTGTGTCTTTCCACTTCTGAACCCTTGAGGTGGGTGTCAATTCATTATTTCAATAAAATCTTCTGCGAAACGATTTGTTTCGCACGCTATATAACTGATAATGTCGTCGTCGAAAAAAATTCCAAATAATTCCAACGGTGAAGAATTATGCAAAACTTCCTTTATTCCTGGATCTCCAGTGAATGGAAACCTCGGGGGAGGAGGTCCTAGATTATCTTGATCTAGTCTGCACCAGTCTCTTGCATCATCCAATGACTCAACGTCGTCAACATCACTCTCAGAAGTATCTGAATTCGAGGAATCCGAATCGGAATACTCTTCAGAATCCATTTCACGATTGGAAGTAGATAAGAGATAAAATTTAAATTTATAAACTTTGGGCTTGTCCTAGAATGAACAAGTACAAGTGCAAAGATGCAACCGTTAAAAATTAAATTATCAAAAGAAATTTAGCCTTGAAGACTTTTTTTGACTAATCTATCGACCTAGCTTCCTACCTAGCTATCTAGGTACTCCACAGGGTTGCTCGATAGAATTATAACTACTATTTTTCACAAATATAGGAACAACAGTTCTGATGCTATGCACGCTATCGACAATCGATTCACACACTAACCGTCCCACACTGCAACTATGTTATGAAGCGCCTCGATATATCCCTTGGCTAATAGCTCTTTTTTACTTGTTCACCAATGTATTTTCGCCGAATTCGTACACTATTGTTTGATTCTTTGAAATACTTCCCTCAGGAACGTGTCAAATTCCATAGAGAACCTAACAATTTAGTGAAGTTATGGGATGAGTTTTATGGATTCATTGGAACTCCGAAAGGAAGAATGAAAACTGCAAGGGGCCTCTATTCAAAGCGACTTCTCACGGCTAAGGGGAAAAATCGGGGCTTTCTTGGTTTGTTGTCTCCATTTCACATGGTTTACAAAAATAGACAAAACATAAAGGTTGCCTCTATAGTAAAGACCAGTGCTCACAGTCGACAGAAGGAAGAGCGGTTCAACAGGTGACAAAACCTTTTTCACCTGACCTTTTCCTTTTCAGGTGTACCTCATACAAAAGACCCTGTGTCGCTGATAGGGTAAGTTGGCAAAGGAAGAATGGTGGAGTCGAAACATGACTACACGCTAGGTGATTCTTGAATGAAAGATTGACTTCGATTATACACGGGTCAGCTGTACCCAATACATTTCTCCACTAGTAGCCTAAAGCATTTAGTGTTTCTGTGAGAACAGAAAATTATGGGAGTGCCCATGTCCCTTATAAAAGCTCAACTGAATTGATAAAAAATAATTTGTTTGAAGAGTAAAGATAGGGTTTTTTTCAAAAAAGGGGATGATATGGAATACAGGTTTTTAAAACTTTTTCCGTGCTAATATTATTTTAAAATGTTTGACCTCTGATTTTGTGGTCAACTAACGCAGCGTAGCCTATTTACAATAAACCCCATAATGAAGTGCATAGTTGTCACTATTTCTATTAGAACCGTTGTCAGACGAATTCACACCACATTTAGTACATTCAATCACACCACATTATTCATTCAATTTTTGGAAGCCTGCTGGAAACATAGGCTATATATTAATCCCGTTCTATGTGTCCTAGGTCGGGAGAAGGGGCTAAAAACAATTCGAAATCCCAATAGGTAGGTATTTAATTAATGTCCCCCTGGAGCCAACACAACGGGCTATTGGGGGATGGTCCGGGATCAATCTTGAAGTGAAAGATCCCAGGACAACGCCTCATAATTTTGAACCACAGTCAAGAACACCTGAGCCGGCATCCCACTTCAAACTTCCACACTTCGCCAACGTGAGGACACTTGAGGCCACGACAGATTTAACGTGCACCAGCCCCCGTCTATCCGACGGTCTGTGGCTGGACCGAGTTCGAACTCGCAACCCTCTGTTTTCTAATCCGTTGCTCTTCGAACTGGGCTATCGCTGCCCTCGAAATCCCCATAGAAATGACATTGATTATCCTTACTATCACAGTTTGATCAACTCATATCGAATTTGCTACACTCATTCTTTAAAACCCTGAGAGAAACATAGTCTAGATATTAACTCCATTCGATTTGTCCTGTGTCTTTAGAGAGATCTCAAAACAATTCGAAATCCCCATAGGACTACTATTGAGTATTATGATGAGTTACAAACAATTCGAGCAACGCCGGGTAGTGTTTTATAAGAGAGCCGTTTCAACAAATTTACTCGTAAAAACCTTTAAAATTCTTTTAAAGTGCATGCATTAAAAAAACAATTATTAATTATGTCATGATTATAATTAAATGTAGGAGGAAATTAGCTATCAATCACTGGACTAATGAAATCTTGTAGTGCTTTGTAATTTTTTCAGGCCAAAATTAAGATAATTTGCGCTGATTTTCATATCTCATTCTGATCACCAAATATTTATATTTGTTGGGCTATAAACACCTTCCATACGAGACTTCTGTACACCAAAGTTAAACGAAATCCCTTGTCTCTTATTCATATTAAAATTTTAATCTTTAGGGCTTATTACTTTTAAAAAAATCACGTCACTCGATTTTCGAAACGAGAACTTACACTGCAAGGAGAACTCGTGAAGAAACAGTATTTAGTTTTATCAGATTTGAGACCCCGATAGACTCCTTTGATCTTCATTTTCAGTGGAAAAATTTTCTTTACAGTTACTTGGTCAGTGATGTTTGCTATACAGATATTATTCAAGATTTCTGAGTCTGAATAATTTCGTCTGAATATTATTCTCAGAATATTACCACTATAAAATATTTCATCATATAAATCCTTATATATCAAAAATGACAAATCCCAGGATAACCTCTTACGACCCGATATAACTAATGCTAGGGCAAGGTAATTGGCTGCGACCCAGCGGTTGAGAAACACTTCATTTTCAATAGATAGGTATTTAATTAACGTCGCACTGGAGCTATTAGCGACACAACGGCTATTAGCGACAGTCCGGGATCAAACCCAAAGGGAGAGATCCAAGGACAACACACGTAATTTTGAAACACGGTCAGATGACGAGATCACACCTGAGCTAGCATCCCACTCTCCAAACTTCCACACCTCGCCAACGTGAGGATATTTCAGGTCACCGACAGAATTAACTTGCACCAGCCCCCCTTTTATGCGACGGTCTTTGGTTGGATTCGGACTCGCAACCCTCCAGTTGCTAATCCGTTACTCTTCCAACTAGGCTACTCATTTTCAATGGAAGACAAAATAAATGACAGACCTTCGAATAAGCTGGTTGAAATTTAGGTTTTATTATGTAAAACTGTTTGGGGCTACGTCAAACCATTATCACTCAAATCATTTGTATGGTTTTATGAAATTATTTTCAACCATTTATATCAAACAAATCACAAATGTTTCGGGATTTACTTAATTCCTCCATTTTTGTATTCTGTATCTTGCGCCTATGAATCTTTAATTATCCGGATGCCATATTACTCTATTGGGGTTCTCAGAGGATTGTCGAAATAACTAGACCATTAAAATTTAATAAAAATAATCCTTCAAAATCGTGTTCAAGAAGATTCCAAACGTCCCATACGTCCTTTCTTTAAAAAGTTATTGGTGCAAAATAACTCAGTTTACCATATGTGTACGGTTTTGTTTCTACTAATTTCTTCACGGATATGTGAACACCTAAAATCTGGAACCTTTGGGATAACATCCGTTGTGGTTACACTTGAGGATATTTTACATTAACAAAGCAAGTATTGGATATTTTTTGTTTAGCTTTGCTTGAAGTCTCATGTCTAAACTGCGATAAATAATTTCATCGCCTGATTTATACAAAAATCAGGCTGTAAATCTGTGTAATGGAGGCAAACTTTTGTGGGGAAGAAAATTAATGCTAGAATTTGACTTATTTACAATTAGTAGAAAATTACTCATTAAAAGAAAAATATATAAATTTATAATTTCAAAGTTTCCCATTGTTACAGTAAATATTTGTTTTTTCAAACACGTGTAAGAATATTTCTATGGATCAGCCCCTGAATTACTTCACTATTTGAAAATCATACTACATGTATTTGAGAAGCACGCTTGAGAAGTTCTAGGTATAATTAGGCTTTTCTGGGACCTGGGTAGTAGCCCTTGGCCTTGCTATCTATCACTGTCATCGCTCTCCTTTGATGGTCCGGTCTGAATAGACTACTGCTGAGACCGATTGACTGAAGAAGGGGAGAGCACTCCCTTTGTCCAAACCCTGACACTTTTAAAGAGAACTCGCTTTTTCGGGGTGACGTTTTCGGGAACACAACTTTGAGATTCCTCGCCGCCAGGAGGGTGCACTGGAGCAACACAACGGGATATTGGTGACGGTCCGGGATCAATCCCAAAGGGTAAGATCGAGGACAACACCACGTAATTTTGAACCACGGTCAGATGACGTTGGGATTTGGGTGCGCGGCGATTTGACCTGACGCTGTAAGTTTGCCCACTGCGCTAGCAACCATAGACGTCAAATATGTCGACTGAGTATTGGTATTGGTAGGTAGGTATTTTAATTAACGTCTCACTGGAGCAAAACAAAAGACCATTGGTATTGAGAGGAGCTTCAAAGAGTGAACTTGTCGACTAGTAGTCACGTGATCGCCCTGAAAAAATTGATTTGGTCGGCCGATTTGGCACTTTATCGTCTCGCTTGCCATGTGACAGGGTAGATGTATAAATTCAGATTTCTATAGTGGTGAGAAGTATTTTAATTAACGTCACACTGGAGCAACACACTGAGCTATTGGTGACGGTCCGGGATCAATCCCAAAGGAATAGATCCGAGGACAACACCATGTAATTTTGAATCACGGTCAGATGACGAGGCAACACCCGAGTTGGCACCCCACTTTCGAAACTTCACCACGCCAACGTGAGGACATTTGAGTGTCAAGGAAATGAACATATACACAAAGGGAATTTTTTACTGAAGCAGAAGAGAAATACATCCAGGTGAGTTACATGATTCTCACTTGCACCGTCTACAGCTCCATGTCTGCTTGCGCATTGAACAACTTTGTCACAAAAATCAATAAGGACTTTTGTGGTACTACACATCAAAGATAGTGTTAATAAAATGGCGTCAAGTCACGATGAATACAGGGAAAACATTTTTTTATTCATATTACACACTGGATAATATTTCAGAATAGAAACCCCTATATCCGTCAAGTTCTCAGGGTATTAACGGTATGAATTGCAAACTCGCGTCATGCTACGGAGGTCTTGGGTATATTTATCTTGTTGTAACTCACGTACATCGAGTTTCGAACTTGCAACCCTACTCCTGCTAATTCACCACTCAAACAACTGGGCTACCGTAGTCCTTTCTCTTGTTGTTAGTCCGTGACTCAGACCACGGTTCATATAAATTTGGAATTCATTCTTTAGAATTCCTATTGACAAAGCCCGCTTGGAAGAGTAACGGACTAGTTAAGAGTAACGAGTTCGAATCCAAAGACCGTCGTGTACAAAGGGGACTGGTGCACGTTAAATCTGTCGTGGCCTCAAATGTCCACAGGTTGGAATGGTGTGGAATTGATTTGGAGAGTGGGGTGCCAGCTCAGGTGTGACCTCGTCATCTGACCGTGATTCAAAATGATGTGGAGTCACCCTCGGATCTTTCCCTTCGTTTTGATCCCGGACCGTCACCAATAGCCTGTTGTGTTGCTCCAGTGCGAAGTTAATTAAAATACCTACCATACCTCATACCTACCTATTGACAACTGCGGGAATCGAATTCGAAAAACAAGTCATGTGACTTCATGTCCGTAAACGTACAAACACGTTCAACCATAAAATCTATACCACCCCTGCAATTTGCTTCTTTTTTTATGAATACCTATTAATCATTGTCAAAAAACATTGTAACACGCAGATTCAATTATGGTTATCATTGAAGTTGAATTATCGGTTGTCGAAAATCTGATACAAATTTACCAGTGCTTTAAAAAATGACATTAAATGATATTGGCAAAAAATAGACTTTTTTAGGCGAGTCTGTGTGTTGTAGATCTATCCAGTAAGCTACATGACGCAAAAGATAGGTTTTCACAAAGGAACAATCCCGTTCTACAAACGAAACAAAGGTTTCAAGGTCCAGGGTTTTAACTATCAGTTGTGTTTTTCTTCCAGCATTTTCGTGGCATGTCAATAGAGGTATTTAAAGTAGTAAGTCTTATTCTCGAAGTATAATTGATTCTTTTAAGTACGTTACACCTTTTATTTACTACCATTCAACATTTAAAGTTTTTTTTACGAGGAAATAAAAATGTGTTCTTGAAATTTGAAAAAGCTCGGCTCTCAAGGTTGGAAATTGATTCAAACATGCACGTAGTTTTTTTTATCGAAGAGAAAGAAAGGTATACAAAACAGAACGTAAAAAGCAATCAGGGACGTTTAGTATGGGAAGACGAGAGGGACCGAAATCGGGACTCGAACTAGGAATCTGAACATCTGCCAATTATAGGGAAAGGAAACACTCTGACAACAATAAGGGAACTGGGTAAATCCAAAGGCATTCTACCATCTCCTTTTACATATTTAACTTCCTTAAAACTTTCCTTTTTCATTCTATTTAGTTTGATTATATTTGTGAATTTTGCTTGAAATTGTACTGAAAATTTTGTGTTTAGATTGTTCGTACTTGATTATTCGTTTATTTATAACTATTTAGGTAGGTCGGATCTTTCTCTTCGGGTTTGATCACGGACAGTCGCCAATAGCCCGTTGTGTCGCTCCAGTGCGACGTTAATTAAATACCTACCTAGGTAGGTAACCCTCCAGATGGTTTCGACGAAATATATCATCCATCAAAATCTTATCAATTTTGATAATGACGAGACATCTCGTCATCAAGAAACTGCCGTTGTTTTGGTGATGACGAGAGATCAACATCTGATCAGTTTTGCTACTGACGAGACCAACAGAGTTAAAGTCACACTGGAGAAAGACGACGGGTTATTGGCGAAGGTTCGAGGTCAATACCGAAGGTAAAATCCGATGACACCTCGTAATTTAGAACCACGGTCAGATGACGAGATCAACTCCTCATGGTTTAGGTAGGGGTCCAAATTTCCAAACCACGTCAATGTGGGCATTTGAGACCACGACGGATTTAAACGGATTTAACGTACACCATCCCCTATGTACACGATAGTCTTTGGACCTAGTATTAAACTCACACGATTGCTTATATTCGCAATATAAGCAATCGTGCGACTAGCGACTTTATAAACAGGGTGTAAAAATATGGTGGTACTTTAAAACTAAGAACCCATACAGAATAAATTTTGATTAATATTCCTACACCTCTATTCAAATACACAATAATTGGATTCATTGCCCGACAAGCATTTACTTCATTATGGGATCACTTGTGCTATGAAAGCAATCTTTCTCCAAACATATCCTTCCTATCTATGCGAGCGGTCTTGTAATCCTAGTTCCATTATTTTTCTGAAATTGATCTTTTGTTTGCTTTCGTAAGAAGCAACAGATGCGCCTTAAGAATGCTTGCACAATTTCTTCGAATTTCGCAAGATTACCCAATTTATGTACGGTATTTTAGGATTTTAAGCCCTTAGAAATCGAATCTATTTATAGGGAGGTTGGCATTTCATTAGAATAGCGATTCAATCCCATTCTTACAAGCTTTTGTGCCTATTGATCGTTTTTCTGGGAAATCCCATCGCTACGTTTCCCATTCTTCCAAAACAACTTAAAATAATTTCCTTGACATATAGTTCGTGCATGCTGATGAAATCTGTTATCGTTACTTGAGTAATGAACAATAGTTATTTTAGAACACGAACGATGAATGGCTATCATTGATTGTTCTCCAAAACTAAATGCTTTGAATACGACTTTTTCCAGTGAATAATGACCCGTTTCCTTATGAGTATTTGACAAAGAACTGTAATTTACTGTTAAGTTGAAGATCTTATAATTGAATACTACACACTCAAAAATTTAAGCTAGAAAAAGGTCTCTTTCTTACACGATATAAGATGAAGTAACATCCTTATTTATTTTCAAGCTTAAAGAAAATTGAATATGTGTACTGTAATTGACGAGTTCAGGGCACTCATTTTTATCATTACGAAGAAAATTTAGTAATGATAAAAACTAAAATGAAAATATTCAAGATTGAAAGAATTTCGGATTATTTGAATGAGTGCTTCACTCTTGACATGACCTCTTGAATAGTAGGTAACCATTACAATTTCTGGAATTTATTAAAACTTGAAAATCATTAGCCTGAAAAAATTAAAAGTGGCTTATCACTATGTTGTCCTTAAAGACCTTCCATTTCTGTGAACTATGCTACGATATAGTATCGATTGCGAAACAGAACTTTGAGATATTCGATCTTGAAAAAAGTCGTAATATAAAAGTATTGCTAAAGGTTTTGTTAACATAAAGTTCTGGATAGGGCAAGCCACCTCGGCGGCATGTTACGTTCATACTGGTCACTCATTTAAACTTGTACTCTCCATGAGGAAATATAAAAGTAGAGTGAGCAATGGTAACCTTTTATGTGCCCAGGATTATGTGAACTAATAGTAACATGACCCTTAGACAACTTTCATCTGCCTCGAGGAAAAGAGCATTCATCATCTGATTGGTTCACTGGACGGGAGTGGACGCCCATCTATTGATTCATCATCTGATTGCTCCACGCGACATAGCAGTAGCCTAGTGATTTCATCATTTTATGTCACTCAATAGAATCGCGCACTCACACACACATCTACCCTGTCAAAATTTTATACCACAAAATGAGGCGATAAAATGCCATAACGGCCAACCATGTTAATACTAGTCGACATATTGCTCACACTTTTCGAAGCCTCTCAAAAGGAATGCTTTATACTGTGTCGAATTACATTTCCTGAAAACGTAAAATCTGATTTGGCATTCAGTTTATTTTGCGTAATATGAAAATAGTAACATAATATCGGAACTGCTTTCCTGTTTTTGTATTACGAATATCCTTCATCTCTTGACAAAACGTTATCCATATTTTATTTTTTGGAGAGATGCCGGCTCAGGTTTTCTCGTTATCTTGACCGTGATTCAAAATTACGAGGCTTTGTTCTCGAATCTTTCCCATCGGGATTGATCCTGGACCGTCTACAATAGTCCGTCATGGTGCTTCCAGTCGACGTAACTACCTACTCCTATCATATATTTTATTTAGTATGCTAAATATAACTTTTCAATTGGCAAAGATGCTCAATGCATGATTTAGTTAACTCGTTTTTCGCGCAGTTTCCTGTTTTCAACTTTGTTTCAAATACATGTCAACATGAAATGTTTTGAATAAATTGCTTATTTTATCAATACTTTGTTTCCTATTTTTAAATCAATTTTTTGAATGTGACTTCTATTCCTGATGTACTACAATGTGGAGGATTCGACGAACCCAGTAATAACTAAATCTCAAATAAGTTATGTAATAAGCGTGTGGTAACGAAATCGGGTTGTTTCTAGAAGGAGTGGCATGTATATGAAGTGTAATGTGAACCCATCTCCCGTGGTGCACCAAGATAACGTAAAGTGGTTCACAAATTCGTCCTTGTAGTACCATAATGAAAAATGTTTATTGGCCGAAGGTTGTTTTTGAAATCGGTTGATACACTTGGTATATCTTAAAAACAATCGCTAGAACCAGCTCTTCAGTTTAAAAGTAAGAGTCTGTTCACATCATTATTCTTTACTGATTTCATTTCATGTTTTGTATCTTGACTATTGAATTTACCCGGAGTTGCTCGGGTTTAATTGGTTAAACGTCGATTCAAAGTGATCCAAAAAAATCATTTTCTGTCATAGAAAATGCAAATATTCAGAAAAATAAGCGAGTGCAAAATAATTTTTAAAATTGAGATTTTTATAGCTTCTACAATTTACTTTAGATCCATTTCACATACTATAGGTAAGACAAATCTACAGAAACTGATACTGAGATGACTATATACAAAAGTCGATTTTGAGTTTTGGAGTGATTGTGAATGCCCTTCAAGTTCATTTTCTTAAAAAATGACATACATCGTATTGAAGTCAGTTTTATTTCTTATCAATATTTTTTATTTGTAGCATCTTGCACCAGGAATGCGAATTTCTGAAATCCTTCATCATTATGAAAGGCTGACAAATAATATTGATACGATGTCATGATCAACGTTTCAAGCAATTGAATTGGTGACTGGAACAACGTTGGATGTGACTATTTTGTAGCATGTAACGTCCAACGTTGTTCCAGCCAACAATTCAATAACACTTTATGCCTGAAAATTCCATCCCGCATGTGAAGTAAAAGCTTGTTTTAAAATCAAATGTTTTCAGTTCACAAAGTTAACCGATTGAACGGGAATAACCCTAACAAATATGGGTTACCTTCACCTGCCATAATTCGCGACTAAAAGTGCGCCAAAAGCGTTCCTGTTAGGTTCTAAAAAGTCTCCAAGGTCATCTTGAGAGGCGACTCCTGCTCTGACGTCATCTGCACAGCCAGACCAGGAGAGAGCGCCCCCTAGCAAGTGCTCTGTCCATGATGACGGGACGTTACATCCCTCTGCACACCCAAGACAAATAGAACTGAGGTTAATATGTAGCCAACTTTACCCACACGGTTCCAAAGAATAAATGTACCAAATTTGGTGTAGATTGGTCAAACGGTGTATATTTGTATAGAGGACAGATAGATGCCAACTCTGCTTTATATGTATAGATTACGTAACTTCTTTCTGATGGACCCAGTATTAGGCACTAGTCTCTGTTGACAGACTAATTACAGTAACATCATTGATCATCATCCCATTTCATGCATATTATCTTGATTAAGTAATCTTTTGGCATCGGATACTAGTCTGTTGACAGGATTAGTAGTTATACGTCAATGATCATGTCACACATATTTTATTGATTACTTTACCTCATTTTACTTCAGTCTAATTTGTTCTTATGTGGCAAAAATAATTGACAAACCAAACATCCCATCAACTTAAGAAAAACTGATACAAATTAGAATCTAACTATCTGTGGAAAAAGTTTAAAAAAATTTCCATTTGATATCCCTATAGCCCGTTGTATTGCGGCATTAATTAAAATACCTATCTATCTACCGTTTGATATCTCAATTATCGTGATTTAAATTTCTATTTATAGAGAATTCATTAAGATACATAATCAATTTCTTAAGTTTAATTACTAAGATAGGTAGGTATTTAATTACCTACCTATCTACGGTCTTTGGTTGGATTCAAACTCGCAACCCTCCGGTTGCTAATCCGTTACTATTCCAACCGGGCTACCGTGACCCTTTCCAGGGTCGAGTCATATTTCATATTTCCTGAATATTGAAGCAAAAGAATTTCGACATTAGTCGCATCAAGCGCTATGAGCAAGCTCGTTGAGATTTGAGTTTGATGGTAAGAAAGTAATTAGATTCAACTAGTTTTTCAATAGCCTGTTGTGTTGCTCCAGTGTGACGCTAATTGAAAAATACCAATACCAATTAGTTCTTTGAAATCCACTTTATTACGTTGTTTTGGTGTTAGTTCTTTGTTATTCGAGTAAAACAATCAATTGTGCTACATAATACACTGGCGGATACCTTTCCCTAGTCTAAATTGCATTAAGCAAAGTTTATTTTTCGTTTAATTCTGTGTATTAGGACTACTAAACGAACTGTAAAGCTTATAATTGAATTACAATGAACTAAACATAAATTTTTTCGTGGATTCACATGGAAAGTAGTGGTCAAAAAAGCATTGGGGCAGTCTGAAAAAAATGCAATATATTACAAATCGCTAGGAAAAATCTATAAAACTATACTTAAAAAGACCTTAAACATACAATTGGTAAATCACAACAAATTTAAAAGTGTGGGTTTGATAAAAATGTGATTTCTTTGAAAGCAAGAGTCTAGTGTTCATAATATAATTTTCAAATATCAAAAGACAAATATTTCATTGAAAACAAACCACGAACTTCCAAAATCAGATGAGTTAAATTCTTTTTTGAAGCCCAAAGAATGTTTAAAAAGTTTTACGATGCTAAAATTGTAAGAAAATTTTTCTTTAATGATCGAGTATCTAGAACGACATTTTTATAATTGTTACACAAAATGGAATTTTCCAGTTTTTCTGGTCATTTGTGCTGTTTTACACATTTTGGCACTTTTCCTGATGAACAACCTTTGAGTGGATTTTTCAGAAGCCCCATTTTTCAACCTATCGAGAAAATTTCTTGTGAGTGTAATGATGTATTTTTTTAAAAGTGCTCCTGGAAGCATGCGAGAACGAGCATTTTTCAATATTTAAAACTTTTTTGGCAGGACGTAGAAAATAATTCTCTTTCGAAATTTCACTAATGGATTTCTTTCTGCTTTGCAATTCTCGACTGATGGGGTAAAAATTTTCCTTTTATCGTGAACTAAAAATATTCAAACTGATGTTTATGTTAGCAAATTTCAATGAATCATTTCAACACAGGAACTGTCAGAAAATCTTAGCTTCGCAGGACTTTTTCTTGTTTCTTTACAAGGCCAATTGTTTTACTAAAAATATAAAAAATTGAATTCGACAGGAAAAATGTAAAACGTGAAAACCTTTTTTAAATAGTATGTTTTATATCAGTATATCAGATTATCAGTGATATTTAGATTCATCTTTGTTGTTTCAAGCACCCCTTCCTAGAACAAGTCATATACAAATATAACTTTTACGAAATTGCTTTTGTTTTCAGGAGGGATCATTATTGCCTTTTTATAAAGCGTTATCGAGTTTAGCAAATCAAAATTAGTCGAAATAATAAGACAGGAAATCCAACACTTTTTTAAAAATGCTATTGGTTCAGATCTTCATTTGTCATAATTGTATTGAGTAGTTAAAATTTTAAAATGGGACTTATTCCCGATATACTGCAATGTGGAGGATTCTACGATCCCAGTAATAATTATTAAATAAGTTATGTAATAAGCTTATGCTAACGATGTTGATAATTCTTTTAAACTTAGCATTTAAAAAGAGCTATACTTTTCTATGTTGACATCTTTATAATTTTTAATTGAATGCTTCACTCAGTGTAGTAAAACAATTTCTAATAAAGTTCAAGACAGCTGAAAAAATTGTTAATGGTTATTTTGGTGGAGTAAAACGTTCACTAAGACAATTCTGCCCTAGATTTATTTCGGAGGGTACTCAATAAAGAGAGATACACACATGAAGCCTTTGTAATCTGATAGTGAAAACTTCAAAATATACCTAATAACGATTACAACAGTTGGGAAAAAAATGGTCAATAGCTATTTCGGTGGAGCAAAGGTAAAGAATTCTATCCTGATGATCGTGAACGTTCTACTCCATCGACATAGCTATTGGCCATCTTTTCAGCTGTCTTAAATTTCATTATACCATACTGTGAAGTTTTTAAATTTTTATTACCAGTCTGACTGAGGTTTATCAGTGCATACTTGTAATGAATCCTCCGAAATAAAATCCTGGCTTTGACCATCTCAACAAAACAATGGTCTAATTAGCCTTCGCGTACAAAAGATTTACCTAGCGTACTGGCATTCTGAGCCAGCCTATCTAAAACAAAGCACAAACGAACTTACTAGGAAAAGTCTGGCATGTAGAAGGGGAATCCAGAAGAACTCAGCGTGTTTAAGCAGGTAACAAAAATGCTCCGCTTGCTCACAAAACACGACCACCAACATCCGGTGCTCTCTTCAAGTGGGAGAGGGAGAAAAATTCCAAAAAGGCGTGCACAAGAAATGAAGAGGGGAGAGCAGTTATTTGAATGGAGTGGAGTAATAATTGGGTCGGAATTCATGTGTGTATGTATTAACCGCTGAACCGTGACCAGGTTTCTTTGGCTTTGAATCTTTCCCCCTTCGCTTTGGATCTCAGACTTCTCAAACTTAACTGTTGTACTGCCTCCTAATTCAATCGTGTATGGGTTGAATTGCGGTTGGGGATTGATTAATGGTGTGGAAAGGTTGATTGCTTGGAAGCTGACGGGTCGCTTGGGTTGTGGTTTTGTGTGTGGCTTTTTGTTTGATTCTGCTTGTTGATAAAGTGGTGATAGTGTTAGCGGCGTAATTAATTGCTTTTGGTTTCTATAGTCCTCGGTTTTTGAACTCAACTCGAATTTCGTTGCTGTCCCTTGTATTCTCGTGGCTCGGTTTGGCCTCACGTTGGTTTGGTGTAGAAGTTTGGAGAGTGGGGTGCAAGGTTGGAGGTTACCTCGTCATCTGACCGGGGTTCAAAATTACGTGGTGTTGTCTTTGGATCTTTCCCTTAGGATTGATTCTGGACAGTGGCCAATAGCCCGTTGTGTTGCTCCAGTGCGATGTTGATTAAATACCTACTTACCAGTAGGTTTGGTCACAGCGCTATCAACTTGTGAGTTGTAAGCGGCACAAGTTCGTTTCCTCCATGGGTGTACTCTTCTGTGTCAATCACTTAAGGGCCGTGGTAGCCCAGTGGTTTGAACAATGGATCATTCCAACCAAAGACCATCGCGTAACGGGGGCTGATGCATGTTAAATCTGTCGTGGCATCATCCTCACGTTGGCGTGGTGCGGAAGTTGGAAGCGTGGGGGCCAGCTCAGGTGTGACCTCATCATCTGACAGTGGCTCAAAATTTCGAGATACTATTCTCGGATTTTTCACTTCGACTGATCCCGGACAGTCGCCAATAGCCCGTGTTGCTCCAGTGCGACGCTAATTCAACTACCACCACCTACCTTTCTTTGGGGTCGTCGTGACTCAGTTTGCCCAATGCGCTAGCAACCTGCTAGTTGTAGGTGGCGAAAGTTCAATTCCTCCCTGGGTGTATTCATCTGTTGTATCAACAAAACTTCACTTGTGTGTATGTCCATTTACATGTTTTACGTTGTTTGGTTCAATATGGCCATTTACGCCATAAAACCCAACCAACATATTTATCTTTGATTATTTTTCATGCTTTTTCAGCAGATACATTTCAACAAATTGCTTTTTCAAAAAATAATGAGAAGTCTAAACACGAGATTTTAAGATCTTTCAGACTAATAACAGACCTATTTTCTTTCTTTAAACTCGACTATTTTCCCTGTTTTTATACTATCTCCCGTTTATTCAAGTTGTTAAACCGCTTAATAATTTAGACAAAGCGTTTCCTCAAGATATTCCATTGTTTCAAAGTTTCAAAACAAATGCCGATTAGAACTAGTGTAATCGCTGTATGATTGGGAATATATCGGTTTTATAATCGCAACCGTTAGAAGGCACGTGCAAATTGTACATTTAAAGTAGTAAGTCCAGTTTCAATATACGGTGCTAATAGATCTCTCTTAGACTTAATAGATTTAACTTAGATTAACTAATTTATAGAAGAGAATAGTTGTTAATAGATTGACTGTGTTACTAACTTAAGATAAAGAATTTTCAGCTTTCTGAGATTGTCAAGAAATAGGATTTCATGAAGTTCCGGTTTAGACGGATGTGAAGGGTAATGCTTATCACAATGTCCTATTTTGAGGCTTTATAATTAAATTATTGATATTTTCTTTTAATTATAGTAAAACTTTTAAAAATTTCTTTAATTAACTAAAAAATATTTGCTTTTCCTGCTTTTGTGAAAAGTAGAAAACTGCGATTATCCATTGTTAGTTTTGAGAACCAAATTGTGTAGACCTCAAAGTATAACGTACCCCCAAGCTATTATTAAAGTACCGGTTGACTTGATCTAGACCCGAAAACATGTTTTTTTTTAATATTTGCATGGGAATAGGAGAATAGCATTCGTTTTCAGTTTGGAAAGAATCACATTTAAAATCTTCAATCATGACCAGGCATCATATATTTCAGTTTAAAAGATGTTAAACGTACATTTCATGAAATTCAAGACTAGGTGCTCCGATTACTGTGGTTTCCATTGTTGTGGTTAACTTCATGCCAAAAATCCGAACACTAACTACACTGAACTTATGGCTGTGATGCGCTTGACCAATAAGAATACATATTTTTATACCATTATCGTAATAAGCAGCACCAACTCATATCAACTGGCTCGCTTTTGGTGCAGATATATTAAGTTTTCTTAACCAACAGTTTAGTAACCTGATCAGTGCACTTACTATAAATCGAGAAAATCTTGCTCTAAGAATCTGGGGACGCGGCAGTCCAATTGGTAGATTCGTGGATAAGCAAGTGGAGGATTCCGAGTTCGAAACTCGATCCAACGAAAGACCATCATGTACGTGGAGGCAGGTACACGTTAAATCTGTCGTGATCTCGAATGTCCTCACGTAGTATGGTATGGAAATTTGGAGATTGAGGTGCCAGCTCAGGTGTTGACCTCGTGACAGCAGTTCAAAATTACGAGGTTTTGTCCTCGGATCTTTCTTTTCAGGATTGATTCCCGACCGCTTTCCAATCGCTGATTGAGCTACTGCATTGGGACGTAGGCCTGGTTTGCGAGCTCAGATTTGAGTTCACTTTCCCAAATTCTTCCTAACAGCTTTTCGGTAGCCCAGTTGGAAGAGCAACGGGTGGTTGGTTTGAGTTTTATGGCGCAAGGGCCATATTTGGCCATGCTGCGCCAGACACAATACAATATAAAGTAATTGGCACAAGACATACAATATCAAGTAGCCTGACGTACACAGTGAAAGCTTTACTGACAGAGAAGACAGAAATACACCCAGGGAGGAATGCACCTGGAAGAGCAACGGATTAGCAACCGGAGGGTAGATCGTAGGTATTTAATTCAACACCATGCCAACGTGAGGATATTTCAGGCCACGATATTTAACGTGCACCAGCCCCTTTGAACACGACGGTCTTTGGTTGGATTTGAACTCGCAACCCTCCCGTTTCTAATCCGTTACTTTCCCATCCGGACATAGATATGGGTGATTGTCTCTGTTAGGAGTAATGTTGAGTACTCCATAAATAGCTGAGTTCAATGTGGGAAAAACACATTCTTTCTAGCAGCAAACTGGTAAATCTCTAAATTTAATACTGGACCCTTAGTTGACAGAAACATAAAAAAACAGCATTATTTTCATAGTAATGAAAACTTTTAAACTCTTTTTATCCCAAAACATGTTTTTCGGAGTTGTGCCAGTTTCTACCTTGGCGATGTGTTCTCTGTATCAAGAACTTGTCTTGGCCATGATCTGGTGGTTGACTTCTGAATCGCAATGTATATGCCAAATTTTGTAATTTGGAGGAAATGTATCTCTATTGGGAGTGTACGTAAACTGCAGCTTTTAAAACACACGTACAGTTTAAGATTAAATACGATACACTTAAGTTCTGAAAAAAATAGTAGAAAAATAATTACAAAGTAGCATCGAAAAACTGGTCAAACCGATTTACTTTATCCATCTGTAGATCCGAGTTCCAATATCTGACTGTTCTGAGTTAATTCTTCAGACGAAAGTGCAACAGATTATGAACAGGGCATTTTATTTGCAAAAGTATAAATACATATTAAGGTGATGTATTCATTAAAAATAGAGCAGTGAGTTTTTCAAAGATCAATACAGTGCATAACAGGTGCATTTTACGTAACTTTTTAAACGATAGGTATAATTTCAAACATCAATTGAAATTTCTAATAGTTGTTATGAATTATATTTTATATTCTTAATATATATATTTCAAAATATTTAATTTAATTTCAGAATGGTGGATTCTTATAAGCAGTAAAGCTTGTATTCACTGTAAGAATAATAAAACAAAGTTATTAATTAGCACTACAAAACGCATTTATAACTAAAAAATAAACGTGTAAATTTATATTCTATTATAAAAATATTGTTAAATAGTACTTTCCACAATTTGAAACTAGCTTAGTTACTTGATAAATCCCCATGTTACTACCATACAAATGTTTTAATATGTTATCTATCACTGTTCAACGGAAAGTTATACCGTTGTCACCTTATATATAATAAACAAATCGAAACTAGAAAAAACGTAGATAATTTCCGAAAGATTAAAATATAAACTTACTGAAAATGCAGGATGTCGAACGATTGGTAAAAGAATCAATTCGGTATCAGATATTGTACCGAGCTGTATTTGAATACTTTGTATGCTTGAAGTTAAAAAGCCGAGATTTCAAAATTTCTACAACTTATGAAATGACTCTAGTTGTAAAAATGGGATAGATTTTCATGGAATTAAAAAATAAGTTATCTACGAGACTTTTTTGACGTACTTTACTTTATCTACACGTATACGATATCTGCTGTTGAGGGTTTGGCAAATAAATTGGAATGTGCGTTTAAGGCAATTGATGGGCTTTTGCAAGCGTATTCGATATAATTGTCTTCTGAAGAAAGGTACTTCAAGATTGATATCAAGTAGAAAAGGGTGGTATCATTTTAGTTGCGATATAGTAGAGTGTATTCAGATCCTTAGATGAGGTAAGTTAGCCTAGGAAATGTTTTTGCTCAAATGGATGATTGAAATTATGATATTCAAGATTTAAAACTGATTTATATATTCGCCATTTTGTCATTTTCGTAAAAGAACGTAAATATACAATCTAAAGATTCGGTGTGGTTTGTGGCTTTATTTTTTAGCAATTGGTTATTACAAAATAAGTACGAAATAACAAATGGAAATCACTTGATTGTTCTTATCAAATACTAGGGAAGAATTTTCTAATCTTCAGGAGAAACACCATTGTTTTGTAACAGATTAGATGCGATTTTAAAATCGTGTTTGATTTTGCGCTATTTTATTTTCATTAAAATGTTCGTTTCTTGTTTGCGATTAAAGTTTAGGTTAGTAAGATGAATTTACGTCGCACTGGAGCAACGCAACGGGCTATTAGCGACTGTCCGGGATCAATGCCGAAGGAAAAGATCCGGACAACATCGTAATTTTGAACTACGTCAGCTGACGAGGTCAGCACCTGAGCTGGCTCCCCACTCTCCCACACCAAGCCAACGTGAGGACATCTGAGGCCACGACAGATTTAACGTAAACTATCCCCCACGTACACGATCTTTTGTTGTATCGAGTTTCGAACTCGCACTCTTCTGGTTGCTAATACGCGTCTCTACCAACTGAGCTACATCGTTTCCGATTAACGTTTATAACTTTCTCCGATTGTATTTAATATTCTTACAACACACTTTGCCGGCCCATTATTAGTGCATATAATACTAGTTATGAAATTTATGATTAGAATAAACAGTTTGAAACCAAAAAGGGAAAATACACAACACACAATTGAGACTGAATAAATCAATTTAAAAAACAAATTAAATAAATTAATTATCTTGGAGACAAAACAATTCAATGTCTAAAATTTCTTTTGTATAGCTATATCACAGCTCTTAAGCCATTGTGATCCATTTATCCTACGAAACCACGCATAAATTAACGAAAGTGACATTCTTATGAAAATTTTAGAATAAAGAATCCCAGCATGAATACGAAAATTATTCACAATTTTCCACAAGACGTATTCAAGTATTAAATTTATGTGATTTTCCGCAGACTCTACATTGTACGCCGAACACAAGTGCTGAAGACCAGCACAATTACATTTGTCCTACCATATCCGGGACATGAAAGAGAATATCTTACGATGATTTCTTTTCAATAAGATAGGCGAGCGATTTCGACAAAAAAGAAAGCACACGCCAAGTGCAGAAAATGAAGAAATCCATTTGTTACAATCCAACCTACCGTGACAAATTTTACTTCTTCATGCCCGACGGACCCGTTTCCGTTGCATTCACGACGAAGCGACAAATGTGCTCTTGTTCGAGAAGCCTAATTCTTAAAAACTTTCTTTTGGGGAAGCCATGGGGATTCTTTGTTTTCGTCCATGGTGTCCCAACTCCGCTGCACTTTACCTTAACCTTCGCTGTCAATCGAGGCATTGGCCAGAGGATTCCCCATTCCAGCCTTTTCAAAGCGTTTGCTGCTGTCTGGATGAACGCGTTGTTTAACGGATGTACAGATGAGTGTGAATGGGAATGATTCATTATTAAATGGATGAGACGCGTTTGTTTGGTCGCTTTCCATCTCTGGCTTTCGTTGTAGCTTTCATAAGGTGGGTGGGACGCTTACATACAGTAAGTCCTGTGACGGGGGTACAAACAATGCGCTCACATTAAATTAACCTTTACAAAGTGGCATTTGTGTGAAAGTCGCCACACCCAAAACTTTTTCAGATAGGATTGCAAAACAGAAGGGTTGACGTAGATTTACCATTTTTGGTGTTACACGTTTGTTTTACGTATTGAAAACAAATACATCGCCTTTTTGGAAACGAAATTGGCTGTCCTTGCGAGACCAAAGACTCATTGATATGCTAGGTTGGGGCTCTGTAGAATATTCTCACAGTAATAGTTCAATAGTAAGAATAAAAATGCTCATGAAATGCCAACCGATTCTTCTAAATAGGGGCCCTGTACACTCGAACATACCTTCATGAACTGGGTTGATTGTTTTTAGGTTTAATGGCACAAGGGCCATATTTGGGTATGCTGCACCAAATACAAGACAGCGTCAAGTAAAAATGTGAAAGGGAAGTAAAGGAAGGATTCGGGGAATAGAGTACAGGGATGAAAGTAGAAAAAAAATCGTTTGGATATCCTGGGAGCGCCACCCTGTTTACCAAAGACATTAAACCCCATGGGAAAGAAAATATCATTAGATTACTTTGGGTCCTTGAACTTCTTACACTTAAAGGAGACGTACTGGATTGGGAAAAAGGCAAGGTTTATTAAACAAAAACATTTATCTACAGATTGTTTCTCCCCGAGTTTCACTTTCCAAAACACTTGATTTTTATCCTTTTCCTGTTATAAATCAGTTATACATCTCAAAAATTGACGCTTCCAATTTTATGCTGTGTCGAATCAATTTCAAGAACATAGATGCTTAAAGATCTCTAAATGACTCATTCTAGTAGAATATAACTTACTTTTATGTTTTTTAATGTCAGCTTTTCACTTCTTTTCAAAACGTCATTATAGAATACTTTACTTTTTGATATTTTGAAGGTGTTTGTAGTCGTGTAAGCGCATGGGCTTGAAGATGCAGGCTAGTTGCTTTCCTGAGCACTAGTCTTGGTATGAATCTACTGGGAGAGTGATATATAACCTACCACGGCTTTTTGAAAATAAAAGAGTACAGTTTATTGTGTGTGAGAGTGCTACGGAAGTTACAGTGCTATTGTGAGAGTGCTACGGAAGTCGTGTAATACAGTTTATTGTGTGTGTGAGTGCTACGGAAAGATGGATCAAATTGGTCCCCATAATTCTTAAGGCCGGCCTTGCGTGAATACAATGGTTGGACCTTACCATGCAAAGGCCATTTTTGACAAAGCTAAACCAAACACAAGACAAAGTCAAGTAATGGACATGCACACAAAAGGAAAATTTTACTGACAGATTAGAGAATTTTACCTAGGTTAAGTTACAGGATCCGTTTGCACGATCATTAAATTTTAAACGGTTATATGAATCATATTTCTATTGTCAATTACAAACTATTGTGTTGTTGACAAATGTCAATCGGTTACCCGATAGGCTAGGAAACCACACGCTCTTATATTTTTCCTCGGTACCATTAACCCTCCAATTATTTTTGACGAGATATTTCATTCACCAAGATCTGCTAATGACGATGTATCTCGTCATAAATATATTGCCGATGATGAGATCAAAACCTGGTCGTTTTTTCGAATGACAAGATATCTCGTCCATCAAGATCTGGTAAGTTTTGCTAATGACGAATTACTTCGAGACAACCACAAAGAGGGTTATAAACAAGTAGTAGAGGGCACTCTTCCAAATGTTCATGAGACATAGGTTGCACAAATTAGTCTGGGGAATCGGCAAGTGTATTCGATGGAAATGGGCCATAATAAAGTCGTATCGAGTAAGCATTCCAAACTTGTCAAATTTAGTAATTAATCACAATATTGAAATTTTATTGTCGTCCTATGTTACAACATAAAATACTTTTCAACAATATTTCATAAAAGTTAACAAATCTCCAAGTAAAAGATGCATCACATGTTATCATTTGGGAATAATAGAACTTCATAATTAAGTGGATAGAGATCGCTATTATCCGTCACCGGTAAAGATGGAGGTTCCATGTCCCAGTCCAGCATCCGTAAAATTCCAACTAGAAAGCGGAATTCATACCTTCTAAAAGTCTGGCAAATATTCCCGAGTTGAATCAAGGCACACAAAACATACACATAAAATGAAAACTTAACCAAAGTGAGGATATCCCAGAGGAATAGTATCATATGATCGATATTCAAATTAATCATTTGAATGTACAGCATGTAGTTCCATACGTAATATTTCAGATTGTTCACCCATTCTTGTTTCAATTCATAATCAAACTTAATGCAGCTGAGAGCAACCAGTATAAGGCCCTTTCCGGGAAGTCGTATGGGTAGCGTCACCTGATGAAGAAATACATCAGATTAATGAAACGAGTATGAAATTAAAGTTAAAGAACAGAATAATTGCGTTTTGAAATAGTTTCTCCGAAAATTGAAGATGCACTTCTCTTATCAAAATTCCATCTTTAATTTAATAAATTTGAAATAATAAGGGGCAGTCAAGTGAAAACGAGACAGACTATATAACGAGCATGGCGCGGAAGTTGGTAACGCAGGTAGGTTTGTGTATAGAAGCGTCCTCTATTGGGAATCAGGAAGGAACAGCGCGAACGTTCACCGCTGTCATTTCTCTGTTAGACGTGTTCGAAGTGAGGTCAGCGAGTCGTGTGTGCGTCCGACATCACTATGGAGGCCGGGAAAGAGGAACAGCGTGCTGTATTGCGGTTTTTGACTGCGGAAGGAGTGTCAGGAAGTGGAATTCGTGGAAACTTTGCAAAAATTGAAGCGCGCCATCAAGTCCAAACGCCCAGGAATGTTGACGGACGGCATCATTCTGTTGCAGGATAATGCCCGCCCACATGTTGCCAATGTTGTTAAGACTACGCTGCAGAAGTTTCGCTGGGAAGCCATTACACATCCTTCATGCAATCCAGATCTTTCCCCATGCGATTTCTATATTTTTGGAGACCTGAAGAAAAACATTCGTGGCCGTCGATTTGCTTCGGACGGAGAGGTGCACGCCTGAGTACAATCATGATTCCGTAGGCAACCGCAAACATTTTTACATGAAGGCTTTGACCATCTTGTCTCACAGTGGGATAAATGTATTAACAGTTATGGCAATTAATTTTGAAATAATAAACAGTTTACTTACTTTTTTCCATCTGTCTCGTTTTCATTTGACTGCCCCTTATAGATATAAAATATGCAAATTGTGTTCTGTGACAAAATGGCGCAATAGCACAGCTAGAAATTCCATAAACGATTGTTTCGGGACGTAGGTAAGTAAATTAACGTCGCACTGAAGCAATACAACTGCTACTGGTGACAGTCAGGGATCATTCCCGAAGGGAAAGATCCGAGATCTATGCCTTGTAATTTTGAACCATGGTTAGATGACGAGAACACTTGAGCTAGCGCCCCACTTTCCAAACATTGACACCACGCTAACGTGGACATTTGAAACCACAAGATTTAACGTGCAGCAGCCCCCGTGTACACGACGGTCTTTGGCTGGACCTAGTTTCGAACTCGCAATCCTTTGGTCGCTAATCCGTTGCTCTTCCAACTGGGTTACCTTGGCCGCGATTATTTGGGGACAGCAATAAGGGAAATAGGTCAAATTACAAAATGATGCTACTTGTATGAGTTGAAAATAATGCAAAGTAATTTCAATTTCTTCGAAAAAATATTTTCAATCGTTTGTTTGGAATGTTCATTCTATTTTTATTTTAGAATGGAATGTGAACATTCCAAATCCTACTCACCATCTTATACTATAGAATAAAAACATTTTCACAATGTAGGAATAAATTATTTGCTTTGTTTGGTTGGGTTTTATGGCACAAGGGTCTTGACCAAGCTGCTCCAAATAACCTCAGCTAAATGGACATAAACACGATGAAAGCTTTCACTGCCACAGAATGGAATTCGGGGTTTTATGGCGCAAGGTCCTTTACTGACACAGAAGAACACGGAGAATCCAACCTTGCGACGCCTAAAACCTGCAGATTGCTAGTGGGCAAACCCACTGAAATTATTTGTCTCAAAACCCAAAATTATCTGCGAAATGATAGGTGTATCTTCAATTTTTGGAGCGAGTACATCCATAATCATTTACGAAAATTTTAAAAGTATCCAATCTCAACGGAGGCCGTCGTGGCTCAGTAAGTATGCCTACTGCGCTAGCAACCTACGAGTTGCAGGTTCAATTAATGTCAGGTGCATTCCTTTCTGGGTCTATTTCTCTTCAGTTTCAGTAAAACTTTCATTGTGTCTATTACTTGATATTGTATATCTTCTCTGGCGCAGCATGGCCAAATATGGCCCTTGCGCCATAAAACCCCCAAACCAACCAAGCTCAACGAAATTTGTACACCGATTTTTAATACATTTCTTTCTATTATTTTTTATGCACTGCTGCAAAATATATGGCAATGATAATTAATTAACGTCGCACTTGAGCAACATAACGGGCTATTGGTGACGGTCAGGGATCAATCCCGAAGGGAAAGATCAAGAACATTGCCTCGTAATTTTGAATCACGATTAGATGACGAGGTCAACACCTCAATTGGCACCTCTCGAAACTTCCACACCACGCCAACGAGAGGACATTTGAGGCCATGACAGATTTAATCTGCAGCCTCCACGCATGACCGTCTACGGTTGCTAATCAGATCATCACCCACTGGCTACCATGGCCCCGGCACAAGGGCCAGATCTGGCCAAGATGCTTACCCTATCAAGTCAAGACATGCATACACATGGTTTTACTGACACAGGAGAGAATTACACCTAGAGTAGTTTCAGGTATCGAAACTGCCGCTTGAAACTAGCAGATTGCTAGCTCAGTGAGCAAAACCAGTAGGCCACGTTTGCTTGGTTAATTTTTTATGGGTCACAAGGGCCATATTTGCCCAAGCTGTGCCAAACACGAGACATACAACTTCAAATAATAGACATACCCGAACAAGTTTCTGACAGGAGAGAATTACACCCGGGGACGAATCGAATCTCACCTCCGCCTCCTACAACTCGCAGGTTGCTGTAGCAGTGGGCAAACCCACTGATCCACGACGGCCCAGGTATGAGATGAATGATCAAGCTATGAAAAAGGTAAAAGTGGGTAGCACAATATGTATCTGCAATTATTGATCTAATACTGCTCTGGATCTTTACTAACCTTCTTGAGCAATTGAACTTTCACCAGTCTTAACAAAATCATGTAGTGAGATATAATTGTTCAATAATGCCCTTATTAAGTTGGTTTGGCTTTATGGCGCAAGGGCCATTTGGACAAACTAAGTATTCCATAAAAATATACAACAATTTAACACGTATTGTGAGGCTGCTCGTTACAATTGAGGAAAAGACGTTTTTTGTAGCAGATTATCGAGTTATTTTAGATGATTACTCTCCACATGCAATCGACTAGCTTCTACATAGAAAACATGATGGTTGGTTTTAGGTCAAGCTGCTAAAAGCACAAACCAGACAACATCATGCAAAGGACACATACAGCAAGTAAAGACTTACTGACACAGAAGGGAGAAACACCCTGGTTTGGGGGTTTTATGGTGCAAGGGTCATATTTGGCCATGCTGCGCTAGACACAAGATATACAACATCAAGTAATAGACACACGCATTGAAAGTTTTACTGACACAGAAGAGAAATACACCTGCCAGGAATCGAATCTACGCCTCCTACAACTCGAAAAACACCCAGGGAGAAATCGAACCTACAACATGCAGATTGCTAGCGCAGCAGGTGAGCCCACTGAGCCACGGTGTCTCCATAAGGCAAACTATAAATTCTGATCCATTTTCGAATATACGTAATCAATTATGTTCACATATAGGTAGTTAACGTCGCACTGGAGTAACACAACGAGCTATTGTTGACGGTCCCAGATCAATACCGAAGGGAAAGATCAAGAACAACGCCTCGTAATTTTAAACCACGGTCAGGTGACGAGCAACACCTGAGCTGACACCCCACTCTGCCACACTACGCCAACGTGAGGACAAATGAGACCACCAGATTTAACTTCCACCAACCCTCTTTGTATATTATATTTACAAGAGAAATGCAAGGTGAGATCTGCTTTTAAGCTAAATGTATCAGCATTAAGGTCAGCGTTTACAATCAACGATACCCTTGAATGAGACAAAAAGTAAGCGAATTCTATTCTATACATTCAAGGCTTTTAAACGATGTTACAAAATATTTTATTAAAATTGTAAATTTTTCACCCAATTTCGAATCAAGGCATTCTAAACCCTATAGAATGCCTTGATTTTTGAGCCAAAGGGTAAAAGGGCAGAAGCTTAATTTACTAGTTTTCTCAAGTTCCTCCAAAGAGTTAAGTTCAAAATTGTGTAGAATATCAATTTTACGATACCTTGTAAAACAGGTTAGAAATCCAACACATTGCTCGCTGAAGCATGTGGATGGGATGAAGTATCATTAAAGCATTGATCATTGTTCTGAGTTACTCTTGAAACTTGGAACCAGTTGATTATCTACACAAAAATAGAAAAACGTTAGCGATTGAATTAGAATCAAGGTTAAAATAAATCGCTATGCGCAATAAAAACACTGTTGTAGGGAATTATTTTTAAAAACTACCCGAAAGAAAATATGAGACCTTTTTTGTCAAGCTAAATGTAGGTGGCGGTTGTTTCTGCGGCGATACATGTTTCCTGTCCGTATTCTAAACGGGCCTTTTTTAATTGGCTTGTTTTCAATACAATTTTTAATAACTTTTACACTAAAAATTCCAAAGAATAAATCGTCATCTGACCGTGGTTCAAAATTACGTGGTGCTGTCCTCGTTCTTTCCCTTTGGGATTGATCCCGGACCGTCACCAATAGCCCGTTGTGTTGCTCTAGTGTGACGTTAATTGAAATACCCCAAAGAATAAATTCCCAATAGATATATGATTATTGATTGGTCAACACTAATTAGATTAAAAGCGAAACGTTGCCTAAACGGCGATAAACTACGTTTTTAAGTATCCCGACATGCATCAGGGCCGTGGAAGCCCAGTTGGAAGAGCAACGGATTAGCAACCAGAGGGTTGCGAGTTCGAAACTCGGTCCAGCCAGAGACCGTTGTGTACACGAGGGCTGGTGCCTGTTAAATTTGTCGTGGCCTTAAGTGTCCTCACGTTGGCGTGGTGTAGAAGTTTGGAAAGTGGGGTGCCAGCTCAGGTGTGACCTCGTCATCTGACCGTGGTGTTGTTTTCGGACCTTTCCCTTCGGGATTGATCCAAGACCGTCGTCAATAGCCCGTTGTGTTGCTATAGTGGAACTTTAATTAATTACAATTACCATTACCTGACCGAGGTTCAAAATTACGAGGTTCTGTCCTCGGATCTTCCCCTTTGGGATTGATCCCGGACCGTCACCGATGGCCCGTTGTGTTGCTCCAGTGTGACGTTAATTGAAATACCCCCTTGGATCTTTCCATTCGGGATTGATCCCGAAGCGCCACCTATAGCCCGTTGTGTTGATCCAGTTCGAAATTAATTAGGTATTGGTATTTTCAATTAACGTCACACTGGAGCAACACAATGGGCTATTGGTGACGGTCCGGGATCAATCCCAGAGGGAAAGATCCGAGGACAACACACGTAATTTTGAACCACGGTCAGATGACGAGGCAACACCTGAGCTGGCACCCCACTCTCCAAACTTCCACACCACGCCAACGTGAGGACATTTGAGGCCACGACAGATTTAACGTGCACCAGCCCCCTTTGTACACGACGGTGTTTGGCTGGATTCGAACTCGCAACCCTTCGGTTGCTAGTCCGTTACTCTTCCAACCGGGCCACCGCGGCCCGGAAATTAATTAGATAGCAAAGAATAAATTCTGAATTGATATTACGTGGTGTTGTCCTCGATCTTTCCCTTGGGGATTGATCACGGACCGTCGCCAATAGTCCGTCGTGTTGCTCCAATGCGATGTTAAAATACCTACCTAACGAATTAATATGTTATAGTTGATTGGTCTACACTAATTAGATTAAAAGCGAAATGTCTAAACAGCGATAAATGGCTACATTTCAAGCACTCCTATATGTATCACGTGAGAGTATTTTGACAGCGGAATTAAAATCTCTTCAGATCGTCTTTGTTCGTTTACATCGAAAATCCTTCTCAAGGTAACTTAGCTTTACCCAGGTAGGTAGGTGGTTAATTAACTTCACACTGGTGAAACACAACGGGTTATTGGCGATGGTCCGGGATGAATCCGGAACATTTAGCTTTGCAGAAAAACCCTAAAATAATTAGATGATAATTAAAAAACAAACAATAAGTAAAACTGCAAAAAGGTTTGAATGGGATTTTCCCCGACCAGATATTCTATATTTAATGGTATGGTATTTTTAAAAAATTAATACGTTGATAATAAAAGACAATTCGGAAGGTAATTGAATTCGCGTTGCACTGATGCAACACAGTGGGCTATTGGCGATGATCAGGTATCAATACCGAGAGGAAAGGCCCAAGGACAACACCTTGTAATTTTGAACCATGGTCAGATGACGAGGTCAACACCTGAGCTGGCACCTCACTCTCCAAATAATTAAAGACAGGACGGGCAATAAAAATGTGATTAACAGAAAAAAGAGTCGAGCACGAGTTACAATTGGGAGCGTTTTCTCCTAGTAGACGATGAGTGAATCGTGTGTCCAATACGAAGCAGGTCAGTTTGACATCAGACCCTCGCATTAAAGACACTAGCCATTGATGAATGATGGGTTTTATCGAATGTAATTTGTTGGCACCTTTTAGGTTCCACAACTCTTGTCACAAGGAACTGATGAACTCCTTTGTTCTTGATGTCTCGCTAAAATGAAATCGAAGCTGCCTTTGCAACATTGTCAGCAAGTTCGTTACCCTTTATGCCTACGTGACTAAGTTATGTAGGTAGTTAATTAACGTCACGCTGGAGAAACACAACGGATTATTGGCGATGATCAGGTATCAATCCCGAAAGGAAAGGCCCAAGGACAACACCTTGTAATTTTGAATCACGGTCAGATGACGAGGTCAACACCACGGCTGGCACCCCATTCTACAAACTTCCACACCATGCCAATGTGAAGACATTTGAGGGCACGACAGATTAAACGTGCCCCATCCCCCTTGTACTCGACGGTCTTTGACTGGACCGTGTTTCCACCTCACAACCCTTCGGTTGCTGATCCCTTGATCTTCCAACTGGGATACCGCGATCGCATGTGACTCGTGACCCAACAAAACAGAATATTAAATCCTTTGTTTTGCAAGGTACCCAAGATGGTAAATACATATAACAGGACAGGTAAGTAGTTAATTAAGGTTTCACTGGAGCATACAATGGGATATTGGCGACGGTACTGGATCAACCCCGAAGGGAAAGATATGATAACACCATGTAATGTTGAAACACGGTCAGATGACGCTGACAGGACAGAATGGCAAGTGTTGGTATATGCTCCAACTGTCGCAAGACATCCATGCTGTCATTGTTATGCAGAACTTATGGTGGGCACTAGAAGATATATGACAAAGTGCGCGATAAATGTATTGCTTCAGCATCCTATAAGGGGCAGGAAGTATGGCGTATAAGGGGCAAATAGTATTCAGAACTCTTCCGCAGCTTACATAATCTCTTCATTTAGACCCATCCGTAAAAATTGGTAAATAGGTATCAAACCAACAACGATATTAACTACTGTATACTTGTTGGATTATAGCTGGAACAGTGTCAGACAGCGTACTAGTGAAGGGGTTAATGTAACTAAGATATGGAAAATCGCATGGTGGGAATCGAAAAACTTATTTGTTGGGGTACGACGTCGCTAAGGTTTGAATCGCTAATGATGGAATTTGCCGTTCAAGGAAAGGTTTTATACAAGAAGGGCAAGCTTAAGGTCGATTCAAACGCGGGGAGAGTCGTATGCTTCACGGGATACGATGGCAGTTATCTGATCTTGAAATAATTAACGGGCAACTTCCGTCGCAGGTCAAGAGGGAGCTGATGGCATTCCATACAGAGGCTATTAACTGGTGATGTGCGAAATGCCCCAGAGCATATCCGCAAAGCAGAGTGATGAACTGTGTCCAATCTGCAAATTAGAAGTATTTGCGGTGTCAAATGCAATCCATCCGTAGTCGGTGCGAGACAAGATGACAGACTGATATATACGGACTAATGATATTCGGTCCCCAAGGAACGAAGCTTAAAGGTTGATTTCGTTGGTTGGGGTTTTATGGCGCAAGTTCACATTTGGCCGAGCTGCTCCAATTAAAATAAATCGACGTATGCATGCAAGGAAAGCTTTACTTTCACAAAAGAGAGAAATCGAACCTGCTCCGCCCGCAACTCGCATGTTGCTAGCGCAGTGGGCAAACTCACTGAGTCACGGCGACCCCACTCGTAAAGCTGCAATTGAATGTTGAACATCTATTGAAGATACTGACAAGAAAAACTGACAAGACTAGATGCAAATGCACAGTTGACTTTTTCGTTATTAATTAACATAGAACTGAATCATAAGAATTCAGACATGATGCATTTGTGTAACAGGCTAATTTATTCAATAAAATGTGTCACAATTTGTTTCGTTAAATTAAATAATTTTGGCTTAACAAAATTGGATTTGGCATGTCTTGGAATTAGACAAGTATGTAAAACAAGAGAAAGACGATTATATTTGCCATAAGTTTTCGTGTCGCCATCTACTGGTGAAAATATAATATTATTTCAATTTATCGAATAAACATTAAAATGGTGATGGTGGTCCTATGCGGATGTGTTTTTAGGGAAAGTGTCTTGCTCGGACATCGGCTGGTAACCCTACAGAGGGGAATTAAGAGGGGAGACTTGGGGTGGTGCTCAGAAATGGGAAGGGGAGAACGGCTCTCTGGGCTGTGAATATCCAGTGAGGAATAACTTAAAATTTGTTCTTTTTTCATATGTTCGTCTTTCCGATATTCATTTGATTGCGATATAAAACGATACAACGACGAGCGATAACGATACATGCACTGACATAAACTTTAAAGTAATAGGTATTCAAATTCAAGTTCCTTTTATCCGTAGAATCCGGACGGATTTTCGCCTGTCCGCTCAGGACACGTAACCCATTAAGATTGCCTTTGTATCAGAGACGGACAGGCCATAAATTCAAGAGAGGCTAGTGGTGCAGAAATGCAGGTAGGGCTTTCAATGGAAAAAGAATGTTAAGGAAAGTTAATTTATTTAGTAAATTAAACGTTTTCTCATTAGAAATACTGGATTGTTGTTACAGATCAATAATAAAATTAATTATGCATATCATAATATGACAATACTGTAGCATTAATTTTCTGTTGTAGTTGAAGACAAGGCTGATCCTAAATAAGTGAAGCGGTCAAACGATGTTAGAAGCGTAGAGGTCGTCGAAAAAGATGGTAGTTGATGCGAGAAATCCCTGGAATATTGGTAAAGTGTTGATATATGCTACACTTCTTATAGTTCAAAAGTATAAACCATATAATTTTATTAGAAATTATTCTTTTTAGTCAAATGGAACTTCATCATCATCTAATTTATAAGACCCCAAATCGTTTAAAATAGAAACATTTGCTCTTAAAATTTAGTCTTCTCCCACCAGAGGCAGATAGATGGCTAGATATTCCATGGCCGATCATCTGAGTCAGTCTTTAACTGCTTTGTATAGCATTCTATGTATGAAAAATACAAAGACTACCATACAAAGCAGTGAGTTAAGAAAAGTTTAAAAAGTTAAAGTGCTAGTTATTTAAAAATGATGGTTAAAAATGCAAGAACTATCTCTAAACTCATTCCAAAAGTAATTGAAAATTCCCATGCTTTTTCGTGTCGCCATCTAGTGGTCGAAATATTTTCTAACTTTTGAAATAATCGAGGGATGGTACTGAAGTTAGACCTGAGCGGCCGTGTTTACAGGGGTTTCTACCCCCTAATTAGGGCGTGTTAGAACACGTTCTCGCAAATTTTCAGGGGAAAGGGAGGTCTCAGAGAGGAAGAGAGAAAAGAAAGAGGATCGACGGTAAAGTGAGAAATGGAACGAAGTTATAGTGAAACTGTGTTTGCATAGTCCGTATATATTTGCAGGTAATCTTTAAAAGCAATTAGTTGGCACTAAAACTATCTACCTGCCTATCCGCATCGGAATTCCGGTTCCGATAAAATAATTCGGAATTCAGAGTCGGAATCGGAATTCCAGTTCCGAATTATCAACTGTGATGTATAATATGATTTTTGGGGGCTATGAATGGTATTTGCTGGCGGTCCTCATGTAAGTTGCGGCGGGTTGTTGTCGAGCTGAGGTTTATTAATGTGGGTAAGTTTGTATTCTCTTCTACAGTTTTTTGTATTGTACTTGTCTTTGGTGTGTTTCCTTGGATATACCCGGTTTTAATTTTCTAATTTTGCCTTTCTACTTATGGTGTTTGGAGGGGTGTGTGGGTTACTTTTGGTGAATTGCCGCCCACACGTAGAAAACACCCTATTGTGTTGACTGGGTCCTCCCTGATGACGCCCTGATCCACCAACACTTCATTTTTTTCGAAATTTTCTTGGTATTCATAATTTTAAATTCCTAAATATCCCTTCGTTTTGTTTTGTAATATTGAATTATATGTGCATATGTATGTATGTACGCAACTCCTTCTCCGGCGTAGGAGTTGCGAGAACATTCCAGACTGAAATTTATATCATGTCGCTGCAAGAAACAATGCCGTGGGGCTTGCACCTGTCATAAAGCAGGCCTAAAGTGTTCAAGCCTTTGCATTTTCTGTTTTGGCCAGTCATGCCAAAACGCTCCTACTCCTGTTTTGGATGACAGCGGCATAGATGAAGATGAGGCTCTGGATGCTCTTTAGCAAATTGAGGAGCTTGCCACCGATCCTCCGCACACTCACATTACAGTCAACATAACGAGTGACGAAGAGGATCATTCAACACCAGGACTTTCAAAGCGAGCTAAATTTTAAAACTGCAATGAATCATGATTTAAGTGAAGTGAGATTGTAGTGAAAAATTTACTTTTTTAATAGGCGATACATTATTACATCATTATGTAATAACATTTAATATTTGATTGTATTTCTATTTACCTACTTTTAAATCTTGTTTTTAACGAAAATTTATTAAAATTTAACGTTTAATTAATGTATAATAAATTAATAATAATATATAATAAATAATGTATAAGTTAATAATTAAATAAATATAACAATAAGTTAAGAAATAATGTATAATAAATTAATGTATAACAAATATTATGTAATAACGTTTAATACATATTTAATTATATTTGCATTTACCTACTTTTGAATCTTGTGTTTACTTTGAAATTTATTAACATTTAATGTATAATTAATGTATAATAAATTAATAGTACTTAATCATCAATATTCAATAATATTCTGCATCAGTATTTCTGCAATATGTGCGTGTTTTGTAATTTTCCAAAAATTATCACACTTTCACTGCTCTGTAGTTCGATAACTATAGCCCGTACAATAAAATCATAAATGCAAAAGTTGTAGTAAAATTTGTCCTCTACAATATTTTTAAGTACTACTTTTGCTCTCCGATGCGTAGGAATAGAGATATTGAGCAAAAACCGAAAAAGGTCCGAAAACTTCGACGTTTTATCAATACTAGTGGTCGCCCAGTGGTCGAAATTCGACCATAATTCATTTAATTTTGAAGTTTGAACGTTAATAAGGTTCTTTTGTCAAAGAGTATACCTCTATATTCATTGCATATAATTTTTTTTAATTTTGTTCTATTACTTAAGCTGCGAGCATGTACAAATACGTCACAGGAAAAATGCGGTATAGCTTGGTTAAATCATATCTAAAAAACAATAACGCGTTGTTTGACATTTTCTTGGGTTTTTTTTATTGCTATACTGGCCACAGGTTTCGCCAAGGCTACACAGTTAATTTGCCTATCTTATTCAAATTATATAAAATTTAAATAAAAAATAAATCCAAAAAATGAAATAAGGAATACGTGCTTCGTATTTTATTATATATTTTTTTATTGAAACAAAAAAAACCGGGTGGTTAAAAAAATAAATGTTGTCCATTGAACTTGAAATAGTTCGACAATGAATTTAATGATTCAAAACTTCTGTGTAGACGATGTTTTTTGTAAAAACTCTTTCATCGTTTGCTAAATGCCCTTGACCGTTATATTCTGAAATATAAAATCTCAAACCATCGAATGATCGAACTCTACTTGCTGCGACGTACAATTGACCATGTGTAAAAACTGGCTGCCTCAATAAAATTCCAATTTTTCGAATGTTTGTCCTTGAGACTTATTTATTGTCATCGCAAATGCAGGTATAATTAGAAATTGAGTTCTTTGAAAGTTAAATGGTAAAATAGTTCCGGAATATGTTAAATTTATACGTGGAATCAAAATTCTCTTATTGCGTGCGGTTCCAGTTAAAACTTCGCAATCAATAGTATTGCGATGCATAAATTTGATGCGCATTCTTGTTCCATTGACTAATGCTTCCTTTGTATTTAAGTTTCTGATCAGCAAAACGATGCAATTAACTTTCAATACTAACTTATGTGGTGGCAAATTATGCCAAATCTCATACTCCTCCGTGCGCGCAATGTGCTTAAAAAGGGGTACAAAGTTTTTTCTTCACGTATTAATATATAGATTACAGTATATGAACGTAAACAATGAATGTTTTATTTTGTTTAATTTAATATATTTGTAACGCATATTATACATTAATTTTATCTTTCTGCACTCCTTCTCCATATGAACTTTATTTATGCCAAATCTCATACTCTTCCGTACGCGCAATGTGCTTAAAAAGGGGTAGAAAGTTTTTTCTTCACGTATTAATATATAGATAACTCTGCGTGCACAGTTCTTTCGATTCCGCAAACTAGGTTTTTTACTAGTGGCCTTGGTCCCTACAACATATCCAAAAATTATAGATACTCGACTTTTTGCAAGGAACCATGTATAACTGGACTGGACTAGCATGCGCTCCCACAAAAATGCTTTAAGGTGGCTGGCTGGTTTTCACAGAGGTAGAATGTAATGGGAATAGAGGGGTCGTTCGCTGCGGCTTTTGCAAGGGCCTGCTTCCTCGTTTCCCTCATATCCGGCATGGGTTTTAATCTAAAAGATGGAAATGGAAGGAGAGTTGTAAAGGATGTCCTGGACACCTTCACGGATGATAGGATTTTTGTGGGTCTTATTAGCTATTGTTTTAATGGCTGCTTGACTGTCAGTGTAGAGTGCAGGCGAACTGAAAGCCTGTAGTGATTTTAGGGCTTCCCTAGTTGCCAAGGCTACGGCCTGAAGCACACTGCACTCATCCGGTAGTCGGCAACTCTATTTTTGCCACCAATGTGGTAGGGGTGTGGCAAAATGCTGCCCCTACTCCTGATGCCGTTTTGGTCTCGTCAGTATAAGCTTGGACTTGTCCCAGTTCTTGTGGGTGTGCCTTAGTCCATGATACTTTAGTGGGATTGCTTTGGAGGGCTGGATGGGAGGTCCGTCATTACTTTGAGTTCGTATTGCTCATAATTGAGGACTTGGCCGTCAAGAAGGATGTTTTTGTCAAGCCTAAGAATTTTAATTTTGACTGCTTCTGCTTCAACTGTGAGATGAAGTGGAGGGATGCCCGTTGCAATACAAAGCGCTGACGTGGAGGTGGTGGAATAAGCCTCAGATATATTAAGCAGGAAATATCGCTGAATTGATGCTAGTGATTTAATGTTCCTCTGGGTGTGGTTGGAGCTCCAGACGCTATTCTCAGTAATGGTTTTGTAAAGGGTCTTCCTATGCTCTGTGCTTATTCCCCAGTTTGGACCCGCAATTCTTCTCATGCATCTTTGGAGGTTTATGGCCTTCTCTTTAAGCTACTTCACATGGGCACTCCAGTTTAATTTCCCATCAATTGTAACTCCTAGGAGTTTAATAGAATTGAAATATCTGATGGGAATATTTCGTAAAGATATTTTAGGTTTCGATATAAGGCGGGTCTTTTCACCGGGGTACCGATGCTTTAGTGGATTACTAAAGAGAAGGCTCTCCGAAAGATGGAGGCTCTTTTTGAGTATCCAGGACTGGAACATTCCGAGTGTTGATTTCGCTGTGGTCTCCAGGATACGTCGGGTGCGGCCAGAGATGATGACGGCCACATCGTCAGCAAATGCTTGTGCGTGAGCCCCTGTTGGCCAATTGAGTTCCGAAAGTTCATCAAGGACAAGATAAGAAAGATTTGGGGCACTGCACGATCCTTGGGGCATCCCATTGTTTGTGGAATTTTGGCAAATTCTGTTGATGTGTGTAAGTCAACCGTTCTATCGTTTAGAGGGCTTTTAAAGGGGGCATATGATTTTGCTGGACATTGTGTAATTTGAAGTCTTTGGAAGATTGTTTGGTGCAAGTGGAAGAGAAGTCGATTTGCCGTCAGTTTCTCTAACCACTTGGGGGAAGTGTGATGGGTCTGTAGGAATTAATGTATCCCGAGTCCTTTCCTTCCTTAAGGGAAAGGAGAACTGTGCCATGTTTGAGTTAGTTTGGGAAGACTCCGAGTTTGAGACATTTGTTTAAGAATGAAGTAAAGAGTGAGGAAAAGGATTCCATGAGTTTTTGGAAAATGATGACGTCTAATTCGTCATACCCCTGGAGCCTTCCCCTTCTTCATTCCGTTGATGTTTAATTGATTTCGCCCAATGAGAAGTCTGGTACTTTTTGTAATTGGGTGGGCGTATATTGTATTTGAAGTGGCGTTGGTGTTAATAGGTGTTCCTGACTTTCTGGAAACAGATTTTTAAGGTTATTTTTCAGAAGGTTTGGTTCTGAATCTGTCAAACCCTGTTCCACTGCAAGTGTGGAAAGTGCTTTGACATTGGGTGAAATAGGTATAATAACACTAGATAGCACTCTAGACAGACTGAAACTTTAAATAACATTCTTTCGTGGTGTTATTTTGAGTGAAACCGCTTCCCCATTATGAAGATAAGCCCTATTTCCTCGAAGTCTTGAATGACTTGTGTACAGTTAACAAAAGTGGAAAGGAAAAGCAGTGCTAGTGACACTATGAAGACGACTTTCTACGAATAATATTCTTTCTAGTAGTAAAAATAGAGCTGTATATAAGGGATGAATAATGACTATTTTAAGTTTAGTAGGGTGGACCAAAAAATTGTATTGGGAAAAAAGACACTTAGTAACTGGATTTAAACAAATATTAATTTAATTTGCAATACCTAATACATATATTTTAGAAAATTAAAAAGTATGTATATAAGACTAGCTATACTACTCGACCTTCAGAGATTTTCGTACACGCCCTGCGTTTATCTTATCCACTTGTAATCACTGTTGCAACTACAAACACTTGGGTAACTAATACCAGCCCCAACTCCTGTACCGAAAATCCTGATACCTTTTATAAGTTAATTCTGAGAGTAACGCATACAATTGAATATGAGTGGTCAGCGGGGACTTTTTGAAAACTAATAAAATAAAAATGAGTTACTCCAAAGCTGCTACTACAAGGCAACAAGTAGAATGCCCTATTTTTGGTACTCAACGTAAACTTCTACCTTCAGTTTTACCCATTTCCTGCGATTTATCCGATCTCAACCAATAGGGCATAAGTTTAGATTAATGATATTTATACAACATTTGTGAAGCTATATCGTCTTACTAATGTTCTTCGAAATTAGGTAATTGTTAACCTGCAAAATTATCATAGGCTCGATGGTTAACAACAGATACTCGTACCCTAAGATTACATTTCGTATATTAATCCTTAATTTAACTTAAAAGTTATTTCAGAATTTATTTTAGAAGTTTACGCATGGATGTAGTATGCGGTAAAGTGCCATCCTTTCTACAAAGTGGTAGCTTTGAATGTTTTTAAAACGATACATGCATTCTTCTTACTTAAGTGACAAACTAAAAGATGTTATTCACATAGTCATTCAACAAAATGTATATTTCCCTCACCCCGAGAGTATGCTTCATACAATTATCTGTGGTGGACGTCACTATATTCCCCAATTGGGACTAAGCAGAATTCTGAGTGCTAGAAAGAGATTGACTAAAGCAAAAAGTTAATTTCTTACATTATAAAAATTAACTTCGATGCGATCGATTTCACTGAACTGAAAAATTGGCAAGACTGATGTACTATCCCACCCGTATTTAACAAGCGTTTCAAACGAGGCCTTGAGTGTGGTATAAATTCTCCAGCTACGCATATTTTTTTCAGTTTCTTCGCTACCCATGTCACACAGGAGGTCAAAAGATGCGTAAAATTGAAGTCAGATGTATAAATGTCATTGGACATGAAGCACGTGATGGCTTCATCCGAGCTAAGATAAATTCACGACTCGTGCCAAAAATGTGATTATTAAAAACAGTATAAACTAGCTTGCGTTTAGTTTAACTTAAGTTTGTGTTTTTACTTTCGAGATAATATCATGATGGAATTTCCCATTTCGGAAATTTTAGGCAATCAGGTCATATCAGATGTTCAAAGAAATTGGAAATTTAGAAAGATGATAACTTAAAATTTAAATGAAACGGAGGAACTCTGGTATGTTTGTGTATCATAAACTAATTCATTTATTTTAAAATGCACATGCAAAATTAGATCTTATAGAACAAAAGGAGACACAAAAAAAGTAACCTTCACAACAGTTTATAAAACATCTTGAAAGAGAATTAGACATTTCCTGGTACTTTTATATCATTTTTATTAAAATGCCATTTAATTCAACTGAAAAAAGTTTTATTACTCTTTGAAGGAGAATCTTTAATGGAAAACTTTAGTTGATCCCTTCATTTTAATAGTAGATTCGATTGAGTTTTAAGGAATAACTACGGATGTCACGCATACATAGCATAGTATAATGTATAATTCACATTGAAAGCAATTTCTACTCAGACTACCGGTGTATACAAAATGCTGTTCAATATAAAAACTGTTTTTTTCCTTAAATTCGTATTCGTTATGTAATCTTATAGTTGATTGATGTTATTATTTTATAATTTAAGGGAAAAATTGCTCTTATACCATTGGTCACCAATTTGATATGTGAATTACAATGGTGTTTGTTGATTTGTAATTGGGCCACATTTACTACATGAAAGCTAATTGGTCGGGATCTAAAATTTGAAGATACATATTATTTCAAATTTGAGAGAACTCCCAGATTCAGCAGACTTCTAGGGACCTGTGACAAACAAGGTTGATGCCACTCTGTCCAAAACAAAATTTACACATTTAAAATGAAAATAATTAGTACGAAAGATACTCATTCGAACCTATTAATTTTGTTTATATATGATCTCAATAATAATTTTTTTGCATTGACTATGCATAAAGAAAAGCAAAAGACAGCTTTGTAAATGGGACTCTTGTTCGGAAAGTTTCTCTATTGTTTTGGGCTCAGCACACGTTTTTGAGAAGACAATTTAAATACTTTCTCTCCTCTTTTCTGAATAGCAATAGGATTGCAGGGGATAGATGAAATCGAGAATTGGCTTTCAAGCATTATTTTCTAAAGATGGAGTGCAAAAAAGAAAATATTCGCTTCATACGAATGGCACTGGAAAACATTTCTGCGACAAGGACAAGTGTTTTAGAAAATAAAAACCACTTTTAATAAATATTTCTTAAATACTGCCTCCATAGATTCTGGCTTTCGGGACCACTGCTCCTGTCGCTCTTCCTTAGCTACATTACGGAAAACTCCCATTTTGAAAGATAAGGCATTTGGATAAGGTTGTTATGGTTAAAGAGGAGATAAATATCAATAACTAGTGACACAGAGGAGAGATGGGTTTACATGGTGTGACATCAAGTCACACCATGTAAGGGCACACCTGTGGTAAAGATTCGTAGAGTTTCGTTCTACTTAAGATCAAGCATACATTACACGAAAATGCGCGCAGGTACCTCTTAGTATATTTAGTTAAAAATCCGTAAGAATTCATTCTCTAAAAGGCCGAGGAGACTGAAACAGGTTTTTAAGGTGGGGAAAACATATAAATCAGCTACTAATGAGAAGTGTGATTAAGAGGCCGTTTCAGAAATCAGAGATGCAGAATTCTTTGTGTGCCTTATTTAGAGACAGAAAAACTGTTTTTAAAACCAATCGAACCAAAACATCCATCTTCTGCCAACTCAATCGAAAGACAATGACCTGTCATTCAAAAACCTCGGGCAACTCATGACCATCAGCAACTCTAGAGTATAAGAAAAACCATTAGCGACCCACCTGTGCTTACGAAAGGGAATGAGAGCGACAAACCTCGTGGTGAAACCTTCCCGTTAACGATCTGTTCTAACGGCTTGTTCTGAACAAAAGGTCTCGATGAGTTTTGTTCCTCAGCAAAATTGACAGGATCTTGTAAGACGAGATATCTCATCGTAACTACTTGGAGAGATAAGTAAATACTTGAAATTCCCTTGTTTCTGGAATTTCACTTTTACTTTGTGTCACTGCTGGGGATTGATACTTTAAGTACATATGTGAGAAAATGGTTGAGAGGTAGAAGAAAATGAATGTCCAAAGTCATTGCTTTCTTAATTCAAAATGAAATTCATTCAATAAATTATTATAACATGTAGTGAATATTAGTTCATAAATATCGATTTATGAACCATTACTTTTTTTGATGATAAATGAAAAAGGCCTTCACACGTGCATCTAGAATATGTTAAGTAAAGTATTTTAAATATCAGAAAACATTATTTCTGGGGTGAGTTTTTGAGCTCTCAGAGCCATTCATTGGCTTACACGTAACTTCCGAAAACGAAACTTTCCAATTTCGGGTTCTAAGTTTTCTGATTCTACAATACAAATGCATGAGTTGAGCTTAAAAAATTTCCACATCAAATTCTGTCTTCTGCGATATAGGTCAATAAATGGATAATTTAAGAAAAATGTGCTTTGCATATTCAGGAGTTGAAAAATTCAAAGTTGTATAGTTCATTTACTTCTAGATTTTCGATGGAATAAAAACATTTTCAAGGATGTACGTATTAGGATGGACTGAAAAAATCGAATATTTTCTGATGAAATCGTTATAATGCGGAAATCTTGTGCATGGCATACCTAGGGATAGTGTAAAAATTTCCCAAATCAGACAACATCTTCCGCTCGATCATCGCTATCAAAGTTACACAAATTTCCAAAATGTGAGTCATTCCATGTCAATTCAACACACTTATTAGTCCTTGACATTTCAGATTTTAGTGAAACTTGGTGCATCAGGTTAATTACATACTTATAACTGAATTCAATAATTGTTTGCTTCCGAGCACTACAATCGATTTGCTAATAAATCCATTTCCCTACATAATGAAAAAGCCATAGTTTTATTAGTTCTCGGTAGAGTAGCGTTGAATAGTGAGTTTAGACGTAAAAACTGAGTTTGTAAATCAGTTACAACCATTGAACAGTAGCGAAATGATTGAAAATATCACGATTGTGACCTTGAAAATATTCTTATAAATATTCTAATTTAGAAATAAAATAACTGGAACAGTGAACGATCTTTCAGCAGAATAATTCAAATTTAACGATTACATAATACCATTAAGATCCTATACACGGAATTTCTCTCTTAATTCTGAAGACACAAAAATTTCAATGACTAATTGGCCAAAATTGATGTAAATAGTTATTTTCAAAGTTGTGTGGGAAGACAAATTCGTTTTAGTAAACGAAATTTTTTTGAAAAAATCTGTACTTTGAAATTATATTAATTATGTTTGTTTTTATATATAATCAATAATTATAATAATAATAATTAATGCTGTATACCGGTGTGCTACCTGGTTTATTAGGCAGCGCCTAAGTAGTCAGGTATAATGGTTGATCCTCAAGGTTTGATATTTTTCAGAATGGTCTGCCACAAGATGCAGTGTTGAGCTGTTCCCTCAATAACCTTTTTAATGGAAGACAAAACCTTTCTTTTATCATTATTTTCATTCAGAGCTATGTAATGTCACTTGCTACACCAAGTTTCATTACAATTAGAAAGGTTTTGGAATAATCTGTAGGTTGGATTTGAGACGGAATTACTCAAATTTTGGAAATTTCTGTAACTTCCATAGCGATATGCGAACTGAAAATATTGTCTGATTTAGAAAAGTAATTGCACAATCCTAAAGTGGGCCATACACAAGAGATATTTCCGCACTATAGCAATTTATTTAATTGATGAAAATTTCATTTTTTCGAAACACCATGTACTTGGCGATGGCTATTTCTACTCTCCATAAAACTTTCGTGTTTGAAGTTACGAAAAGAAGCCAAATAAATATTTAAAAAAATTAAACCAAACATTTTAAAACAAGTGATTATTCAAAGATTTTTAAGTTTGAAGTAGGTACTAACAATACAGTTATAATATCACTTAAACCTGACTGTTTTAATTTTTAATTTAATAATTGGGTTTTAATTCATAAATGTACCGACTGAACATCTGATCAAGCCACGTTATGATTCTGAACAGATATGCAATTTTCGTTTAGAAACTGATTATTTCTCACCTGAAAATGAATGCTGTTAGGATCAACTGAGTGCACGTCAAATGAGATATAGCACAGGTCATGAAGATTTTATACAAAACAGCACCATTATTTTTAAAGAATATAAACATTGTAATTACATAAAAAAATTAATGTTTTGCCTCGATGACAGAGGTTGTCTATATTACTAGATGAAACGAAACTTATTTTACAATAGTTTACAAAATGTATTAGTTCATCTTACAAAGAAGGGGAGCAACCGAAGATTATAATATTCTTCCGATAAAGCTCCAATCACACTACCAACACCAGGAAGGTTTGAGTTACATCAAGGACAATCCGTTAAACGAATTCCATTAGCCAAAATTACATCCAAATATACATAGAATTATGTTTAAAAGCATTGTCTTGTCAAAATAGTTAATTTAAAGTGCTTAAAATGGTCAATATAAGAAGAGAAGTGTAACGTGAGAGTTCCTGGTAACTTCTTAGCAGTCGTATGTGTTGCTGGAAAAACCCAACATTGTTTTCCCGATGCTAATCAATACACTGTTTTCAGAAAATAGATTAAAGGACAAATGTGACATCAAGTTTTTTGTTCCGTGAGAAACAGACTTCCTTTTAAATGGGAGAGTAAAGTGATGAAAATTATAATTTTTCGAAGACATTTGGGGTGGAGTTTGGAAGCTTATGACACTCCCTCGGGGGTAGTTCTAGAGCATGCGCACTCGGTGGTCAACAGATTATCGTCAGAAGTACAGCTGTCGTTAATTTTTATAAACTTGATGGAAGACGCTCATGATGCAGGCAACGATGATCGGCAGCGAAGCGAACGGTATGAGTTTAAAAATAGCAGAGGTAAAGTTCATTTTTATAAATCGCATGTTTTGTCTTAAACGCGAAACTAAAAGTTCTTGATTTTTCTAAAAATAAAATCAAAATTACAAATTCTATAATTTTTTAAAAAATTCCATATGAAATCTTCCAAAAATTATATTCTTTTCTAGAAATCCAAAATCAAATTTTATGAAAGGAGATATCCAAAATGTTCAGAGAAGCGATATTTAAGAGTTAATAAAATGACTAAAGTGCTAATAGAGTAATCACACTCTCAGAGTTAGGTTATTATTTAAAGTGAAATAAATATTGGTAAAGTGAAGTACTTTTCCTTAAAGCTCATTTCAAACGTAATAAAAGCGTGATACTCTTAACATATTCAGTGGTAAACAGAACTCGAAACTTGTGCTGTTTTTAAAGTGCTTGGTGAAGGCTTTGTGAGTCAACGAGAAATTTTATCAGGCCAGTCTTAAGCACTTACCTATGCTAGCATACTGATCTTTAAATCAACATAGAAGTTGTGTAAGCTGAAATGAAAGAGAAAGAAAATGCTAAAGATTTTCAGATGTTACACGTATGTGCAAAATCTTAACGAATATGATGCGATATGGTGGATAATAGGGTGGATAAGACGAATATGATATGATTCGTCTTATCCACCCTGCTAGCTAATGGGCAACTATCAACTACTCATGAACATTTTTAGATAATCAATGTATGGTCGTTTGTGCAGTATTTAACACAGAGAGGTGTTGGCTGATCAATAATTTAATTACAGTTGCTTGGTTTGTCGTTCTGCGGTGATTATTTTTCTACACGAAATTAAATTAAAACATGTAGTCCTTTTTAGAGTAAAAATAAACTCGGCATTAACTCTGCAAAGTGATATTCTTTGCTCTTAATGGGCAAACCCAAAGAATTACAGTTTTCGAGAAAAACCAAATTAAAATTTATGACGCACATCAGGTAAAAAGAGAAAAATACTTAAACTCAGGTATATTGATTTTACTTCATGTATACATTAAAAGGGGTTTGACATGACAACCTTATATTAATTCACGAACGGAATTCATTTGGAATAATTTGGAAAATGAAAGCATTATTGTAAATGAACAGTATAAGAGGACTCCATTGTATGCTAGCGAATATTTTTGCAACTGTATATGCACCAAGTAATAAATTATTTTGAACAATTTGCATAAAATTAAAGACCAATAAATCAGTCACGTTAGTTATTTCACAAACAATTATTGCTTAATCAACATTGTGTTTTATTTTTGTCATTTTTATGGATATTTTATTTTTCCTATTTCATATTCAAGATAAACTATCACATTGCTACTATTTTTATAATCAGATGTTTGAGTATAAACATAAACAAACTACTGGTAAAAAATTATTCATTCTATGAACTATTTTGATTTAGCTTCGTTTGGGATATGGGTTAATTTTAAAATACGTGCACGCTGAAATTGCATTAAAGTGACATTCCAATTACGTAAAAGGTAATCAAAACACTAGCGCCCTCTGTATTTAGCCTTACAAAAAATCCCTCTGAAAGTTCTTGAAAGCTGAGTTGCAGAAATATAGTTATTTGAACAAATTCTATTCACACAGTGCAAGGAATATTGCAATGAAAAAATTGCGTATTTACGGGCATTCTATAAGTGAATTGAATAAGTAACGCAAGTTTTAATAGTACTCTCAATGATAATAAATGAAGAGTTTAGCGAAAATTAAAATAAAAAGAGGAGTAAATTAGAAAAACAATAGGAAAAATATTTTTGTGTTGAGACTTATTTCCCTGTGGTACTTTTTGTATTTTGACAAATTTATTTTAGTATGGTGATTAACTGAATAATAGTTCGCTGTAAATAATAACTTAAAGTGTTCGAATCTAATTAATAAATGTTTGATGAATACAATGTGCCAGTACCCACTATCCAGAATAATATAACATTTAATATTTTATTGGTACTGTCAATAAAGATTGGTGTGGGAAAACATTATAATTGAAAGTATCTTGCTACAGAGAACGTGCTTAAAAGATACATTTTCTTGAGGATAGGAAATATGATTTAATTCATAGTATTTTTAAACAACAAACGGTATGTGATTTTGACCATAATTGCCATTATATACGGCTTTTATTTCAGCTTCAAAAACGAAACATGAAGAATGAAGTTTGAAACTATGAAGATATTCATAATTGATGAATTCAGCCTTGTTTTAGCTATCTGTGTAGATATGTGTGTAAAATTAGATTCTTTCTCTTAATGCTGTTTAAAGAGTTGTCTGTAGGAAATATCAGAGGTATCTGCTTGATAAAAGTTATGAAATGGGATTTGGAATTCAAAATCCTGATTAAATCAGGAAGACCAACCGTATAGATTTTTGGGCGACTTTAAGTAAAGAAATCGTAGATCCATTCATTAAATTTTAGTTCCTTAGGAATGGAATATGTTATTAACTGATAAAGAAGTTTTAAATGCGAAGTGTGATAAATGGTATATAACTGGTGACGGGTTGAGGTTGTTCTAATATTCAAGGGACAACGATTGTCGCCTTAAGTCCCGAAAGTTCAAACGTGTCTACATACGTGTCTACTGCTTAGAGAAGTTCTGAAGGCCATAATAACGCAAAGCTGCGTGATGGACAGTATTCAGAGTTTGTATAACAGATTATTTCGAAAGAACCATACACCACGCATCCGTAATCTAATTTCGACCGTATTAGGGCTCTATAGATTTTTAAAGGCACGTGCGATCAGGAGCCCCACGATAATTTTGATGAAACTAGTAATATGTTAAGATCCCTTTTCGAATATGTGGAATACATATTTAGAACATGCGGTTGAAAATTCAACTACCTGTCAGATATTATTCCTAAAAATTTTATACTGTCCACAACAATAATTAAAATTCGAGAAACTTCTACAATGGCGAGAAGAAAAAAAATGTGACATCTGCTGTCTATTGGCATTTTAAAGAAATCCTGTACAACAGATTGTGACTTACTATGATAGCAAACAAATAGCAGCGCTAGCTTAATTTGACCAATAATTTGTCTTTTAAACGTATTCTCCTTACCCTCGATTATAGCCAGCTGTAAAATAAATTTGATCTAATCTAAATCCAATCGCATCTATTTATACTAAACTCATCTATATACTTCATCTATTTATACTATGCACATTATAAACTATTTCCTCTTGAAAATAGAAACATTTTTGTGGTGCATTTTTGGTTCCAGGGTACCAAAGAAATAAAATGTGAAATGTGCTGTTCAAATCTGATTTGACAAGTTTAAAGACCCCTAATATAAACCTACAGTTTTGGTATTATTAGCTGCTTTAATATGCTCACCTCCATCGTAACTCTCCCTGAGCAAAGACGAACTCTTGCAAAAACGCTTCAGGTGTCTATCAGTAGTGAAAAACCATGTCTCGCGTTGTAAGATGAGACGTTCATTGAACACCCACATGACTGAAATGAACACACACATATCGTCATTTCATTGATTGATAGCACGTGACTGTCGAGGCAGATCGCAAGATCAAATATTGACTTTCGAATACTCTCTATTATAGAACATTGAAATCTACTTCCAGGATTCCTTCCAAAAGAAGGGTCCCGACGACGCCATATCTGCTTTCATTTCCAACATACGTCATACCACGTGTAACCAGTAGTCATATTAAAATTAATCAGTCTTAAAGCAAGAAAAAATGAAATCATTTTTGAAAATAAGGGGATTTTCTGATGAAATTAAAAGTATGGAAGTATTTAATTCTTTTCGCGTCAGAATCTTTAGTTATTTGATTTTAATACCTGTAAAACAGTTTAAAATGGCATGATCATATTTATATATGGCGATGAAATTCGACGTGTTACATTGAAAAAAATCCCTTGAATGATTCATCTTCTATATTAAAAAACAGTTAATCATCTTATCAATGCATTTAATCACATTTATTTTCAGACTAAACACTATGCGTTTCAATTAATTTATTCGTTAGCATGAACAAGGAAGTGTCGTGAACAATCCAGATAATTGACCACATCACACCTTAACCCTCCTCGTGATTTTCTCAACGCAGTATCTCTTCATGAGAAGAAAATTTACCAGGTCTTGATCTCGTCGTAATTAAAAAATCGGCACTATCTTGATGACGAGATATCTTGTCGAAACCACTTGGAGGGTTATGTATAAATGAATCCATAAAAAGTATAAAAATATTTTCTCTGTTAGGACGTCGTATTTTGTCTATCACGTTCGAGCCTTCCAAACGTCATTTTATTCCAGTACTACTGCGTTTACCCTAAAAAAGGCATAATGATTAAATAACCACATCTGTTGGTTGAAAAAATCCTAGAAAACATTCTATTGATCACGAAGTCTAATAATGGTTAGAAGCTATGCAAGAAAAACTGCAGATTGCATAGTGCAATAATGAGTACATGATCGTCAGGGGAATTCAATAACCATGTTTATTTGCAAATAATGTCTCTTTTCCCATCAAACTTCCTGCAATATTCTTAATACATGGACGCTATCTCTACATCCAGCTGTGAACGCACATATCAAGCATAAAATAAGTGTGCATTAAGAGGCTTAAATTCACCGATGTGGAAATGGCCAATTTCGAATAATCCTCTTTGTAAGGTAACCTCTGGCTTCATCTGCGCTTCTTATGAAAGGGACAATTTTATTGTTAATGGTCATTAAATTTTTCCTGGCTTGTTCAGTAAAGCACGATAATGATATCCTTTTTGCTCGTGTGATAACAGCCCCCTCTTTTTTATTCATGGAGTCATTAGAATATTCTTCTTTTTGTTAGTGGAAATCGCTTTTAGGGCTTCTTTCTCTAAGGTTTTAGGAGATATTTCTGACTCATAGCATCAGCTAGAAAATGAATAATTAGCAAATGTCCATTTCAATATCAAAGATCTGTTTGAATATATTTAAAGGAGTTTGGTAAATGCATAACATATATTAATTACGCTCAGTACTTGGATAGGCTAATGCGGTATTTTGCATAGCCCCATGAATGCTTCGAAGGAATTCAAAACCTAAAATAATGACTCTACGCACAGTATAATCCAAAAGTCAAGATGCTGAACGAAATGTGAGGAAATGTAAAATACGTAATTTGTGAGAATCACAAAACAAGAAGTAAACACAATGGTACTACTAAATACTATCCTATACTTATCTAGGGCTGCGGTAGCCTGGTTGGATGAGTAATTGATTAATAACAGGAGGGTTTCGAGTTCTCATCCAATCAAAGACCGTCGTATACAAAGGGGGCTGGTACGCGTTACATCTGTCGTGGCCTCAAATGTCCACACGTTGATGTGGTGTGGAATTTGGAGAGTAGGATGCCAGCTCAAGTGTGACCTCGTCATCTGACCGTGGTTCAAAATGATGTGGTGGTGTCCTCGGATCTTTCCATTCGGGTTTGATCCGGACTGTCACCAATAGCCCGTTGTAATGCTCCAGTGCGACGTTAATTCAAAATACCTACCTACCTATAACCATCTGTGTGCACCATAGAATTTTCTTTTCCCAAACGTACGTAATGTGATGACTATTCAAAAATTAAAATAAATCCAAATTCAATTGTTTCTTTATTTTATTGTTATTTAAATGAATAAATAACTAAATTATCTACTTGCGAAATGTGGTGATAATCAAGAGTGAATTTAGATAATTTTCTGCTTCGTGCTTAACCTTCGGAAGGATAGATTCCGAAGGAATAATTGGCGGTAAGTTTTGTAATGCATCATTTAACATACGTAGATTACGATGAATTTGTCCGAAAAATACTCAAATGTTGAGCCGCTGGGCAAATATTTGGATGTCAAACGACAATTGGGCTATAAAAAACATTACTACACCACTTTGCAATATCTGAATTAATTTAAAATTTACTTTCAATCTCGAATAATAGAAAACTTAAGATTCTGAGAAACTCTTGGTTCAACAGTCTTTACCCAATATGCTAAGAAGGTTTAATGGTAAAGAAGGTGATTCTGATTAACATTATACCACTAAAAAATCTGCATTCTTTTAAATTTATCTTCATTTTGGAATAGGAAAATGAATTAACCTTAAGATTGCGAGTTCGAAATTCGATCCAACCAAGACCGTCGTGTACTTGTAGTCTGATGGACGTCAAATCGTTTCCTCAAATGTCTTCACGTTAACTTGGTGTGGAGAGTGGGTGCCGACTCATCTGACCGTGGTTAACAATTACGAAGTGTAGTCCTCGGATCTTTCCCTTTGTGATTTTTATCCAAAGCCAATACATCGCCAATATCCCGTAGTGTTTCCCCCAGTGGGCGTAAATTCAACTCGCTACATTCTTATATAAGAAGTTTTACAACGCCCTGTATAAAGCAATATCCAAATACTAATGCTGTTGATATAAAGTTTGTAAGATATAATTTTATGAACCATACTTTGGGCATATTAAGCCAAGTACCAGTTATTTAACTTTAAACTCTTTCAGCTCTATTAGGCATCTTAATATTAAAAGATTAATTTAATATGAGATTAGATTTTCCCATATATTAGTTTTATAAGGTCACTAATTTTGTTTGTAACTAAACCATTTTATCTATTTACAGAATGGCAAGCATCAGTCTAATGAGTTCAGCGGTAGAAGAAGTTCCATAGTAAGCGACGCGAAATTAGAAACGGTGAGAAATAAAGTTGCTCAAGAATCATGGATCAAAGATTTGAAAAAAGATGGAACTCAAGATTTTGATCTTACGGAAGAAGAGGTATTATGCAGGCTTTAAGATTTTCCTTAGTCTTAATAGTTTTTCAAAGGGTTATTTTTTAAACGGCTTGAAATAATACATTACAAATGTGAATCGTTTCAACTTATACGAGTTTGCCTTTCGTGCTTTGGCAATTGGTTTTATGCACATGCATGTTATTTTAAAGTTTGTTAGAATTCAATTTCACTCAATTTTATCTCAGCAGAAGGTATTAGAAATGTCTACATTTTTATATGGCTTCTTATAAAAACAATTTCAGAAAACTGGTGCTCTTTTAAGAGCACCAGTTAGAGAAAGATGTTTTGAACAGTAACTCGTACAAATAAAACAAAATAGCGCTTGTATCTAGAAAAGTTATGGAGATATTTGCTATAAAATGCAAAAAGTTACTGGAAACTCAAAAATTCAATGAATTAGACTTAAAGCGGGTAGAAAGAGAACGAGATCTAGGTTTCTATTTGTATAGCAATTCTCCTTAAGTTTTGAATGCATATATGGATTAAATTAATCATCACTCGATAAGAAATAAATTATTAATTTAATTTAGTTTTATTTCTAAAAAGTTTTATGTCATAATGGTTACAGATTCAGGTATTAGAAATTGGAATTTTATTAAATTTATTTAAGATATCCACTTTCGATTTCTCTGGACAACAGCACACCTACTCCATTGAATTAGAGGACAAAACATAAGGATCTATAAATAGACATATAATAATGGTTCTACATTTTACCTGTTATAAACCATTTATCCATATGTGTGTATTTTCCTAGGTCTTGCTCTTGAGTCAAATTCAAAATGATGGTAACAATGACAAAATAAAAGCTCACTTGGTTTTCTCTATATCAGATGGTTTATCTACCTTACCACGTATTCTGAAGTTCATAGAGGTGGGTAAGAATGTATAAATTTATATTTGTCTAATAATATACGTTACTTTTGCTGAAATACTCGTTATTCTTTTACTCATGCTGTTTGAAGTAATCTTGTTTTCCTTAAAGAATATGCCAATTACGTCTAAAGTATCATTTAGGTATCTCTCTGCTGTTCAAGATTTATATGGCTTTTCCAGACAACACTGCACAAAGTGTAATATTGAATTACCTATAATGTAGTTTGTAAAGTTCATGAAAGTTAAGTCCTTGTAAGTTTTAAAGGTAAAATACAAAGCTTGTCGCGTTCAGAATCGAAACTTGAGAGGAACACTGTCGAAATTGCACTGTTGACTGCAGTGTTTCGGGGTTTCAAGAAAGGACATTAATGATGATTTAGTCATCTTTTGGACTTTTTTCTTAGGGTAGACATAATTGAACAGATTTAATTTTGATCCCGCGGTAAGAAAAGAAACTCATGTTAGTTTAAAAAAAGTTGTTCAATTAAGAATATAAATACTTAAAAAATAAAACAAATTAGAGTATTAAAATAGATAAACTTATCTAATAACATAAATTCCTTGGTTGAAAAATATTCATTAAAATATTCCTTTAAAACTACATGCCTTTCTACTATTACATTTTATTACGAAGTGCATCACTCAAAAGATCGCACTGAATTTCATAGACAGAGTTACTGCGAAATACATTTTTAAATCATATTTGAAATGTGTCCTAAAATGATAGAGTGAGAATGATATTAGAAAGGTTCCATAGAAATGCAATTCACAAAATAAATTGACAGTTGTAATTTATAAATAACTTCATATATTAACAGAAACGTATTAAATTAAAAATGTTTCTATTTCTTACATAAAAGCAGCAACATAGCCCTGATTTCTTGACTAATCATGTCCCAAAATGATAGATCCCCTTCCACTATAGAAAGTGTTAAACATATACTAGCATTGTAGTAAAAAATATAAATTTACCCCACTCATTTCTGATTTAAGCAAGCATGTTGACATCGTGTTTACAAGTTTCTTACATTGTCTAACAAGGATTTCTTCTAAAAAACTAACAATGGCTTGTTTAAGCACATCTGTGTTATTGCATTGAAGGTTATGTTTATAAACCGAACAGGTTCCGATTTTGTAAACATTTTCCTACATATTTACATCTAGGATGGTCCATCACAGGAACTCCGTAAGCCAAAAGCGCTTGTCAAGTAAGGATAATATTATGTATTGTTATATTTATTTGAGAGTTGCTCATTATCTAGTCTAAATTATTTTTTAAAGTGCTCAAAATGTCAATTAAAATTCTAAAGTGAAAGCTCCTGGTAACTTTTACCAGTCATATGCGTTCTTGAAAGGCAAAAACCAGGTTTGCTTTCCCGATGTTAGTAAAACCATCGCATGCGATCGCACAATAGAATTCTTGCTGACTCAGGTTATATCACAATCATGCTAATAATATTTCTAACGGTCTGGTCCACCAAAATGAACTTATTTTTGTCATTTCGTATAACTCGTTTAAAACTGTACGTCCTGGTTATACTTTAACCTCCTTTCATTTGACTCTTGATAAGAAAAAATATGACTTCATTTTCGGTAACGAAAGAGATTACAGGATTGAAGAGCTCGACTAATCTAGCGGTTTTCCACAGCTCAAATTCTTAAAGTAGAGTATGTCATACGTCAAAAACGAGTTATTTTTTTGACGGCGACTCCATACTCAAGCTTCTTCTGTATTCTTTTTTCTGCACATTCCTCTGGAATTTAAATAATTTCAAAATGCATGATGAGAAAGGTTCAGTTTTTTACTACAGTCTGACACAATATAAGTAAGTCATTTTGCGTTGTTCCAATATACGTAAATTTTTACGTTATAATAACCTCAATTACCTCGCCTCATTCCTCTGGAATTTAAATAATTTCAAAATGCATGATGAGAAAGGTTCAGTTTTTTACTACAGTCTGACACAATATAAGTAAGTCATTTTGCGTTGTTCCAATATACGTAAATTTTTGCGTTATAATAACTTCTCAATTACCTCGCCTCATTCCTCTGGAATTTAAATAATTTCAAAATGCATGATGAGAAAGGTTCAGTTGTCTTTTACTACAGTCTGACACAATATAAGTAAGCCATTTTGCGCTGTTCCAATATACGCAAATTTTTGAGTTAAAATAACTTCTCAATTACCTCGCTCAGTAGGAAAAATAAATTAAACTTTCATAAGAACACTTGACAGTCAGTATATAAGATACTGAGATCTGCCTGATATAATATAAAATTTAGTTTTTGGCTATGCTTATTTTTTATTTTTTCAAGATGGATATTTCTTTTTAGGACAATGGAATATTACAATATGTTTAAAGTACGTTCCCAAGCTTGACATGCGACGTTATTAACAATATATTTAATTGGTATCACTTCATATTGGCATTAATATTCTATAAATATCCTATCTCCATGAGTAACCCTTGACGTCATGTTAATGCTATATATTCAGTGGTTTCATCATTCTGAGACAGGGCTCAATGACGTTTACATAAATAACCCTTCAAGTGGTTTTCGTACATCAAGATCCGACCAATTTTGCTAATGAAGGGAAATCCATCGATGAAGAGATCAAGATCTGGTCAATTTTCTTCTAATGGCGAGAAATTTCATTCAAGATCTGGTCAGTTTTGCTGATGACACCTCGTCGAGTCAACTACCAGGAGAGTTAAAATCAATACCTCTGTCTATGCTTTAGTTTGTATTCATATCTATATCAGGTGCAAGTTAAAAACGAATGTTATATCTTTGAATATCTTAAATTACTCATCTTTTTAGATGTTCGAAGCTCATGTTGAACACTTGGAAACGAGGCAGTCTAAAAAGAACTATCTGTCCTTTGATGTCTTGGTAAAGCTCTTTCTAAACAGAAAAGGACTTCTGAACCTCATAAAATCAGTACGCCAAAGCGATGATATTTCTGTTAAAGTCATAGCTAACGAACAGCTATATTTTAAAGGTAAATTCCTTATTCATACTTGAAATTTTATTCAGAAACATTATTTCCGAAACATTTCGGAATTGATACAACACATTGCTATTAATTTAAAAATGCCGTTTTCGAAATTTCTAGATAATTCTTTGGAAACTACTTTTCTTGCACAGGAGATTACATTGAAATCAAACGCTTTTTAGGAATTTCATTTTCAGAATTTGTGTACAGTAGCTTAGAATAAGTACAATGCCACATTAGTGTCAAACAATTTCAGGAATGCCAATTTTCGGATAATTGTTTTAATCAACTCGTGATCGCAATAATAACTATTGCTGCAAATACTTGTACATACTTTAAATCCAATATTTCTGATATATAACACACAAAATGAGGGGAAATATATGACTTTTAAACTAAGCATTGCAAGAAATTAGGCTTCTGAAGATCGATATTAATCTATGTCGTTTTAGAAACCCACATTTTTCAATAACTATCTTACAAAAAATATCTTGACTTTTGATTACACTTTTTATTGACGTGAATTGTTTCCCGTTATTTTTACCTCTAATACTTTATTCAAAAAATATATTGTTAGTTATAACTCTTGATCATTATACTTGTGATACTTATTCTTCATTCTCATAACGTTAAAAGTAATGAAGAATGCTAAAATACATTAGGACAATCTGATGTCAGATTTCGATCAGCATACAACAAATCTTGATAAGATCTATCTTCCTTGTTATTTCAAAACTCTTATATTGCCTATTAAATATAGAAAAATCTTTAAATTTGCTGAGAAATTTATTAGAAGCAGTATCCTTAAAGTTTTCATAAGCAAATGTCTATGTGTAGATTTAATTTAATTTAAACCAGAACAAATGACACTCTGAGTAGAGATTTATAACCTTTTTCACCCAAAACCGTGCACAAACTAATAACTAAAATTCTTCGGCAAACCAAAAAAAACTTTTTTTGCCGATCTGTCAAAAAAGCTATAATTTCAATTGACTTACAAAAAATAACAGTAACCCTTTACACTGCAAAGTGGTTTTGAAAAATATTTTTAAAACAATTTATTTATAATACTTTTTAATAAAAAACAACACTCAAAATTATTTATACGGGTATTTAAAATACCATTACTACAATATTTGAAATTATTTGTGAACACACTTTTGTGGCAAAAGTTAAAAAACCGTTGAAATGAAACAAATCTTACACTATTTAAAATGTTTCACCATCCGTAAGGCAAACCAGTGCCATTCATGCAGCCCTCCAGTGTGCCACGGCTCACCGTTTGAAAGTCGTTACTTTAGAGCAATGTATTGAAATAAAGTTATAAACACCGTTAAACTTTCAAATTTCGAAACAGCTGGCTCTACTACATTCAGCTATGAAACTTATCTCTTACATTGGGTGGATTTGGGTACTGCTGACTCGCCGTTGCATTATCTAAGTTTCGGTTTTATGTAGGTTAAAATGATACCCATGAAGATTTTGTATTGATATCTCAGACTCCTTAATGAACGAGACATTTAGTGTAAAACTTATGTAAGAATGAGTATTTTGTAATCTTCGTGCTATTTTTCTTTATTCTCATCTTTTCCAGATGTTTGGTTTCCAAAGCACATAAATGAACTTGATAATTGCACCCATGTTCTATCTAAATTTGAACCTGAGCTTGATAGCAGTCATCCGGTGAGGATTTATCTTAACTGTTTAATAATTTATATTTAGAACTCAATTTACATGCTTATTGAATTTACATCATTCCATGTTATGTCTCAAGTGAAAAAAGTAGTATAAATTAAGAAGACGTAAGCTCTTGCGAAAGAGATATAGTTTTGCACCTTTATAATTAAAATGCATTTTCAGGTTTTACAAAAACTATAGCAATAGTTTCAGAGTTTATGAATACTTCAGTTTTAAAGTATGTAAATACATTTGACCTATCAAAAGGTATAGCATAATTCCAAAACGTCATTATTCATAAAAAAAGTATTGTCTTGATACTTGACAGTGAGTACTTCGTCTAAATAGTTTTCATAGTATTCCGTATTATACAATTCATAACTTTTGATTAATACAGTTGTTATTTATTTCCTATCTCAATCATATTTTGAAATATTCCTATTCATACAAAAATTTCATAAAATATTACTTAAGACATCGTTATTGCTAATAAAGTAAATCAACCAATCAATATTATAAAGTGTATTTTACTTCTTTAGCGTAGTGCACTATAGTACGTTTTAAGATTTGAAGGCAAAAATGTAAAAATGGTGCTCAAACAAGTATTGAATTTAATAATACGAATAAATTTTGAGTAATACTGACTTAGATAAATGTGTCCTTAATCTAAATCACCGATTACAAAGTAAAATATAGGCATCACTTAGAAAGGTAAAAATGTATGGAGTTGTGTTCAATGATTCCAGAATTGAATTTTCAACCAAGTATTAAAGCTACAAGTTACAAACTATTTATCTGGACCCAATGAATAGTAATATGGACTTTTAAAATGAGTCGAGACATAGCATTCGTTTATTTTGTAAAATAAGTATTAATATCCGATCATCTTTGAAAAAATAATCATAAATTGTGTTTTATAAAATTAAATTATTCGTTAATTATATTAATATGAAAGGGTTGTTAACTATGGTCTTTTAATTTTAGAATTTTTTTCAGAATAGTTATTGCAACTAATATTCTTTATAATAGGGATTTAGTGATGTGGTTTATCGTGCCAGAAGACAAGAAATAGCTGAAATCGCCTTTCGTTACAAACAGTAAGTAAAAATTTAGAACGATCGCCGCATTTTAAGATTTTTAACGTATTCCGTGTTGAATTGTTTGTAATGGTGAATATAGTAATGGAAAAATTATTGTAAACCTTTTCAAAAATAGAATATTCCTGTATTCATTCTTTAATGAGGAAAATTTGCACAACTGGAGGTGTTTAACAATGATGGACAACGATAACATTTTGGAATAATTTTGTGTAAAGCATAAAACAGCCAAATAACACTAATATTTTTCTTGAGTCACTTAATAAACTACAACTGGATATTCAATTGTGAATAGATTTCCTTTTTGTTCCTCCAAACAATATTGTAAGAATTTGAAAAGTTTGTTCAAATGGGCTAATTAGGTAATTTCGTAATCAAGATACGTCTATATACTCCATAGAATCGTTTCCTTCGATAATTACCGGACATCTGCAGGGCACAGATTTAATTAAACTCTGAATGTCTGATTTATTCTGATGTTACAAAACATGATTGGTTTTTACTGTAACTAGCTTTTTGACTTGGAGCTTTCTGTTACAAACTTTTCTCTTTAATTCTGACAAGCAATATGCACTTTTTTTAAAGTCGGTACCCCAGTAAAATTCCCCAGTAAAACAGGTATGTAAACAGGTATCTCTCTGAGATAATTTTGCACCAGAAACGTACAGAGGAAAGTTCTGCGTGAAATGAACCTTAGCATATTATATAGATATAGGAAGTGTGAATACTTGCTATTTTGGCTAAGAGACAATGAGCTCCACTCTGTTGAAAAATGTCATAATAGGCATCATTCAATATGGAATCTATGAGATTAAAACAACGTGTTTATGGAACATAGTTTAGCAACTTGTATAATTGACATATTCACCATTGTTTTGACATTTAAACACTACACCTTTTATCCTATAGTATCTCAACGATCAAAATGAGTAGAAATTAAATGCAAACCAGATTTTAAATAAATATTTGGAAAGACAACTCATCAATTTATTTCAAATTTGAAAATCCTCAATTTAAGAATATTTCTATCCATTTTCAAAACTGTCCTACTATCAAAAATTGTTTTATAATCTTATTAGTATTTCAATTACCTTTTCTCGCAGAGGGCAGCCAATTCCTCAAGTACATTACACAGACGAAGAAATTAAAACGTGGTAAGTATATATTCAAAAATACTAATAAATTGTTAGGTGTAAATCGTAATAACACTCTTATTTCCCTTTACTTAAGACCTTTTAATCACAATATGCAGTAGACTCGCTTTATCACAACCCTCGATTTAACGACGCTGCGACTTCATGACCGATTGGGAAGGCTATGACACTTTTCCTATAGATGCAATGCTATTTTATGATTGATGTAAAACCGCAAAAATTCTTTTCCGAAGGACGCTCTCGTAGTAACGAGGTTTCAACGAAATCTCGTTACAACGACATTCAGTTTGCGGTGTCTCCAGATTTGATGAAAAGATTTAGGTTTCGTCGATTCGTTGAGGGATTTTAGACACGATTTAGTGGTTTTCGGGTCTTATTGTATTTTCAAATTCCACATTTATTTCAGATTTCTCTTTACGTATCAATCACGTGTCATTTCAGTAAAGATCGAAAACTGTTTTCCACAAGTTTAGTTAGCAATGCTTCTCTATACAAGAATAAGCACCCAGCTTTGTCCTTAGAGACAAAAAAGAAAATCTTAAAAAAATTTCAATGAAAACAACTTTCGGAAACAGAGATTGTTCAATATAACATTCCTAAGCACACTTAAGTAGATTAAGTATTTTACATTTAAACTTCAGTTACTTATTTTCTAAACAGTTTTGCTTGTAATTTTAGTCTCAATTTCTAACAATTTAATCCAATATTCGATGGACAATTTATAAATTGATTTTGTATTTATTAAATCTCGAAATTTTTAAACATATTTATAGTATAATTTTTCATTTATCCTTGAAAGATGATTCTTATCTAAAACTTAAACACGCTCAACACTTCCATTTCTTTTATCATCAGGGGCATAGTTTATAGAAAAATGCACAGCCTGCATTCGAAATATGCTTGCTCAGCGTATCAGAAAGTGTTTTCTCAACTTGAACATGAATGCCAATACCGATCTGATGTCATTCCTCAACTTCAAGATGTATCTCAGTTTCTAAAAAGCAAGTGATTTTTCTTTTCCTAATATTTATTTCGTTTTCTAGACAGTTTTACTTATATTCCCCTACAGAAACCTAAGTAAAAAGCCTTTTTAAAAAAGTTTTTATTTTAATAAGCAATGGGGGTAAACTATTTTACCTCAACTTTCATCTTTCTAAAAAGTGGACAGTATATTCTACGAGAAATGAGAAATATCCATAAAAACCTAACTTTGATAGTAATTGATACCCATTTTCTGTACTAAAGGAATCGAACTTCATCTATCACAGTCCCAAAAACGTATCGTTGCTTGTAGTCTGACATTTAAATAACATTTTAAATTGAAGCTTGCGTCGGTAGAGGTTTATGGCTCCAACATTAATGTCAGCTTCGTCTCTATTGTTCAGTCACAGTGCCGGCTACAAACAGAGACCAAGAGAAATTGGACGTCAACAACAAGTATTTTAACTTAATTATTTCAAGTTTTTTATGCCATACCACAAATTTGAAAAAAACCTAATGACAAAATAAGGATAATGTCAAAATTGCAAGACAAATGCAAATCTCCTCAGTAGAATTAGAAAAATGTATTTAGTATAACACACTTTATTGATCCCACCTTTTTTTCAGGGAAAGTTCATGACTGTCTATAATGTATTATCATTTAATAACGATATTATTATGAACTAAGCTAGAGTATATTGGGTTAACCCTTTTTAGATCTATTGGTTGTGACAAAAGTGATAAACAATAATCTGTTTGTAACGACTGTTTTAATAGTAAGAACGGAACGTAAACAGAAAATGTAGAAGTAACATGCAATAAGTGATATGCAATTTTTTATAATGAATAAGCGTAAAATGGAATGTGATCATAGGCTGGAGTCTGTTTTTCAGAAACATCTGGATTCACATTACGACCTGCAGCGGGGTTGGTCAGCGCTAGAGATTTTTTGAGCAGCCTAGCATTCCGTGTATTCCAGTGTACCCAGTATATGCGTCACAGCTCCAGTCCCAATCACTCACCAGAACCGTAAGTACAAGTTTCTATTCTACCAACATGTTAACAGTACTGAAAAACTCTTGAGTTCATGGCTATGTCTATAAATAATTTTTCAAGTTTAAAAATAAGCAAAGCAAGGAGAAACACGAATAGTCTCACGAAACCCGAAGAGAAATATCTGAGGACAACACCTTGTAATTTTGTACCACGGTTAAATGACGTGATCAGCACCTGAGCTGGCATCCCACTCTCCAAATTTCGAAACTCACATGGGACATTTAATGCCATGACATATTTAACGTGCACCCCTTCCCACGACGGTCTTTGGTTAGATCGAGTTTCGAACTCATCCTCCGGTTGCTAATCCGCGACTCTACCAACTAGTTTACCGTGGCGCGTAAGCATTTACTCACTTGGACTAAAGTTTGAACATTGCAGCCTTTGTTCACAAGACTAATACGGTAGTACAGGACCCCTTCCCCAACTCGACTGCTATCTGTGCTTGTTGCAACAACAGGAAGGCTGGTATCATTGTCTAAAGTACACATAAGGGTGAACGAAGGAGGGCTCTATTCTAGGCTAGGTTGTGCGCATGCCTCTTACACTCCGTTGCATGAGGACGTTTAAACTGGGCACGAATGCATTTAATCTGGATTGAAGATCAATGGGGATTCACACTATTCACGGATGGGTCCAGATTTTCTTTACAGAGTGATTTTCGAAGCAGTTTGGGACATGATCTCCCGCTTACATGTCTATCAAAGGTACAGATATGATAGTTCCCGACTACTGGTTAGTGAAGGCATCTCTTTAAGTGGACGATGTGACCTCTGTGACTTCCAGAGGAACCTTGAATACTCTCATCATAACCTTCTTGTTGTCGATGTGGTATCTCGGCATTAGCAAAACTGACCAGATCTTGACGGACGAAATATCTAGTCGAAACCACTCGGAGAGTTAAAAGAGATAACAGGTGCAATCGGTGATACATTAATTCTACAAGCCGAAATATCCGAACATACGCAGCTCGCCTTTCGAAACTTTGAAAATGAGGCTATCGTTGGTATGAATTGGCCAGCACTATTGTGAACTGAATCCCATTGAGCTTTTAGGGGCATGTGGCGTGGAGACATCTTTGAAGAGACGTGTTACTGCCCTCAACTCCCCCTCCCCCCCAAAAAAAAAACCTGCAGGGCCTTCAGAATACATTGCGGGAATAGGGAAGTTTTTGTTTATACGAGGGGTGTTCAAATGAAAAGGTACGAAACGACACTGTGGGTATAATTGAAGTCTTTATTCAAAAGTAATCACCAGAGGCCTGAGCACAACTATCCCACTGTTTCACGAGCCGAAGGATTCCCTGTTCCCAGAATTCCTGTGGCTGTGACAAGAGCCAGTCCTCCACTGTGTCCTTCAGTTCGTCCTCCGAGTTGAAGGGCTTCCCTTTGAGATGTTTTTTAGCGGACAAAACAGATGGAAGTCGCAGGGCGATATGTCCGGGCTGCAGGGCGGATGTTCAAGCTGCTCCCTCTTGAACTTGGCCAGTTCACTTTGTGTGACCCTGGAGACGTGTGGACGCGCGTTATCGTGGAGCAGAATCACTCCCTCCGTGAGCAGCCCAGGCCGTTTGCTCTTGATGGACTTGCGTAGGCTACGGAGTTTCTCACCTACCGGTTTAACACCTTCCGCAATCAGAAATATGATAACACCTCGCTACTCCTCAATCGTCGAACTTTGCAATGTGAACGCCATGATGTCCTCACACGCACTGCCGCGTCAATTGGACGGAATATACAACTGCCTGCTTCTCTCCTGCGTCATGTGCGGGCGACCGCGCATGCGCACAACCACGCCGGTACTCGTACATTCGCGTCCCTAGATGTCTCACTACGTTATCCCAAAGCGGCATATTCAAATTTCAACCGGTTTGGTTTTTACGACGTTTCGTACCTTTTCATTTGAACACCCCTCGTATATAGACTTAATTGACAACCTCATAAAGAGCTTGAAACATCACAGTTGGTCATGTATTGCTTTGCGAGGAAACCGCACTCCTTATTAAAGTACTTTTCTCATTTTATTCGCTTATGTGAATTTTTATCACATTTACTCTTTGTATGTCTCAGATAAAATGTTTTTGACTTATCTCGTATGTTCTTATTGTTTTCTAAAGCATTGAATATGATACAGATTTTCACCAAAATTCATTCAAATTGACTGAACAGGTTTAGCTCATACGAATAAGTTACCGTTAACCGTCAATTTAAATTAATTAAAAAGCTGTACCCAATCAAATTTTAAACTTTATTGTACTTAACCTTCTGGTGGTTGTTTCGACGAGGTATCCCGTCATTAACAAAACGGACGAGATATCTCGTTCATGAAGATCTCGTCGTCTTCCGTTCACTAGAAGGAAACTGACCAGGTATTGATCGCGTCATCATAAAAAATTGGTAATGTCTTGATGATGATATACCTCGTCATTAGCAAAATTGGTTAGATCTTGAGTGACGAGATATCTCCTCGAAATCACTTGGAGGGTTAAAAGAACTTTTTGTTTCCCACCAATCCGCCTGAATTCTTATTTTCCAGAGATTGCATTCACGAACTCTTGGGTCATGTTCCGATGCTTGCAGATCCTGCATTTGCCAGATTTTCACAAGAGATTGGACTTTCCTCTTTGGGAGCTTCCGATGAAGACATTGAAAAACTTGCGACGGTAAGAGTTAAATTGTTCACTTACACCTACCTAATTTATACTGATATGAAAACGGGAAAAACATACTTCTGCATCTAATGTGAAGGGAAATAATGTTCTAAGATCGACGGTTTATGTGAGAGGTAACTTTTTGTGTTAAGAAAAGATAAGATAGACGACACATTTAAATATTTTTATAATGAAGAACAAATAGTTTTATTCAAAACTGAAAATGTTTTCACAGGGATATTTGAACACTTCCAGTGAAAACATTGGACACGATAAATCGTCAGCAGCAAACTGCGCATTGTCTACTTTCTAATTTATATAATTTTGACTTCCCTACATTTTCAAGATTATTTACTGCTTTATGCTTTCAGACATCAGTTCAATTTGTAGCCTAAACACTAAACATATGACAACAAACTTTAATAACATACTATTTTCCCAATAAATTATCATTATCATAACTAGTTTGGGTTTTATCGTGCAAAGAAAGGCCTTATTTGGACAATCTCTGCCTAACACAACCAGACAATGGCAAATTATGGACACAAGGAAAGTTTTAACAAAGAAGGGGAGAACCACAACCTGGGTATGATGTAGGAACTGAATCTGCAAAGATTACAACTCATAGGTTACTACTTTGGAGCATGGGAGACTAAATTATCATAGAATCTTTAAAATATGTTTTGTTGAAACAGCGATTTTGTAGATTCATATAATTGATGTGGAGTTCGCAAAATAGAATATAACTTATATCCGTGTTTGTTTTATTTGATCTAAAATAATTTCGTATTTTATAGCATTATTATATCTAGTGAGGACAAAACCGTCTATTAATTTAAAAATAAATTTCAAGAGGAGTTGCAGAACTTGTACAGCAATAATTTAATAAGCAAATTTGCATTTTTCTTATAAGACGTTGAAGAGAGTATTTGTACTGATGGGAAGTATTGTAAAATGTGAGTTAATTGCAAATTGAATCGCAACTTAAATCAAGTTTATGTACACATTTTGCAAAAATCAAGGATGTAATTTAATACAAGTGCTTACATACGAGTGCGTATATTGTTTTTGTCATAAATAAGTGTTATTGCATTTAGTAAATTTTGTACATTTTTTACATAGATATACTGGTTTACTGTTGAATTTGGTTTGTGCAAAGAAAACGGAAGTATTAAGGCATATGGAGCTGGACTACTTTCATCTTATGGCGAACTTCAGGTAGAGTTTGATTTCTATACTGTAAGCTATCAAAAGTATTTTTACACACTGCGTGAGACGAGTATGATGAATTATTTGTTAGATATTTTCTAACTCAATCCAACACTTCCAGCATGCTCTTTCTGAAAAACCGCAGTTGCTGCCTTTTGAGCCTGAGACCACAGCTGTAGAACCTTATCAAGATCTTCACTACCAAAGCGTCTATTTTGTTGCTGACAGTTTCAATGAAGCCAAAGATAAAGTAAGGTGTGTATGTAAAGAACATTTTGAGGTTCATATCTTGACTAATTGAAATGAGAAGTGGTGCATTTTACCGAAAATCGGCTCCTGCGTATTCAGGATGATAAATATCCGAAAAAAAATTACTTTAATCCAAAAGTCCATTAGTTATTTTACAGAAAAGCATATTTCGTGATTAGAATTGTAGTAGTAGTAAAAACAATTCGTGAAGTGCTGTAAATACGGTTCGTACATACCTACGTTGTGTTTCAAGATTGACGTTGGACCAATGTGTTGCTTGCCTATGTAGAAAGACCCTTTTGCGAGAGGGACTATGATACCCCAGTCCATCCCTTAGTCCAACCTCACACTAAAGTAGCATGCAACAAAACATTTAACATGAGCATATAAACTCCATTTCTATACAGAAAACATGTCGTTACGCTTGCTTATTTTGTGTCACAAGATTGATTTTGTACCCATGTGTGGTTTGCCTTAGTCATGCGCCTTTTTCTCGTCTAGTTTTATCTTTTCCGATTTTCTGAAAACATCACAGTGGTGCTCATCAGAAATTATCAAACTAATTGATTCTTTAATAGGATAGAAACGAGGTAATCCTGGTGTCCACTTTGCCCCTTGAGCTGTGTGTAATTAAATATATTTTTCATAAAATAAATTTATTTGTTTCTTCATATATTGCATGCATTTTAGATTTCATCACAGATTTTTTTCTTTCAGGAACTACGTGAATTTACACTTGCAGCGGCAGTACGACATCATTTATGACCCATACACAGAATCTATCAAAGAGATAAGGTCCTTACAGCATTTAGAAGACATAACAGAGTCAATTAAATCGGAACTGCTAACCCTGACAAGTGCCATACGCCATCTGAATAACTTATAAAGAAATGCTATACTAGTTTTGACTAAAAATATATATCTTATTCCGACATATAAATGTTTACTGAGTGCAAAAGTGAAATCTCAAAGTAAAAAGTAGATGCAAGATAAACATTTAACAGAAATGTATAACTTCACTATAATTCTGTTTATTTCATCTCTGTGAGAGGCTTCATGTATTAAGCAAGATACAGGTGTCATTAGTGTTTTTGCTGCAAGGCGTGCTTCCTATACCTATTCTTCATGTGATGCCAATTGACTTGCTTTTCGAATACGATTTCAGCGCATCAACAATAACAGTTCCAGAGAATTAATAATATATGGTAGGTAGGTAATTAATATCGCTGCTCTGGAGCAATACAACTTGGCTGTCCGGAAACGATCCCGAAGTGAAAGATTCAAGGACAAAACCTCGTAATTTTGAACCACGGTCAGATGACGAAAACAATACCTGTGCTGGTACCCCACTCTCCAAACGAATTATATATGATAGACGATTGGTCAACGCCAGATTAAATGCCAAAACAGAGATAAACTACATTTTAAAGTAACCCCGATGTGGATCATGGGAGAGTATTTGGGTAACGGAAGTAAAATCTCCGTTTTCAGCTTGGTTTGTTCACTGAAAATCTCTCTCATAGTGATCAATAGAAATGTTTAAGATTATAACGATAATAGATTTTGAAAAATGAAATGGCCACATTTAGCAGTTTTGTTTGGAAACAATATAATCTAATTGTATCCTTGACATTTTCTTTGTAACTATAATCTGTTCCACAAAAGAAACCGAAACTCATTGGGGTGAACTCATTCATCATCAAGTGCGAGTACTAAAAAAAGTGCCACGAACGCGAATTAAAGAAGCAATGTTTTTCGCTTTCTTTATAACTATTTTTATTTCTAAGATCTTCAACCGTTGTGACGAATGGATTAGTAAAATGAACAGCTCAAATGTAAAATTTCCAGTAAAAGCAAAAAAGTAATAAACACATGTTATGTTTAACACAATAAGGCTAATCAAGATTGGAAAACTTTTCTTAAGGAAAATGTATGCTTCCAACCATAGGTGAATGCATAAATTAATTTATTTTAGCACTTGTTTCAAATTATTATACCTCTCTTGTATTATTATAAGCAAATGCTGTAATCAATTTCCAAATATTAAGTTTTTGGTACAGATCAAAACTCTGAGTGTGTATCCCAAACGGAGTGAAATGATATGGAATGTACAAGCAATCGATATACAAATAAAGCCAATTTTCTGTTCATTTTATTTACCTAAATCAGAGATGTTTGAGATTAAAATCCAACTATCATAATGTCTATTATCTTTCAGATATGAAATAACACACACTATAGTGGTATACTTTCGTTACCGCAACATCATACAATGTTTTCCAATACCACAAAGTAACTGGCATCGGGTGTTCTTTTGATTATATTGGGCCAACTCGCCTCTACATCTTTATGTCATCCATATCGTCTTTATTTCAAATGCTTGAACCTCATACATATGATCCTCAAAACATAAAGAGAAATATAAACCTTTCAAAATTGCTGAATGGCTAAAGACAGGCAAAACAGGCTGTTTCTGTGGATTGGAAGATTCCCAGAAATCAGACATGCGACTGTTGTTTCTACAAGGTACCTCCTGTTTCTGGGGTCATCACGAAGAAAAGAAGAGGACAATAATATACCACATTAATGCATTACTTGATCTTTCATCAGTTCCACTTAGTGAAAGACTTCCCAAATACTCGAAAAGATTACTCTACAATTAAGATGATGAGGAAGAGACCTTACTATCCCAGATTCTTATAAAACGTCAGCATCTGATGGATGTGGAAGCATAGATGGTCCTCCATCTGTCGAGTTTAGTCATCTTCGTTGCACGGAATCATACAAGAACAGGACAATCTTGCTCACGTTCTAGCCCTCTGAGGGTCATGCAATTAGAACTTACCATTACACCGGCAGTTTTCCTTTCTTAACTTCTAACCAGTTTTATAATTCCAACAGAATCCTTTCTAAGAAACTTTCAACCAATATGTATGTCTATTTAGTCATTATGTGGAAGAAATAGTATATATCTCAGATATCTCGTGACTCTCAGAGGGCTAGAGCTGTCCAAGATTAAGACTGGGTTTCTGGGATTGAAGCTTCAACAATAGAATCCTCTCCAGGAAAATGCCAGAATGACTTTCTTTTGACGTCGATGCATCAGTCGAACCTACATTATCTGAAGGAAGACTATCCTCCAAGAGAATCTGAAGTTGAATTTGCAACACCCCCAAAATAATAATTTCCATCTGTGGAATTAATTTGTAAAAGCCATGTACTTTACAGACTCGACGTTCAGGTACCTAAATCAAAAATTCTCTCAACTCCTTAAGGAAACATTGGATTTTCAAAACGAGCCTTTCAATTATGCGATTGTTATAAAATTTGCTCATACTATTTGTTTTCTACTAGATATAAAGTCTGGTTCAAAAATATTGTGCTGAAGTTATTTCGTAAATGTGGCCAAAATTTTCAATAAATTAGCAAAAACTCGTACGACCCATGCGCATTTATTTTCCGTGTATTGTCAAAAATTTAATTGGAAAACAATTTGGTAAGAGTATTACTCAAATGTAACAAAAAAAATAAAATTTCGTGCTACAACGCACCTAAAATTTTGCAAAAAAGTATAGGTTAAGAAGCATTTTAAACAAATCTTTCAAAATTTGTAAACATGATGCATCTGTCATTTGCACTTAGATATATATGTACAGCAGATTGCAAGGATTATCTCCTTAAAAATTTCAAGTATGTCACTTAAAACCAATTTTGGTGATTGTGAAAGTCCATTGTCCCCTTTAAGAGAAAATTAAAGGAGTTTTGTGAGTTCCCATATCTGTAAATTCTTCAAAGATAAAATATTCAACATCCTGCTTTAGGGTAATGAAAAATCAGCGTGCACACGTTTGTTTGTTATTAGCTAACTTTCTAAAGAATGTCAAGACTAAAAGTCTGGAACTCATTAACTCTGGCTTAACGTCTAGAGTCCCACCTCTTTGGAATGGTTGATGCTTGTTACATAACTATCTAGATATATTAATGATGATAATATATAAATATCCTAATATTCTATTAGTTGATATTCTTATGTCTAATGATAATATTTAAAACAATATTGTCTCTGATAGTTTATACCATTTTATATCATAAAAATCGCTAGATTTTAAATGCGTATATTTGAGCAATCTTTAAACTATCAGTTTAATGCAAATAAATACAAAATCGTGATTGATTCTACGGTGTATAAAATGCATACCTTTTTAAAGGGGAACTCTCAGTTGCTGCTCTTTTAATTGGAATTGCAATGCAAGCATAACTTCTTAGTTGTGGACCCACTCATAAATATCTTTTAATTGAAGGTTACATGATTGTGGGAAACTAATTTTTAAGTATTAATATTTTTGAATACATTAATACCAGACAAAAAAACATTTTCAATCTATACTAGCTAGTGTAGAATATAAAAATCAAAGCTTTATTTTCAGTGAAAATGTTTGCGTGAGCTTTTACTTTCTTGAAAATTAAATTAAATTTATTTTCTGATTTGGTTAACTAAAAAAACGAATTAAAAAGTACAAAATATTTATTTCCAGCTTAGAAGTTCACAGTATTCCTTGTCAAGTTTTGTGTTTCAATTGGATAAGGACAGGTAGAGTTTCCCATACAATCAAAGGTTTGACGTTGCAACCTCTTCGATTTTCTTCTTTGTATGGAGGCAATATGGCCACTGTAGTACGACGAGAACGATTCCAGAATGGTTGCCCTAGGGAGAGGTGAAAAAAACATGCTGCATTATTTTTATTATAGGTAGAATAAATGGGTTATTTCTGTTATATAGCAAAAAAATGCAAGAACATCTAAACTCGCCTTTCTTTATAATTAACTTTCCTAATTGATAAAGATTAACTGTGCTTTTAAAGCAAAAGAAAAGTAAATATAGATTTTGAACAACAATGAAACTAAATCTCGTTTTATCATTGAATATAAAATTCACTAGTTGAACACTTTCTAGTAACATTTTACGTGAATAAGCCAATAAGGTATTTTTATCATGGTCCATTCGTTTCTGTTGCTCTAAAGCGTAAATTTCAAAAATTGTTTGGTTTAACACCCTCTTTTCAGAGGCAATTTTCTTCGCAAGCCCCGGAAAACTCAATCTCAATTTTTAAAAATTGCAAGTGTGGTTGTGAAAATGTTTCTGTAGCTGTGTGTAATTTTAGAATCTCAAAAAGTTAGTTTCGAAACAAAACAACTTGAAACTGAAACTATAAAGCTATTCAATAAAATGAAATAAGAAAAATGAATTGCATTTAAACACACTAATTGATTGCTCACTATTATTAGTAATTAATATCAATGAAATCAGTAAAATTAAAAAATAATTACCAATCACACGAAGCATGAGGTTGGTGATGAAAACTTCCAAACAGTATTTATTTTAGGTGAATAAGATATTCATCAGTCAACAATTGCATTTATGCTATCAATATTCAACCTCCCATACGTGTGTGGTTGAATAAGATTCAGACTGCAACACATATTGAACATGCTCTTAACCCACCAATTTTGCTAATGACGAGATATCTCGTCTTCAGGATATTGCAGATTTTTTTATTATGATGATATCAAGATCCGGTTAACTTTCTTCTAACGACGAGATACCTCATCCATCAAGATCTGGTCAGTTTTGTTAATGAGATACCTTGTCGAGACAACCATCAGGAGAGTTATATCAAAAGCAAACAAAACTGGTCAACGCTACGCTGAAATAGCATCCAAGAAAGGAAGCTTTTGACGTGAATACGTCTTTAAAATTGGTATTGAGGTCATCGGCAGAAACTTGCGCGTCATGAAAAATGTTGATATCTCAAAGCCCCATAACTCCAGGAGTAATCAGTCTATGGAAATAAATGACCTACCATCGTGTAGAGGAAGGTGGGCCGCGTCAAAAAGGATGACCACTAATCCACCCCACCCCCCTCTGACCTTTGTACCGCGTGGTGGAGGAAATGAGCCACATTTCGGGCATACGCTGGCCTGTTTAATCGCTGTAACTTCAGTTCTAATCGACGAGTCGTGGCGAGTGCGTGCTTAAATTGAAGAGAGCGACGAGTTTTACAATTCCAAACGACTAGTTGACAGTTTAAACCATTTGCGTGAAAATTGTGTGCAGTGGAAAGTGACGATTTCACTATGAAACCAAAATATCACACTAGATTTCAATTGAGGCATAAGAAACGTAAACAGGTTGAAAGAGCAGTTCAAGACGAAAAAAATTGTACCAATAAGTATAAACTATGACAAGTGTTGAGAGATCTAGAGCTTAACGAAGACGCAAGAGGGAACAGGCCGAGCAGGCGCATTTACGCGGCGACGTCGCTAGACCATTTAATGAGCTGCCACCACGCTTGGAAACAGTACCATCGACCTTACCTTTGCCAGGAACATCAGCGTCGACACCATGCCGCTTGTCTCGTACTTTAGCTATCACAGACTCATCATCCATAAGAATATTAAGCATTGCCCACATTCTAACACCACTGTTATGTATCCACCGAAACTGGCTAAATAAATAAATGTCAAACAAATACCCGCCGTCTTCATTTCACCAGAAACCAACTTAGCAGGTATTTTGCCCAAAAGTATTCACGAACCAAACCTTTCAGCACAGTGGGGTCTGTGCTTACCCGCTGTTTTTCGGGATAGAGGAAGTACTTACTACACATAACACTAGCACCCTCTGTATTTAGAGTTACTGAAAATTCCTGTCATACCCATGAGAGAGGGGTCAACAATCTGTGTATAGTTTATCTCTGAAGAATATATCACTTAAAAATATTTTTAGTATATACGTATATGCCTATATGAAACGATACCTAAAACTAACCCCTAAGTACAATTCTCACTACAGATAAGTCCCTTAGAGGTCCCCTTTTCTCCCAGTCTTTGTCTCTAAGTGGTCAATATATCTTGCCACCCCCTTTTACCTTTGAAATCAAGCCGTCTCGTTAACTTAGACCTCCCACGGACTCTCCTGCTTTCAAATGGAATATGTAAGATCACATTCCTCGTTCGTTAAACCGCCGATTTCTACCAATGAACTCTCTTGTTAGATCTCTTGGTCTATTTCTCTTAATCCTAATCCCTCTAGCGAGATCATTGAAAACTATTCATTCTTTCACGGGCCTCTTGGGCTAAGGAGCCCTAAAGAGTCATTCCAAACTCCAAACCCTCAACGTCTTATGATGTAACTACTCGTCTATTGAATTAACAAGAAATTGTTAGAGAACTTTCTGCCTCTCCATTTGCGGAACCATCATTACACTCAGTACCAACGAATCCTTCTCTCGGGTTGCCTTATATCACTTTTGTCACTCTCGTCACGACTGCAGGCTTTATTGTGTGTGTATATATATATACACACACAATATGGTTGAATGGTATCATGGAATGGTTACTTACAGAAACAAAACCTCTCCTCTTTTCCTATCTTGCGGGGGTTGCCAGAGCATTGTAGCCATCACTTTGGGTCTTCCGTCTGTGTGAGTGATAGCCGAACAAGGCACTGATTCCATTCCTGTGGCGTCCAAAAATGTCCCTATTCTTTCATGGGTATCAGCATCCAAAGCAACCACGAAGAACCCCTTGAAAGGAGCGCCTCTGATTTTCACTGAAATGACATAGATGAGAAAAGAAGTTCAGTTAGGTATATTTAACATAAGATGTGTGAATTATCTTAGAAGTTTTCTATACGATATGAAAGGGATTATCAGTGTAAGCAAACAGACCAGACGGTCTGAGATTTTACTTCTGTTGTCAAAATACTCATACATATCGTAGGGCTACCACAGGTGACTGAAAGGCAACTTTTTGCTACTATTGACGTAGAATACATATATCGTTTCCTTATATCGTGTACTGGACCCCTCCGTAAAAATCCGTGTGCCCCAAAAAGTGTACACTGGATTTCCTTCAATAATTTGAAAACTATAAAAGCTAGCATACATATAACTAAGTTGAAGAGAGGAAGGTCCAAAGATTTCACCGAAATAGCGTTCAAGTTCAGATGACTCAATAGTGATCGGCGTCCGCAATTTTGTGGTGAAATCGGCGCGTGGTAAAATTAGTATAACTCGGGACAGCGTTGTATCATTCGTTTCTTCTGCTCGAGATCTATCGATACCTGTAATATTTGTGAGGAAACCTGATTAATTGCGCGAAAAATTGTGAAATAGTTGAATAAGTGAAAATTTCAGAAATGTCTCAATATCTAAATTTAAAGAAGGTTCAAACCTACCGCAAACGCAAACAAGAAATAAGTCGAAAGGAATAGAATAAGTCCAATATGTCCGAAACAGAACGTAAGGGAAGAGGAATAAATAAGCCATTCCCTCTAAACGCATTACTCTCTGCACAAGATTTTCTGCAAATAGCTAAAGAGATCTCTCTTAACCTAAACGCACTACTCATTCGCTCATTTTTGATACTCAACAGCCACACGACATTTTCTACGCCCTAAAGACTTGCTCCCACACAGCCCCAGCCAATTATTTTTTCAACCTTGTTGACTATGGGTATCTTTTAAGCAAAATCGTCTCAAAAGATCCTATCTTCAAACTTTTGGCAACTTTTTTTGAAAACTCAGCAAAGGTCAACGACAATTTAGTCCCTTTTACAAAACTAATAACGAACGAAAAAATAATTTTCCAAGGGACGCCAGTTTCAAAATTTTGGTACCAAGCCGTATATGACATTCCATATAACCATGGAAGAAAAACATCGGAATCTGTGGTTGCTACATTGTCATGAAAACCTTGCTATTAAAATATTTAATTTTCAAATTAAAGTTTTTTGGTGAGATCAACGTCTGTTTCATATTTAATGAGCGCATTTTGTGTTTTAACCGATTCATTTTGTATCTGAGCATCTAAAATTGGCTACTAAAATAGGGTTTAGGAAGTGACTTGCTTTATCAAAAATTACTACAACTAATGCTACTCTTTGATAATTGCTTTGTTTGTGGCAGCCCTGATATAGAATTTACCTTAAAATGTAATGTATCGAAATTTTGATGACGCCTAGCATTTAATCTAATTGATGTTGACCAATCAATTAGATACATCAATTTGAATTTCACTCTTTGGAATTTCTGTTGGCAAAAGTGCTGAAATCGCATTTGTGAAACAGGACACATGATGTCACGTTTAGAATACGTACAGGAAACACGTATCACCTCAGAAACACTACCGCCACCTATGTTAAGCTTGACAAAAAATACCCTGTTATAGACTGCATCCTCTGCGTAATTTCGATTCCTTGAAAAACTACTTGAAAGTAAAAACTTTAGGACGGATCGTTTTTAGAATATATTACCCATTACAGTGTGGAAGTGTACATAATTATAGCAAATAAAATACTTAGAGAAGATGTGTCCTGGTCGTATTTTTAAACAACGTTTCTTGGGAAATTTTATCGATTCCTTTTTGTTTTGTGAAAATTAATTTCACTTTAAATTTCTAAATTAAGTAATTTCTTCTTTTCATGTATTTTCTACAGTATCTTCGATTATATAAATATTTTAAAATTAAAATATAATTAATAAAGAAGTCGGATTGTAATTATTATATCAAACATGAAAATTCAAAGTCGAAATCCGAACGTTGCTCATGTCTTTCTTTTTTCAAAATTCTACTATTTTTTCTGTGATCGGAATTCCAATTATCAGGTATGCTGTTGCTGCTGAAAATGTTTTCATTATTTCATTTTTGCATGTCACAAATTGTTTAGGAGTTATATTTTAGCAAATTATTTTGTGCACAATATAGCTAAATGCGTGTGTTCATTTCTTGAGAATGTGCATAGTTCGACTTTCCTCAAAAATCCTTGATTAAATACATGACTGTAGAGCTCTGTTTTACGGGAAAGAATATAACAAACAGTAGAAAACCTTTCAAAACAAGTTATACAACCAATCGTGTGTTATATAATTATTCACACATTTTTAATTTTTTTTATTTAGATTTCCCTTACAAAACAATTAAAACATTTAAAAAACATTTGTTTTTCATGTTCTAAACTAACTTATTTAGTTTGATTGAAAGCTGTACTAAATGGACAAGTTATCCATCTTTCTGAATAAGTACCTTATTTCCATGCAGAAACTGGATAGTTAATTTGAAATATGAGCTATACTGATTCAATTTGAAACTGCATGTTATAAAAAAGCAATTTTTAAATGCATATGTGCCGATGTCTTTGAATATTATTATTAGAAATTATTCAAACTCGGACTTTTGGAAAATAAAGAGTGCTTTGTTGTAGAGATAGAAGGTCGAAGTTATAAAGGTTGCCTACTTTACAAGTTGAAACTATTCTTAAGCAACCTGCTAAAAGTTTGTTGAAAAAAATTACTTCCTTTTTTGAAAAACGCGGTCACGTCGACCTACTGTTTTTTGAAGTATGGTAATCGGTTTCCTTTGTTTTACCTGTACTGATGGCATTTAATTTTAAAACAAGTTCTTTGTTATTTCAAGGTCCACTAAATGGAATACCAAGAAAAAATGTTTGCTTAAAATTAGTCATGGGTGTTGAATGAAATTAGTTTGTCATCCTTTCCATAATGATGATGAAATTCGGAAGTATTGCATCCCTGGTGCACGAGTGCCCCAAATTAAATTTTTTGAAAGGATTACTTAGTGCAAGACTATTCACCGTAGATTTTTCATTTTTAAGATTTGTGTTACTGCAAATTTACGAGAAATGAACTTGAAGACGATGCATTCATACTAACTCCTAAACGCATAACCCACTTTTAAACTAGTCACCTTAGCAACACGCTTGTAGTTTTGTCTTGTACGATTATACTATATGGATGGTATAGCACACATATTTTCTTTCGAAGAAATATGTAGAATTAATAAAAATTTCGAAACGGAGCAAAAAATATTTTTCGTACATTTCAATGATCTATACATTTTGTTATAAGAGAAAAGTAATTATTTTGATCCATTTTTCAATGTACACTTAACCAATTCAACCCGATAAGCTGGGTAATTCTAGTTAAATTATGTTTCGTAAACAACTTTTATTTAACGAAACATTTGTCAGAGCGCATTGGCAGGGACTGAAGCGAACAAAGTTAGCGATTTCCATAGCAATCTGTGGGGTTGGCTAGCAGGGATGGAGTAAAGGCCCCTAGTATTTAATGTTGTAATTAAAAAAAACTAAAATTGAATTCGAAGTAAATATGGAACTCCACTCCTTTTAGACAAACCCCAAAGATTTTCTAAAGTAGTCTTCATTAGTCTATGCGATAGCATCGCTCGTTTGCGATGCACTCTACCATCAAAACATTTAAGTAAGACATTTTATTTAACAAACTACATAATTTAAATGTTTTGATGGCACATTGTAAATGACCCCCAAAAACCTCTAAGCAGTCTTCATCGGTCTATACACTCGCATCGTTCGTTTGCAATGAACCCTAGCATCGAGTAGTTATTTCAATAAGATACTTTATTTCACAAACTATCTTTTTTAAATGTTTTGATGCTAGGGTGCATTGCAAACGACCCCACAGATAACTGAGCAGCATTCATTGGTTCATTCGCTAGCATCACTCGTTTGCAATGCAACTTAATATGAAAACGTTTAAATAAGATACTTTATTTAACAAACTATCTCGTATTTAAATGTTTTGATGCTAGGGTGCATTGCAAACGACCCCAAAGATAACTGAGCAGCATTCATTGGTTCATTCGCTAGAGTCACTCGTTTGCAATGCAACTTAATATGAAAACATTTAAATAAGATACTTTATTTAACAAACTATCTCGTATTTAAATGTTTTGATATTAGGTGGCATTGTAAAGAACTCCCAAAGATTGCTAATTGATTATGCTCTATGCGTTCGCATCGCTGGTCTGCAATGCATCAAAGCATTTAAATACGACGGTTTGTTAAATAAAATATCTTATCCAAATGTTTTGATGCTAGGGTGAATTGCAAGCGAACCCCAAAGCAAACGAGCCGTGAAGTGCATGGAGCAAGAAAGACTAATTTGGGAGGGGTTGGGGGTTGGCTAACAGGGAGTGTTCCCTATTTACTTATAAAAGAAGTGAGATAAAGGAAATAATATCACACAGACTGTTTCGTTTTCTCATGACCTCACTTCCTTTCCATGACCCCTCTGACTCAACCTTTGTCCACAAACTGCCCTCCCAACAGTTTTAATGAATTTCAAACCAGTCTAGAAAATTTTTTTCTCAAATATATCAGCGAGGAGACTTTATACTATTTAACAAATACAAAGTGCGGTCATCGATCAAAAGGAAATAGGCCGTGTTTTGTTAAAAATCGTTTAGCAACTTTAACGAAATAATGCATTCAACGTTGAAACGTTCACTATCCCAAATAAAGTAAATATATAATGAGAAGCGGGTGTGATATCATTTAACGAATGTAATGCGTTTTCTAATGGAGCAGAGTTTTTTAATTTACGTCATTTTTTTTAATTTATTCATCTCTTGCACTCGAGTTTTTATTGCGTGTTTTTAATAACAGGTAGCTTTTACGCTAAACGCATTCGTTTTTGCATTTATAAAATCTTGTATGTATAATATCTATGTGGCTTTCCGAAGCAGTACGCTCGATATTTCGAAATTGGCCAATTGAAAGAGACTTTTAAGTTCGTATATGTACACATTTCCAATCATTTTAAGGTATTTTTTTCTTTAATAGACACTTAAAGTTTTTAAAATGTTACGAAACCATAATACGAGAAATAATTGATTATTTGTTTTAAATTATCAAGTTTAGGTTGGTAGGTATTTTAATTAACGTCACACTGGAGCAACACGCGGGCTATTGGTGATGGTCCGGGATCAATCCTGAAAAGATCCGATAGCAACACCAAGTAATTATGAACCACGGTCAGATGACGAGGCAACATCTGAGCTGGCACCCCACTCTCCAAACTTCCACACCACGCCAACGTGAGGACATTTGAGGCCACGACGGATTTAACGCGAACCAACCCCCTTTGTACACGACGGTCTTTGGTTGGATTTGAACTCGCAACCCTCCGGTTGCTAATCCGTTACTCTTCCTAGCGGGCTACCGCGGCCCTTATTAAGTTTAAAGAACATTTATATTTTTCTATTTTTAGCAATCTCTAAATTGTATTTTTGATGTAATATTTGCATTTCGTATGATTCGACATTTAAATCATCTGAAATAACTACTCCAGAAAGAAGGAGAATTTGTGTGATATCTGTGATCGCCCTAAATTAATTTCTTGCGTATGCTCCTTGCCTCTAATAAGATCGTTGTGGCTCAGGGGGTTATTCATCAGCTAGCAACCTGCGAGTGATAGAGGATGCAGTTTCGATTCCTGTATCTTAACCAGGGTGTATTTCTCTCTTCAGTATCAGTAAAACTTTCATTGTGTGTGTCCACTACTTGGCGCTGCATGTCTTGCGCTTGGCCAAATATGACACTTGTGCCATAAAACCAACCTTGTTTCTAAATTTGCAATTTGGCATTTTTAATCATTTCAAATAGCTACACCTAAAATAGAGAATGTATAATTATGAAGTTCCTGAAATTGTTATCTTGGGTTCGTTCCTGATAGTCGTATAAAATAATAAATTTAAGGGAATACAAAACATAGCCAAACGCATTTATTCTTCGACACACAAACTGTAGTTACATATTTTTATCAAGAATAAAACAGATTTAAATGTATATTTATTCAACATTACTCGTTCGAATACAGGCAAGAACTATATTAAATTTTCTATAAATTAGTTATGCAAAATTAAATAAATTTAAGGTAGGTAGTTGAATTCTGCTGTTGTTGAAGTTGAATTGGCGCAACACAATGAGCTATTGACGGTTCAGAATCAATCGCTAAGGGAAAGATCCAAGTATCCGGTTCGCAGAGTAACGGATTAGCAACCGGATGGTTACGACTTCGAATCCAAGGAAAGGTCATCGTGTACAAAGGGGCCTGTGCCCGTTAAACCTATCGTGGCCTCAAATGTCCTCACGTTGGCGTGGTGAGGAAGTTTGGAGAGTGGGGGGACAGCTTAGGTGTGATGTGACCTCGTCATCTGACCGTGGTTCAAAATTACGTGGTGTTGTCCTCGGATCTTTCCCTTCGGGTTTGATCCCGGACCGTCGTCAATAGCCCATTGTGTTGCTCCAGTGAGACGTTAATTAAAAATACCTACATACCAAGGACAACGCCTCCTAATTTTGAATCTTCTTCGAAATAAATTTAAGAGATTTTGCTTCAATCTCAGAAGAATTAAGATGAGTATCTGCATGTAGAATCTAATTACATCTGGGGGGTAAAAGGCTTTTATACTGCTCATGTTAGAATATGGCATTCGGGGATAGTGCTTTTATGTAAAAAGAATAGATAAATGTACAGCACACAGAAAATTTGATGTTCGTCTTCCACGCATTAGGTACCGAGCTAGAATCCCGTTTTGTATGCGCATGAATGATGATGATTGTCCCCATAGAATAAATACAAGGTGGAGTAACCAATCGTAACCTTTTTATGTTCCCAGAATCTCGTGACCCAAACTAGTAGTAACGTGATCCTTAGACTACTTTCGTCTGCTGGGTGGAACCTAATATTCATCGTATGATTGGTTCGCTGAACGGGAGAAGACGCCGTTGAGTCGATTCATCATCTGATTGGTCCATTGATTCTGATAGTCGTAGACTTTGGCAAATTCGCCACTTTTGTCGCGACTCTACAGAAATGAGCATTCACCCATCTACCCTGTCATAAGATGTTATATCGCCAAACGAGGTGATAAGATACCAAATCATCCCACCAAGTCCATTTTTTACATAGCAGTCACGTGACTAGTAGTCAGCACGCTGATCACACTTTTTGAAGCTCCTCTCAATAGCAATACTCAGTCTACTTATATTTCACGTCTATGATTGTCCCTGCCCTGTTAGGGACAATCATAGGTACGATACCCAATGCTCCTTCACAGATAGCCAATAGGTATACCCAATGTTCCTTCACAAATAGCCATCAGTTCGCCCCTGTGAAGAAGGCCAAAGAGGTCACAGGTTGATATTAAAAAAAAGTAGAATCTAATCTATTCGTGGTTATCCCAAATTCTTCCGTTCCAAATCCCATAGTTATAGCACATCCACAAAAACATTGAATACACAGAAGAAGGGCTGGCAACCTTACAGAGGGGAATTAAGAGTTCGAGGGTCAAATGAGACTTGTGATGGAGCTAGTTTCCCAGTAGGTGTGTCTTTTGGGTTTTTGGACCATTCGCAGATTGGGGGACTTTGATGGCTGATCCATTGTAAGAGGCTCTTGTTTTGTGATATCGTTAACTATTACAATCGAATGAATTTCGAAAGACGAACACCTAAGAAAGCACAATTTTTAAGTTATCCCTCACTGGACATTCACTGCTCAGTGAGCCTTTTCCCTTTCGCATTTCCGAGAACTGCCCTTGTCTGCTCATGACACATCCGCTCAGATGACTTCCGGACAAGACACTGCACCACCACAAGGAATTACTCAGAAATCGTGCTGCCATCTGTGTACAATTTACTAAAATGTTTACTAGAAAATTCACGCTCTACTTAATACTTCCAACTTATTGCTAATTTCTCTTCTTTCGAACAAAATTATTTCCTAACAGCATCGCCGTGATCGTATAGTGGTTAGTACATTGCGTTGTGGCCGCAATAACCCAGGTTCGAATCCTGGTCACGGCATGTATTTTTTTAAAGTAGATTCCGAAAAGAGAAATGGCATACCTAACAGAAATATCAAAAGCATAATCTTCAGTTTGTTCCAGATACCTTTTATGGCATCTTAAATTTTTAGAAAATACTTAATTCTTTAGGAGAGATTATAGAAAAACGAAGCTCCCAACTCTCTGAACAGTGAAGATTTAAATGGACCCATTTTTCTCCGAAACTGGAATTTGAAATTCTTTCATAATATATGAATGGAACGTTAAACTTAAAGAAGGGTTATTTATAATCGAAATTTTTAATATAGTAATACATATATATACAAAATACACCTGTATATAAACAGGAATAGGCAAAAAAGTCTTTCTCTTTCTTATTGCATTGAAAGAACAGAACCACCTGTATTAGAAATCGCAGATCGTAACGAAATCGCATCGTTGATCATTTGTAGTCATTCAGAAAGCATGAGTGACTTCTGGTAATCTAGTTTTCAAACAACTGTATCCATTAAATAAAGACATATTTGTGAACTGTTGCTAAATTTAGTTTATGCTTCATTTATTTAAATGGATAACTGTGTTTCCCACACTGCACTAGTTGAAAGAATTAATTCACATTGCAAACACTTGACTGATTCGCTTTTGTATATTCTTTTAAGCGTTAGGTTGGTTGAGTTTTATGGTCCAAGAGCCATATTTGCCATGCTGCGCCAATACAAGAAACGTCAAGTAATGGACATGCACATACAAGGAACTTTTAACTGGCACCCAGAGTAAGAAAATTAATATGAAAGGTTGTGATGTTCAGACGCGGATTTGCATTACGCGTTAACAGACGCGTAATATAAATCCACTTTTGGTAAAAAGGCTCCATAGGTATAATTTCTATTGTGTCATTTGTAAACGCCATTAGAAATTTGCTCAAAGAGAGAGTTTATTAAGACAGAAGAGAGAAATACAACTAGGGAGGAATCGAACCTGTGCCGCCTACAACTAGCAGGTTGCTAGCACAGTGTACAAAACCACTGAGCCACGACGACCTCTTCAAGCGTTAGGCAACAGAATTAAAACAAAATAACGAGATTACTACTTAAATCTAACTTGTGAAATAATCTCATTGGTGATGGTATTGTAGTTGAACTATTCAAGATTGTCATCATTCAAGATATGGATAATTAAAAGTACTATGGAAATGGTGGGGAAACTTTATATGATGGAAGACCTCATTAATTTAGCTGTAATCAAATAAGGCCGCATTCAAGAAACTTCAATTAAAAATGTACATTTTTTTTGTAAATATCTAATTACTATGTACTTAATTTTTAAAAAAATGCAAACTATTAGTTAGTTTTAAAGTTAATTAATCTGTTAACGACTTTGTTCTGCCAGGTTTTGCTGAAAGGGTCAGGTTGGTTGCATCATGGATGTCCCCAATTTCAGTTGCTGCTCTAGATGGATATCCGTCATTTGTGACTTTAAAGGTGTCTTGATTGGGTTAGGTGCGAGAACGTAGATTCGCAGCAATAAATTGTTGAAAAACAAGAAAGCATTTTTTTTTCAGGCATGTTGCCGAAGGCGTGTGTATTCTACTGCACTTTTCTACATTTCAATTGGATCGGTCTTGGCACAAAGGTGTTGGTGACAAGAACTAGGTAAAACTGAAATGCTAATTTGAGTGTGATGCCATGATTCTCAAAGTCAGTGTACCTTTCATTGCAAGTTTGACATTTTAGAGTCGCATTAGAACTAAATCATAAGAGTAGCAGTCGTTAATTTAGCCCTTATGGTTTACTAATATTCTAATTGTGTTCGTCAATCTGGGGAGATTATTTCGTTTAAACTTATTTCATTCTTTGGTATTTTAAATGCGTTCATTTTCGTTCTATGAAACTGAAAAAACGAACAAAAATGTATTAATAAAAATAAACGAAATTTCTTCTGTAAAATTTGGATTCAGTCAAAAGGTTGCTTTAAAGGACAGAATGGTACATGTTCCCCACCCCTGTACTAGAGTACCATACTTGTGCAGAGGTGCATCTAGGATATCAATTTAGGGGATAAATGGGTACTGTTCTCTATATTACGGTAGTAATTATTTGATATAATTAAATTATCGACTTAAGCTAATCACAAATGTGGGACGTATTTTCCATAGTCTGTGTTAGGGTAGTATTTCCAGGAGGAAACTTGCCTATAGTATAAATCCTAATAATAGATTCCATTCTGCTCTAGTAGTTGAGATAAAGTGCATTTCATTTTCATAAAGAGCTCTCTATATTTATAGATTCCTTTCACGAATGTGAAATCAATCCTAAAATGTGTAAGCTGGCAAAAAAAATGAAAGAATTCGTTATGCAATAAAATATTCGCATCACTAAGATTTACGCACTAGGTTATGTGCATACATTGACAATCTTAATTTCCTTGAGCGCGCCATGTGAGGATTCACGATTAACTATTTTGATAGTCAATGTCGTTTAAACGAATTCTTAATTTTATGGATCTAGTTTTAACAACAAGACCCGTGTAAGTATCAGAACAAATTCGAATTTCTTCTTACGAATTTTTCCTTCGATCCCTTGGGTTTGTAAGCTGGGAGTCGACAGTATTAATGCTTCGATAGTTTATGTTGACGGTAGCAAAGATATTTCGACAAGTAAAACTGGTCCGAGCTCATATTTATTCTATCACTAACAACAAAACTTCATCGATGTGATTGAAAAAATTAATGCACCAAAAGATTGAACAATTACTCTCATTTTAAATTAGTATTTCTTCTATCATTAACAACAAAACTCCCTCGATATAATGTAAAATATTAATTCACCAAAAGCTCAAACTATTATTCATATTTTACATTCGCATTTCTTCTATCATTAACAACAAAGCTTTCTCAATGTGATGTAAAAAATTAATACATCGAAATGTCGAACTTTCATTCACATTTTACACTATATCATAAGTATAAATAATGAATGTATCGTACCTTTTATTTTTCTTCTTTTAGAATCCGGATAGAAGTGCCTCGCTGAAGCCGTGAATATATACGGAGATTCAGTGGCAGGTTTCGGTGCTGTGTGAAGATGCCGAGGCAGCAAGGATTCACACGCTTCCACAGGTGCTCCAGAGTGAAATGCAGAGGCATATGGAATCTTCAGCAACCACCACAAAACACAACACACAAAATATTCTGTCACCAGCGGATTGGCACTAGTCCGCAAAGAAAACAAATACACCATAATTTTTTTTAATTCCGACTCACAAAAATTTCGATTAATTATTTACTCACATAATACGATAAAACAAGAGCATTTTGCGTTGATCCGCTTTCTAGGAATATATATTCCAATATTTTTGCCAAAAAGAATGAATATTAATTGCGCTTATTAAATACAATACAAAAAACAATTATCGTCTGATTTAAGCGAGTGCTTTCTGCGATTGGAATAAAGAATAATTAAATATGAGGTAGGAAGTCTGGCAAAAACGATCCGGGCTGCGCGCTTTTGTAAACAATGCCTTCGAGTGGGCTGCAACTCAACTCGTCATGAATTAAACAGCTCGGCGACCTCTGCTGGTTGGGAAATGGGAGTTCTTCACTTAGCGTATCGCATGGGGTTTTGTCTCTCCTTTTTCTTTGTTTACTTCGGCATTCGCTTTTTTTCCTCTTACGGTTTCTTTCTCCGTTGTCTTCTTTTTCGCCGGCATTACCTACGACATCCACGAAGTCGTTAACTTCTGATGATGGGCGTGGCAGACCTTTACGGTCTTCCTTTGTGAATGGAAGTTTTTCCTTTCGTTTTTAGGCTACCGGTACCGCTGTTTTACGGAAGAAAAAACGACGTGTCTCTTGGAAAACGAGAGTTGTGTCGTATGATTGAGCTTGGAGAACTGCTTTCGACGGTATTTCTACGTGCCGGAATTTAACTTTCGCTTAATTCGATTTTAATTGCTTCTTCTTATTGACAGTTTCACGGCATGGGAAGAAGATTCGAATGCTGTAGAAATTAAATTAAAAAGCGAAACTGTATTGAAGGTTCTGATTTGGCCCTCTTCGTTTACATATACACCGATTCTCTTGCCAAATAAGTACTAACTGACTCTCACTGAGCGCAACATTCACGTAACGTCAGGTTGTTACATCTGATCCGAATCCTAGTACCAGGTTCCTACAACTGCACTTTACATCCTAGTACCATGTTAGATGACGGATCCTTCAGAAAATGTACATATGTTTTCCAAGTACTCAATGTTTTAACTTTTACCCAAATGTATACATTTTTTACATACGTCGGTAGAGTACGTTATATGCAAAAATCACACCAGGTCCACGCATCTGCAATTCAGGCGAGGCTAAATGAAGGGTCCTCTGTGTATTTAACATACTCAATGTTCAACTTTGGCCCAAATGTATAAATTTTCTCATATAAGCTTTAAATACATAGGAGATAGATTATACGTTATTCTCATATGTCACACCTGTGCTGTCTAGCCCCTCTGTATTTCAAGTACTCAATGCTTAACTTTTGCACAAAAGTATAATGCGCAATTTTATAGAGTTTTACAAATGGAATGTTCGAATTTTTAACTTTTCAACTTGGAAGCAGATGCACATTATAGTAGAAAACTTTTCTCAATTCACGAGCCCTCTGACCTCTATAGTACTATAGTACAGAAGATCACCAAGTGAGGAACTTAGAGTCACACGGTATAGTGTTTTTTTCTGTTTCTGCATACACCACAAAATTATTACATGTATAGATTGGATAAATAATTAACAGTTACAAAATTTTTATAAAAAGTTATTCCAGAAACAGAGTTCTTGAATGTAGAGAAATAATCGTGGGAAAGGAGCAGATTGTACCGGAGGAGCCAAGAGTCCCAATGAGAAGCAACACACATACACACAAGTTAACAGAGATACCATCTTTTATGATTAAGTAATGAACAATGAAAAGGATGTGATCGATGTAGATTTGTTACAGAATGGTGATTCCATGAGGTGAAAGCGATTAAAGAAAGTGGTTTATTTTAGCATGATCGGAGAAAATTTCTGAGTCTGGAAACACTGTTTAAGGTTTACTCTACGTATTTGTATGGAAGGAAAGAATTTTTTTGTAATTTGACCTTTATCAGTTGTGGGCCAGAGTTGTTGCCAAGATATTAATGAATTATTATAGTTTTACTTTGTATAAGTGACTTTGGAAGGCTATCAAAACGGATGGGTACATCTGATTTTGCAGCATCTTTGGCAAATTCATAAACAAATTCGTTTTCGGAAATACCAGAATGGCCTCTTAATCTGCTTCATATTGAACTTCCATTTTTTTCTATTCAAACTCTAAAAAATGTTTAGAATGTTTTCAATTATTGAGTAATGAATTTTCTGTTTGAAATTCGGTCATGTATCACTGCTGTCTGCACGAAGCATAACGAAAAACGGAGGAAGGTTTTTGATTGATTCCATCTATTAAGATAGCTAAGGCTTATGCAAGGTTATTAGAGCAATTTCATGATGCTTTTTCATTTGCTCATTTTTGAAGACGATAAATGATTTTGTACAGCATTGATTTTACTTACGTATGGTATAGCTTTTCGATAAGTAGTACCCTATTCAACACTCGACCTATTTGATGCAACGGTATATGAGACGGTAAAGGTTTTGGTACAACAGTACATACTACAATATGGTTCTGAAGATCCTCCATCGGGAGGAATTGGAGACACACATAGAGTATTTCGATGAGAAGTAGGATCAATCCAACCCCCGAACTATTTGATGCAAAACGGTATATGAAATTGGCATTATTACCTGATGCTGTTAAGTTCAATTATTTCCATACGATTGGAATAGATCAGAGCTCTCTTTTAGCATGAAAAATGTTTATAAATGAAAGTATTTTCAATACTTCTAATTCAAATATCATTTCCACACGAAATATACAGTTTTTATTGGCCTCCGTATAATCTTTTAATGTAACTCAAGATCCATTAGCACTTTTAGTGATCTCATAAGAGGGTGATAAATTTATTTAATTATTTTATTTACCATCGAATTTAATCTTCCTGGTGGTTTTCTCGACGTGGTATCTCGTCATAAGAAAAAAATTCACCAGATCTTGATGGACAAGATATATCGTCATAACTTTATAACTAGTTGAGGAAAAACTAACCAGATCTCGATCTCGTCATAAAAAAATCGGCAATATCTTTATGGCCAGATATTTCGTCATTAGCAAACTTAGTCAGATCTTGATGGACGAGACATCTCGTCGAAACCACTTGGAGGGTTGAAATTCGACAAATACTTTATGTGGTTAAAAATAGTAGGAATTAAACAACTCTTAATATAACGTCATCAATTTTAAAAACCATCAGACGCATTGAAATTGCAATTTTTGGTTGCTTAGAATTCGTTTAATATATTTCATATTTCAGTGCATGTCCCACCAGTGGCCGGGCGGCTAAAGACACTGAAAGGCACTTTGTTGTGAATTCGAATCTCGTATGTGCGAAGTCGGGTTGCTGCCTTGAAATAAACTGTTACTTTCAAGCCGACGCGTAAACGTGGTCCAGTTTACCCAATTTCCAGGAAGACATTCCCTCACAGTTCACGATGGGTTCTATGTGTGAGCACTTCCCATGGTGACCTCATATAGCTCAAATTGCCACGTTCTCCCCAATTAGTGCTTGAAGGATCATACGATCCATCAACTGGCACTGAAGAGAAAATATTCTAGTGCATTGATATGGATAATTGCATTAGTATTACAACATTCGGTTGAATGATATTGAAAAGATAGTGTTTTCGATTAGAAAACGAAGACAAATTACTTTAGAAAGCTGTTATAGAAAAATAGTTTTGAATGGCAAGGATTTTCTAGTCATTAACTTCTTACAAACCACAATACTTATTTTCTTTTTGTCATTTAGATTCGAAGTATAAAGGCCAAAAGTATTTACAATTTTGATAAGGTTTTTGTCATAGACGTTATACACATCAAAAACCATTTTACTTCAAAAACCAGTTTTAGGGCTTTCCTAACTGTACGTATAATTTCTTTGATGTAGTATGGGAAATGTTTAGAAATGTACGAGAGCTTAGTTATTTGTATTGCATGAGAAAGGCGAACTCATATTTAGCCAACTTAAAACTCACAACACGTTGACATACGAATGAGCATATGTGTACTTCCTCATTTAGAAATGGAATAATAATTTCCATGTCGGATGTTTGTGGCACATATCGATCAATATTTGTCTAGTCTAAAACAAACATATTTATTTTACGCATAAAACGTTTCTCGTCTCACATGACAAAGCTGCATATAGTAAAATAATGCTTTTTAAACTGAATGTTCATCAAATTTAAAAATATTTATACTTAATTATGATTGATTTTTGCCATTGGTTTAAAAAGTGCTTTGTTTCACGAACATAACTAAGATATCTATCATGGTTGAACTTAACTGGTTTAATTTAGCATAATTTTTCAATAAGACCATTTTGGTCTTTTAAGACTACTTAGAAAGACCAGAAAAAACACTTTTCTAGGAAACCCATGGCCACCCTATCACGGTCGAGAGGCCGCCTTGGCTCAGTGGGTTTGCCTACTGCCCTAGCACCCTGTGAGTTGGAAGCGTGGCAGGTTCGATTCCTTTTACATACCTTGGGTATATTTCTCTCTTTTGTGTCAGTAAAACTTTCCGTGTGTGTATGTCCATTGCTTGCTGTTGTATGTCGTGTGTGACGCAGCTTGGCCAAATACGGAAAAACCCAACCAACCTATACCGGTCGGGTTTAACTGATTTAATTTAGCATAATTTTCCAATAAAGGCATTTTGATGCTTTTATTTCATCAAATAAAATATGATTCATATTAAGATTGCATTAGTGCGATGTTGTTCTAATGAGTATTTTTATGAGTATGGATGTTTTATTATGAAAACATTTCTCAATGTAAACCGTCTTTCATCATTATATACCGAATAAATTAGGACACTCGAACACAAATAAGGCAACTCTCCACTGAGTCACAATAATCAATAAAATGTCGAGCGACATTTACTACATTTACTAAATGACATAATACAGGAAACAAGGAATAATAAAAGGTGTTCGCATCTTAGGTAGAATACCTTAGACATGTTGTTAGATTAATGGATAACTTTGGATTTAACAAACGGATATTGGACCGGATATAATAAGGAAAGAAACCGGATGGAACTAGAATTAAAAGTGACAAAATGGAAAACTCAAGATTGCATAGAAAAATAATAGTATAGCTTCATTTAACACTAGAACTACGAGCTTTTAACGTATACCTGTATCAAGCAATCGACAGAATGGGTCTTTTTGACCATTCTGGAAGATCTAGTGTTGAAGTAAATTTTGAGATCAGTCCCCTGAAGTCATTGAACTAAAATTCACTTTGAGAAAAGCTCAAATTATTCAAATTATGTTTTCAGGACTGGCGTTTTTAGACTTGTGTTTTGGGCTCTGTGTTGTCTCGACGAGTTATCCGCAAAACTGACCAGATCTTGATTTCGCTATCATCAAAAAATTGCCAATATCCTGATGATAAGACACCTCATTAGTGAAATTGGTCAGATCTTGATGGAAGAGATGTCTCGTCGAAACCAATTGGAGGGTTAACATGTGTCCGTATTCGTGTCGCCATATGTACATCGCGGATCAATGGGTTTCCTTCTGTGTTAGCAGCCTGCGATCTGTAAGCGAAGCAGAATCGATAATTGCAACAACCTTGTGTGTATCTCTCCATTCTGTGTCTGAAAAAACTTTGCTTGTGTGTATATACATTACTTGACCGAAAATATGCTGCTAGGCCAGATCTGATCTTTATGGCATGAAAACCCAACCAACCGTCAAACGTACATACGCATTAGGAGTATATTTATCCAATCAATGAACGACGGAATATATTGAAGAGTAAGTTACATTCCTATATAGTAGTCTTGTAGATGTCTGAAATTTTATCGATCAGTATTGTAACGCAACAGAGGCTAAGAAATAGGATTTCGTACATTTATGCATTTCCAGAAATGTTCAAGCAATTTTAAATTCATGAAAAACCACAAATAATCTTTTCCTTAATGAGCACACCAGAATTAATTGTGAATCTAGCACATACCCCTGAGTGCGTTTAAATTCTCTTTTTGCTGTTCAAAATTTTAAGCTTTATTTGGGTGCAACTGCGAAAAGGTTGGTTTTAGCAAGTAAAGAAAGAAATGTGAGTCTTGATATAGTGCCTTGACCTGGATCCCAAAACATCAATAGAAAATTTATATGCCATGACTTTTGGTTTAGTTCATTTCCGTACGGGGTACCCAACTATCCAGTGTAGAAGTGCAACTCATCTGTGTGGTTCGAGGTCGAGGTAAACGACAAAAGTCAAAGACTAAATCATTTTTCACCAAAGAAATGGCATGGCTTTCGAAATTTCACAAGATTATCTAGAATTCCCTTTCCTGTTCTTCAGTAGAACAATGAAAACAATTTGAAGAAAGAGAGCTTGATAAACAAAGTAGAATAACACTTGGGAAATATGAACAAAAGTGGGTTTGGAGATGTTTTTGTGGCGCGCTCATTATACTTTGATATGGTCACGACACATTATTATATTGATCTAAATACAGGTACGCTTCAAGAACACTCAATCTCGTTATGCTAAATCGCATATTTTCCCAAATGAATTATATTGATTTCTATCTCGATACAAATGGCGTTGTAATTATTGATTTATTTTACTTACTTAAAGGCCACAAACTATTCTTTCCAAATGCTCCTTGGTTCATGAATTTGGGGAAGTCTTGCAATTTCACACTAACACTGATCTGCATATGAATAAAAACAAAAACTTTTTCTTCAACAAAATATATTAGTTTGTGAAACCATATTCTGTTATTAAAACATTTTCAGGTAATAATATTTTTACAATAACAGTTTACAGGAGATAATATTTTTACAGTAACAGTTTACAGGAGATAATATATTTGCAATAACAGTTTACAGGTGATAATATATAACAGGTATAGTTATTTTCTAAAATAATTATTACACAAATATATATATATATATATATATATATATATATATATATATTTGTGTAATGGCACCATTACATAAGAAACACCTCGTATATATATATATATATATATATATATATATATATATATACATATATATATATATACGAGGTGTTTCTTATGTAATGGTGCCATTACACAAATATATATATATATATATATTTGTGTAATAATATATATATATATACACTGCTGGCCACCCAAATTGCAACACCAAGAAAGACAAGAGATATCACAACAAAATTTATTTTGTAGATAACATGTTGACCAAGTATCAAATGATTAAATTTATAGACTTCTGTGAAGTGTGGTTCCTGCCAAAATCAGTAGCCAGAGTAGCCGCCATTGTTGGAGATCACCGCTGCCACACGCCTCGGCATTGATTCAAAGAGACTTTGGATGTGTTCTTGGGGTACAGCAGACCAAGCAGCTTCCACACGTTGCCAAAGTTGATCTGGTGTGGCAGCTGGGGATGTATTCTGGGTCAATCGTTGAGCAACCATGGACCACATGTTTTCTATCGGCGAAAGATCCGGAGAGCGAGCTGGCCAGGGAAGCAATTCAATCTGGCGATTGACGAAGAACCCTTGGACAATGCGTGCCACGTGTGGTCGCGTATTATCCTGTTGAAATATGGCTGTGGGCAAGCCCTGAAGGTAAGGAAGGACAACTGGCTCCAACACCTCGGAGATGTAGCGCTGGCTGTTTAAAGTACCGGCAATGCGTACTAGAGGAGTGCGAGAGTGATATCCAATACCGCCCCATACCATAATACCCGGTGCAGGACCAGTGTGGCGGTGCATAACGCAGCTGTTCAGCATCCTCTCTCCACGGTGTCTCCAGACTCGAATCCGACCATCGTGGTGTTGCAGACAGAAGCGTGACTCTTCAGTAAAGACAATTTCATTCCATTCTGCCGTCCACATCCTTCTTTCATCGCACCATTGGCGGCGGAAACGTCTGTGGTTCTGCGTCAAGGGTAGACGAAGCAATGGACGTCTTGCGGACAGACCACTCTGCTGTAAACGGCGTCGAATGGTACGCGCAGACACTGGATGATGCGGTACAGACTGAATGTGCTGTGCTATGGTTCGTGATGTGGCTGAGCGATCCGTCACTGCCATACGCACAATATGCCTGTCATCACGTGAAGTGGTGCACTGAGGTGGATGCGATCGAACACGTCGGTCCGTCGTACCCTCCTGCATCCAACGATCACATATCCGCATTACAGTTGTTTGGTTTCGTCCAACACGACTACCGATTTCCCTGAAAGATAATCCACAATCTCGGTAGGCCACTATCCTTCCTCTGTCGAACTCGGATACTTGATCAAAAGATGATCGCTGTTTTCTACGAGGCATAATTGATCGTTTTTTTGAAAAAAACACAAGAAAAACACAATTGCCGTACTTGAAATCGTCGAAATCTCCAAGCCTTAAATAGCGCTTTGAAGTGGCGCCACAGGCGCGCGTGATGTGCGTCTGCGCTGAAATTCTAATCATTTGCATATCTCACCTCCGCTAATGCATGTTGTAAATTTCATATTATTTGCATGCTTCCTTCAGGGTGTTGCATTTACGGTGGCCAGCAGTGTATATATATATATATATACGAGGTGTTTCTTATGTAATGGTGCCATTTTGATTTGAAATAACTATTAAAGGAAATATTATTTATTTAAAAAACAGTTTTTATATGTTGTTTACTCATTTTATGACACTAGTGGAAATTTACATCGGCCTAATTACCACTGCTGACCGCGCTTCAAATACGGGTTCCTTCAATCATATTTTTCATTAAATTTGAGCACATTTCCGGTTTGATTTGTTTAATTTCTTCACTAATGTTTTGCTTAAGCTGTTGAATAGTTATCGGCGTGTTGGCATAGACTTGTTCCTTTAAATAACCCATAGCAAAAAAAATCCAGCGTGGTCAAGTCAGGGGAATAAGGAGGCCAATCGACATCACCATATTTTGATATTATTTAGCCAGGAAATGCGCCCTTTAGAATTCGCATGATTGAACGAGCTATGACATGGTACTCCATCTTGTTCGAACTACACATGATGTAAATTGTGTCGATCAATTTCAGGTAGAAAGAAATATTTGCAACAAAGGACAATATTGTTTGCAATTGCCAACTGCCGTAGTTTCATTAGTATCCTCGGATAAAAAGGTCTAATAATGCCGCCACTCCAAATTGTCAATTGTCATTAATTGAATGAACAATTCATAAAAAGATTTAATTAAAAATGTTTTATTTAAAAGTTATTCAAAAGCAAAATGGTGTCCTTACATCAAAACACCCTGTATAAATGTATTTTGCACAAATACTGCCAACACTACAAATATCTATTGATGTTAAAAATCCCTTTTATAATTAATCATTAATATTATTACCTTATTAGATTAGCATGGCTTTCTCAGATTATTCAAAAAACTTTAAAGAGATTTATTTTGACTATAAATAAACCAAAAAAGCGCCTTAATTTTCTAACGTTTCCCTCAATTGAATGTTGGTTTCAACAATACGATCAAAAATATATTAATCTAATATCAGAAACCTTAATTAGTACAATTAATTCCGCTAAATATTAAACGTATATTAGAATACTGATGATACGAATAATGTCTGTCTGTTCAAAAGCAGGTTTTATATTTACGGAAACATAAAGCAATACCAGTATTTTGTTTGCTTAAATCCGATTTTTCACAAAACGCCTAGCGTTGAATTGGATTAACTTTTAAAGGTAAAATTTCAGGACACAAGCTGTCTAGACTTATTCATGCCTACTCAGATATAAAAAATCCTTTAACAATAGAATTTCGGAAAATAAATTCATTTATGTATGTTAGTAGTACACTTGGCCATCTTGGGAGTTACAAAAATATCGACTCAGCGTTGCATACAAAACTCATTCGACTGAAAAGGAGTACACAAATACTTATCCTACACTGCCGAGATAATGAGATGCAACTAAAACATAAAAATTTACCTTTCAATATTCTATTTGTGTTGAAGGCTGGAATTATTGTTCATAATAACATTTTAGTAAAAATTAGCACATTTTCAAAAAATTTTGGCTCCCAAAGGCTTATTCAAACATGTTAATTTTTTGGAAATTGTATCGTGATTAAGCGTATTTTAATTCGCGTACAAAACAGGTGTACTAAAGATTCCTAATATTTTAGTTTTCTTTAACAAAGCAATAGGCTGTTATAACAAGGGAATTATTTTTGCGCATTTTTTATTTTCTAATATATTATAGAAATACACGACAGTGTCTAAATTTTATTGTAATACAATAGTGTGTTAAGCAAATATTTCTATCCACACCAGTGTTATTCTCTCAGGGCAGCGATTTTCAACATTTTTCATCTAATGGTACACATAAGCTAATCTGAAATTTTGCGGCATACCAAAATATATTTTACACTTTGTAATATATTATACTTCCCCATCTGACATAAATTAGGCAAAATTTTAAATCATCCACAAAAGAAAATACTAGTAATCACTTACCCTTATGCTCCATATGGCTAAAAAAAATGTTTGAAATAATTAAATTATAATACTTTGTAATAAAAAAGTAATACTCAAAATTATTTATGCAGGTATTATTTGAAATTATTTATGAACTATGAATGATAGTTCAATAATAAATAATTAGGAAATTATTTATGAAATTATGAATCACTTATGAATTTTCACGATAGGTAATATATAATTATTTATTATTGAATTATTATTCATAATTTCACAATTATTTATTACTGAATCACTTGTCAAAAGTTCAAAACCAAACCATTGAAATGAAATAACTCTTTCACATTTCAAACCATTTCACCATCGTAAGACACAATGCCATTCTTGGGGTGTACCACTCCATACCGGTTGAAAATCGCTGCCTCAAGGAACCGTTAATGCTAAGGAACCGGGGCGAAAGGCTAGAGAATGCCCAGGAAAAATGACTAGATCTTTTTACTAATAATAACGTGTTGTCCATTTTTTTCTGTTTAAATGGTTAAATCTTTGTTGTATTTGCAATAAAGAGCTATGCACCAGATGTCCAAAAGAATGCAGAAAAATTATGCATTTGTGCAAATTCTCCAGTAGTTTTTATATTTATTATGCCTTAGGACTCCGGATAACATCGTGTAAACCATAGAAATATATTTCTGATGAAAAGGCAATTGAAGACAAAATATTCAAGAGGATAAAAAAATGTTCTGAAGTTTGAAATGAGAGTGTGGCGGACATTGCTAGCGATAAAGCGGGCAATCAACGAATAAATCTGCCCAAGTGTTTACTGCTGTAGACATCAAAGTACTTGAAAGCAAGTGACAGGGTGCTTTGTGTGCCAAGACTTCGGCTGAGCTCGATCCTATCATGAAATGCCAGCACTCACGTGATTATCAATTTAACCAATCAATTATTAATTTTGCCCTCGAATTCGACCAATTCGAGTGCAAAACCCATTTCTTTCCGATCTCTGTTAGGGTGGTTTGGACAATTCACTCTGCATAGCGATATTGTCATGCAAGGACCTGCACGAATATGTCCCCAAAGAACCTGAAGTCGTGATAGCATGATGCATATAGGGTAACTGTTAATGTGTAACATATGTGTAGATTAAATAATTGTTGTGTCGTCAAATAGTGTCGATATCAACCTTCTGAGAAACAGAACCAGCAGGGTTGTAACTCATTTTTAAGCCTCATGGCAAGTGCATAGTATTGAAAGTTTAAGATAACATGACATGTTGAATAGCGGATAAATTTGAAATTTCTTTAAACTTGAAAATTGCTCTCCTGAAAATGTTTGAAAAGGGCATATCATTATGTGCCCTTTCCTATGATGCCGTAGATCTTCAATTTTATATTACGGATATTTAGGCTAACATTATGCACGGAAAAGTTATTTTTGAAAAGCATCAGTCATTCTTTGAAATGTATCCCTATGTATTGAATCATATTTTATCTTTTGGGATTGAAATGAGAAGTATGGTTTTAGACTTCATTTATTCTTTCCTCATATGGTGACCATTTCCCCATTACCCTAGTTTTAGAATCGAAATGTTGTTATTCAGTCTAAAGAAGCTCGTGTATGAATTAGAAACAAATCATGATTCTTGATGATCAGCGACTCTTGTCTATTATAAGTTATTACCAAAATGATTTTGATTACCTAATTTCTACAAACGTTGGTGTTGGAATGGATTTCGACCATGAACTTTTTGTGAAACATCCATTAAACTCCAATTTACTTCAAGAACATGACGAGATATATTTTCTAAGAATGAATAATGCATCTTACATTTAAAGGGTGGAAAAATATAATAGATCCTGCAGTACAATGTCAGAAAAGGTTTCCGTGCGGAACACCCTGTGTTCCCCCACAAGAAACGTTTTCTATAAGAGCGAAGGGAGAAGAAGACTAATATGCATTTCAATGAACACGGGTGTGATGATGACTTTGAACAATGGAGGTCGTGCCACATAGGAATAGGTTAAGAACACAATGAGCTACAGAAAGATGTATAAACTCATCTTCTAGTAAGAAATAAGAATAAGAACGGAATGTGAATAAATTGGCTTGTAAACAAAGCATATAGGCGTTTGTGCAAAACAATACCTTCTATTCGACAATCCCTTATCTGGTAACCTTTAGCAAAATGTACCCAAACTCATCAGACAAGTTATTATTTCTCTCGAAAATATTAAATGCATTTTAAGTAGTTTGACCTCCGTTATAAACATTCTTCAGTTTGATGTCAGAAACGATGTACTTAGTTCTTGTTGCATTCGAAACCACCGATTTCATTGTTTTAATGGTTAGGAATACTGTTTTAGTATTGTTCGTCAGTTAGTGGTCGTGCATGGAAATCTAGCGCAATATATGCCGTACTTAAAAATTGTCTAGTTATTTTTCAATAAAAAATTGTGTCAGAAATTTAAAAATGACACTGGAAGAATTTAGTTTTTATGGTTAACTTTCTATCATCAATTATCGAAAAAGAAGTCATTGAAAAATGAAAAATGGTACAATATACAAAAAAAATGTGACAGGACAACAAAAAGAAACTAAGAGAAACAATGGTACTTTTCAGACTTAGAGCTGGACATGATTGCTTTGCAGTTCCTTTGAGAGAATTGGAATACATTCCTTCAGGGCATGCATTGGGCCGTGGTAACCCTGTTGGAAGAGTAGCGGATTAGGGTTGCGAGTTCAAACCTAGGTCCAACAAAAGACAGTCATATACGAGGGGGCTGGTGCACGTTAAATCCGCCGTGGCCTCAAATGTCTTCACGTGGAGTGATGTTGAAGTGTGGAGAGTGGGGTGCCAGCTCATGTGTGGCCACGTCATCTGACCGTGGTTCAAAATTACGGGGTGTTGTCCTTGGATCTTTTCCTTCGAGATTGATACTGGACTGTCGCCAATAGCCCGTTGTTTTGATCCAATGCTGCATTAATTCAACTACTATCAGGAAATGCACACATTGAAGAACTTCCAATTCCAGCATGGATGAGTATCATCTCCTAGTCTTCCCAGCCCTGGACTCCTCAACATCAGGCCCCAACCTCTGCAAGCTCTATTGGGATGCAAGAGACAAGATGAGCCTCTACATTTGCACAACATATTTAAGTGTCATTGACGTTACTAATAGAAGGGACGTATTCAGAAGGAGAGCCCATCTGAAATATTCTGAAATCCATCCCTAAAATATGTCTGGAATTAAAAAGAAATTAAATATATATATATTGAAAATAACAATCAGCAGAAATCGAAGTGTCGATAATCGCACAGATAAAAATGTATAGAAATGACTGAATGCAATCTAAGAATTGCTAAAGCAATATTCATTTTTCATTACTGCAATTAAATTGGAATAGGGAACTGGAAAGTGAAGAATGGGCAATAAGGTGGGCCGAAAAGTCGAATTCCTCCGGAACTAATTCTAATAATGAAAACAGCTTGGTAGTCTACTTCGAGTGAATATAGTTTTTTAATATTTTCGAAATGAAAATTTTTGCAGTGAAGATACTGGGGTTAAGTTCTCCAATGCTGGTGTTTTGGTAGTCCCACAAAACAATGAAAACTGAAATAGGACCAAGTTTGTTTTTAATGTTTGACGCGTAATGAACTTCCTAAAATTTACGAGTTTCTACAATCGAAAACCACTGTTTTGAGTCGCCTTAACCATGTGATAGAAACCTTCGGCTGGAGCGAATTCAGGGTCTGTCTTGCGGGACTGTCAAAAGGGCAGAATTCCAAAATTAGAACTACGGGTCACTAAGATATTTTTTAATTTCGGAAAAAAAATTAATAAATATGTATATCTGATGTGGACTACCAAACTGGTTTCACTTTTGGAATTTGTTCCAGCAAAATTCAATTTTTTTAGGTCCACCCTATTGAGCAATTTGTGAATTGTCTGTCCACTCAGCTTTTTCTCTATTAACTGCTTGTAGATGTATTATAATATCTGAAAATGTTCCCCAGGCCACTGTTATTTTGACATATATTTCTAGCAATATGCCGATAGCGAGAATTTAGATTCTGACATTTTCCAGTGGTACGGCCCTGCATATTTTACTCGCACATACCTCCTCGAGATATCCCAGAAAATCTAACGCAACAGCACTTTCTCCGAGAAAGAATTTGTAATCTATTCATCATTAATATTAGATGTCTTTTACCCGTATTACACTGTGGGCGGGTTACTACATGAATATCATACTCCCTGTACACGTTACCGGAAGATTTTGTTACCTGTCCCGTTTGATAAAAATCGAGATGGAAACGAATAGTGTAATAATGATCATGTCATACATCTGACACATTTTAGCATCACGATGAAGGCTCAAAGGTCATAAATCCCATTTCAATCCCTCCTACTCCATTCTTCAGGACGACACCGTGAAACCGCGCCCGATATTTTGATTAAGCTTTAATCTGGTTTTGGGGTTGCGAAAAAGTTTCTTACTCGCATCAGTAATTATAGGAATTGAAGTTATTAATTTATTTTGAAGATTGCCAACATTTGCAGCATATTAATGTTTAGGAATTCGAAATAATCGCCTTATTTTGGGAATTACTGCATTTTGTGATTTAAAGAACGAGCTTTGGTGAGTGTCCAGGAGCATCAAGAACTGTAGAATAAATGAGTCTTTTCTTCTTGTAGGTTGTGCGTATAACCATTAAATATTTTCTTGTTTTCTTCTGGTTGCTGCGCAAAACCATTAAAATATTTTACTTCAATCAATGATCCATTGGAGCTAAATCTGGAGAACTATTGTTAGGTAGGTAGTTAATAAATGTCGCAATGGGGGAGCAACACAACTGGCTATCGGCGATGGTCCGAGATAAATCCAAAAGGGAGATGAATCCAAATGAACCATGTTGAACCATGGTCAGATGACAAAGAGTCACCACCTGAGCTGGCAACCCAATTTCATAATTTTCACACCATGCCAACGTAAGGACACTTGAGGCCACGATATATTTAATGTGCACAAGCCCCCAGTACACGACGGTGTTTGGTTGGACCTACTTTCGAACTTGCACCCCTCCGGTTGCTAATCCGTTACTCTTCCAACTGGGCTACCTCGTACCGGAAACTATTGAGAGAGGCATAGAAGAACCCTGATGATTAAAGTATATATATATGTGTCTCGGAAAAATTATTTTGTTTACCCATTTTATAAACCATATTATCTATTTATCGTAACATCTATCATCCCTTATATTTGGTACCCCTCAGGGGAGGTATAAAAAGAACAGGGGCCTAAAGGGTTTTGGGTCCCTAGGAGTTAGTGCCCCAGTCTCTTTTTACATTGATCATGCAATCTATCGAATGAACTACTTACCATAAATATTTGGCTATCCATTTTATCTGTATATTTGTAATATTTATTCCTATTGTTTCACAAGGGCCCGGGACCCAATTATAGAAATATTGGGGGAGCAACCCCTCCATTTTGTTTACCCATTTTACAAACCATATTATCTATTTTTCGTAACATCTATCATCCCTTATATTTGGTACCCCTCAGGGGAGGTATAAAAAGAACAGGGGCCTAAAGGGTTTTGGGTCCCTAGGAGTTAGTGCCCCAGTCTTTTTACATTGATCATGCAATCTATCGAATGAACTACTTACCATAAATATTTGGCTATCCATTTTATCTGTATATTTGTAATATTTATTCCTATTGTTTCACAAGGGCCCGGGACCCAATTATAGAAATATTGGGGGAGCAAGGGGTTCGGTCCCCTATGACTTTGTGATCCTGAGAAATGCCTCTCGTCACATAAAAGCTAAATTCGAGAATATCTGTTATAATGAAAGGTTGGGAGAGCTAGACGATGTAAGTGTAAATACTAGCAGCGTATGCACCCGATTGAGAATAATAAAAGTTCCTTCAAAAATATTATATGAATTTTATTATACTTTAATCACAAGTGTTTGTTTATAAGTATTGTGAATTTATAAGTATTTATTAAAACTTACATGTTTGAAGAACTAAGCGATATGAGATGCTCTTTAGGTTTGACATCTCTACTCGACAAGTTCAGAACAAAATGAATGATAAAATAAGAATTAATTGATGCATGTCAACAGGATCACATCTTTTTTCTATTTCGATTTTAATATTACGGGTTTGGGAATTTTACAAAGAAAGTAGTTTTTTTTTCTCGAAATTTCTAAGTTCACTAAAATTTTTTTATTTTCTAAATTATGCTAAGTTCGAAACAAAACTATTCATTCTACAGTTCTTGACTCACTGTTTTATGTTGATTCATTCACCGTTATCTGTCCATAAACTACTCCCTACTCTGAGATTATTTCCTGTTGGGGAATTGATTCTTGCTCTCAAACTGTTCCGACCCTGTTCTCCGTTCTCGGAGCTGTTCTCGATGAACTAACTGTTCGCGAAGCTGATCTCGCTGACGGCTCCCGAAAACTTCTCAATCTGTTATCGACTGAACCAAACCCCGATGTTTGATGAATTTGCGAGATTAGCGTAATAATTGTGAAATTTTATAATTGTTAGGCAATGACGTGGTGATGAATTTTTAGTTTTAAACAAATTTAATTTTTTTTTCAATATTACTCATCAATATTTTGCTGACCAGCTTTCTCTCTGCGGTGTCGCCTCTATTCGTTCTTAGGATTTGCAATGCTTTTAACTTTATTTTAAAACCAAATTTTACAAAATGGAAAGCAAAATTTCAAATGTGTGGACATACAACATTCGCTGTAAAAGGGAGATTCGGATCGGGTGTTATGCTCTTTCTATAAGTTTGGAAGGGATCTCATTAAGTCAGCTATTACGATTTTAAAGACATATCGGAAACAAGCATCCACCATAAAACTAATGTGTTGAAAAGCGAAAGTTATTTTTTTTACTTGTATTTTTCATGTTTTAAACGTGTTTAGATAGATTATATAATAATTAACCTGTTTTACTGACAAATTAATTTCACTTTCCAAGTGGTAATCCCGGTATGCGGTTTTTAAGTGTTTATAATCTTTTAAAAGTCAACTCCCTATTGCATAACGTAATTTAAAATTACGTGGTATTGTCCTCGGATCTTTCTCTTCGGGATGGATCACGGACCGTCGTTTCATTGACTTAAATGACCATTTTGTTGACTTAAAAATATTAGAATCTAAAAAAAATTATTACTTTCGTTTACGAATTTGTTGTCCTAGGCACCTCTTATCTGTTTGGGAAACTGTACTTGAGATGGTTCAGATGTGGGACATAATTAGTTGCCACCTGGGACCCAGACAGAATTTAAACGTTTCGATTTGCAAGAACTTATTCAAATTTATGGATATATTCTGATTTCTTTTCTTAATTACTGATAGTTTGGCGCAGCTTGGACAGATTTTCCCCTTACGCCATAAAAAATCAATCAATCGATTAACAATACGAAGACTCCAAATTATTTTATCTTTCGTTTTCTTCCGGTCAAAACTAGAGAAAAACTCACCAATAGAAAAGCTAGCAGAAGAGTCATATTGTATTTTGTTTATATATGCATGCCTACAAAGTACAGTGGTACCTTGAGATACGAGTGCTTTAACATACGAGTTTTTTTAGATACGAGCCGTCACTAGGTAGGTCGATTTTTTGCCTTGAGTTACGACCCAAAATTTGAGATACGAGCCTGCTTCGGTGACGTCACAGCCACCACTCCTCTCTGATTCCCGAGTCTTGCGCGTCGTTCACTTCACATGTTTACCTCACCTGATGACAGTTAACATCTGTCACAAAATCAATCAATTTCTTAATGACATTTATTGTCAACTGCCACCGGGAAGCCCGAGTCCCATTCTTCTTTTTTTTTCATTTTTTCTCCGACCAAATGCGTCAATTCTGAAAACGGATAAACGGGGTGATGTAGTTATTTAGCTAATTTTTTTTCGCATAACCATGAGTCTAAAGAAGGTGAGTGTAAAGAACAGTGGTAAGAAAAGGAAAAAGGTAATATCCATGGAATTAAAGAGTGATAATATACAAACACACACATGAGCAAGGCGTAAGAGTAATAGACTTGGCAACACAGTACGATCGCACTACTTCTACGATATGTACTATTCTGAAACAGGACTCGAAAAAGGCTATAACTCCTGCTAAGGTTATAACTCCTGCTAAGGTTATAACTCCAGCTACAATATTTGTTCATTTTAAATACATTATTATAAAAACTTGGAGTGGTTTTTGGGGGCTAGTACGAATTAATCTCATTTCAATTCATTTCAATGGCGAAAATGGATTTGAGATACGAACATTTTGACTTACGAGCTCGGTCATGGAATGAATTAAACTCGTATCTCAAGTAGTGATGGGAGTATTCGAATACAAAAGTACTCATGTACTCGATACTTAAAAGTAATCGTTGTACTCGATTCTTTTCCAAAATATTCGAATACCGAAGTACTCGGATCCACGGTATTCGAATACAAGAGTATTCAGATACACGTATTCGATTACAAAAGTGCTCGGATCCAAGGTATTCGAATACAAGAATACTCAGATACAAGTATTCGAATACCAAAGTACTCGGATCCAAGGTTTTCGGTTACAAGAGTACTCACCCTAGTATTCGGATGCCAAAAGTACACACTTTGTGTATTCGAATATCAGAGTATTCATCTTAAGTAGTGATGGGAGTATTCGAATACAAAAGTATACTCATGTACTCGATACTTAAAAGTACTAGTTGTACTCGATTCTTTTCCAAAGTATTCGAATACCAAAGTACTCGGATCCAAGGTATTCGAATACAAGAGTTTCAGATACACAAGTATTCGGTTACAAAAGTACTCGGATCCAAGGTATTTGAATACCAAAGTACTTGGATCCAAGGTATTCGGTTACTAGAGTACCCATCCTAGGTATTTGGACACCAAAAGTACTCACTTTGTTTTTTGAATACCAGAGTATTCATCTTAAGTAGCAGTGTCACGTTGCATGGATATCCATGGTTCTCGTTAGTGTTATGTTTCTTGCCTCGATTTTGCTTTTTCCAATTTTACATGTCCTGAAAATGCACGTAATGAAGTGTCGAAAAATTCCATCGATTAAGGGATTGGATTTGAAATTTTCTGGAAGCAATTTCCCGAACAGGCAGGCTTAATTATCAGTATATTATACAATGGTTTGCCTTTTATTTTTGAAAATCAAGCTGGAAGTTTTTTAATTTCAACTATATTTTAAATTTTAATTATTTACATTTAATTTTTTTAAATTTAATTTTCAAGCTTTTTTATTTCTGACATTTAAAATATATCTGAAAATAATACATAATGCTTGATGTGCTTTTCTTTTTTTTCAAGTAAAGAACATTATTTTATTCTTAAGATGGCAGTTATTTTCTTTAAAATATCTGACAATAACTAAAATTTTCTTTAAAAATATCTGACAAAATCTTTATTATGATAGTAAAATGATTATGAATACTTTTTTTCTGCTTTGACTCTACCTCTTTTCATATCTTCGTACTCCAAACCAGAGTAAAAGTGGCTATTTACTCTGTGCTCCTAACAGTGGTTGCAAAAATAAAAAGTAAATTTCCAGGAACAAGATTTGTTTATTTAATGTAATTTATTTTGTAAATATTTACGGAACCATTCTTGTACTTAGATCAACCTGGATGTGTCACTTTTATGATAAATTTAGAGAAATAATTTTGAAGTTTCAGATCTGTTATCAAAAGAAACAAAATATTTTTACATTCATACAAACTTTTTAAAAATGTCTTTAAATAGTTTTGTATAAAAAGTTTCATTCTTATCATCGGGGCCCCCTCCAAAATAAAATTCTGGCTACGTTCCCTATTAAAAGTGATTTTTTACGATTTCCTCAAAATATAGTAGAAAATCAAATCTTTCCAATGCGAAAACTAAAATTTGAAAATCATGATTTGTAAAAGCAAGATAAAAATATTTGACACATATTTATAATTGCAGAAAATATATGCTTGACCAGAAAATTCAGCAATTTGTACATGGGATTAAATTTTGTTCTTCAAGTATCACAGCTTCCTTATTTGTTGTCACTGAGCCTCATTTCCACAAACTGACGGAAAAGACAACACAGTATAGTCAACTATCATAATCATCCATTGTGCGACTTTGCATAAGGAAGTACACCCGTGATCTTAAATCGGTAATCAGTCAACTCTAGTGGTACCTAACATCTATCGAATTCAACTACAGGGTCTCCTCGACTTACGACCGAGTTCCGTTCCGACTAACAGGTGGTAAGTCGGAATTATATTTTAAACACTATTTTCATTCAAACGGGTCGTCATCTGACCGTGGTTCAAAATTACGTGGTGTTGTCCTCGGATCTTTCCCTTTGGGATTGATCCCGGACCGTCACCAATAGCCCATTGTGTTGCTCCAGTGTGACGTTAATTGAAATACCCAACCCATTCAAACGGGTTATATAAATTGTACATAAAACACAAAAATTTGATCAATGTACGTATAATTATTGTACATAATGTGAAAAATACATAATATGCACTCTATTGTTTCTTTTTGACCTTTGCAATGTAGTTATCTTTCTTTATATACTATTTTTTTATGGTCGTAAGTGCGGATGGTCGTAAGTCGCATAGGTCGTAAGACGAGAAGGTGTACTCTAAATCCTGGAGAGGGAGTTGTGTGGTTAACTTAGCTTCCCTCACCACAAAAATGAACTTACAAAACAAAAGAAAAAAACAGTGTAATTTACAACAATCTTTATTTCTTTTTTTTAGCCAAAATTGCATTGCCTTTCTCGTACAGAGCTATTTACTCTGCGCCTTTCACGGATCTTGCTCAAAATTCTTTTAAGTAAAATGGTTTAAAACATCCTAATTTAGACTAAAATATTTGCTTTTGTGAAATGGCATCAAGACTGATTTGTGTTTGTTTATTTTCCTTGATGTTATTATCGCCAAAAGATGGCGACTGCCAGTACGAGTAATGCTATAATTCGGCAAGGTTCAGCATGGTTTCAACGAAAAGTAAATTTGCGACCAGTACACAGAGGCTGTCATTTGGTAACAGATGAATTGCTAAAGCAGATTCCCGAAGTTTCAAAGTTCTCTGTGGGCCTCTTCCATGTTCAAAGTGAGATTTAAAATTTGGAGAGTAATTAAAATTTCATGTGATACTATTTTGTACAAATGTAATACGTATATTTCTAAGATAAGAAATTATTATTCAGTGAAAAAATAACAATTTTTGGACCGAATTTTTTAGTTTTATTTTCTTTTTGGTGCTACATGTTTAGTAAAAGTGCCGTTATATCAGAAGCGAAATTTATGTGGCAAATTGACTTGCGCGACAAACCAAAACTAAGCCCGAAATGAGGTTTTTCGTTGCGGCAGAAAACCTGATTCTTTGATTTTTAATCCATTCATAATTTGAACCAAGATCTCGCTTAGACATCACGGTACCATTGCCAATCGTCGATAAGTGTAAAATATGTTAACCCTTCGTAGGTTTGCTACATGCACTTCCACTTGCTCTAAGTGAAAGGCATCCAATATGGCGGCCTATTCAAATATCCCTTTGGCGACGAAAATTTTAGGCGAAGGCCGATACCGTGTTCTTTAGTTTTACCAGGATCTCAAAGTATGAATGCCAAAATTAATCACATTGAGGCTAAAATTTGCCTGTAATTCGTGGTTTTAGCGATTTAGCTTTTCGAATTTATACTGTTGGATCTTTCACTTGTCAAGAAATTGCCTACAAATTTTAAAGAAAGGTCTTGATGGGGTGATTTGCATTCATCAACTTGTTTTTATAAGCAGTTTGTACTATAATTAATCACAATCAAGTTTCATATAACCCGCATCTTGTGAAAATTTCTTTTATCTATTTTAATTATCTATAAGCTGCCATCTTAATACTATTTTCCGGAGGGTTGCGATTTCAAATCCAACCGAAGACAGTCGTGTACAAAGGGGGCTGGTGCACATTAAATCTGCCGTGACCTCAAATGTCCTCACGTTGGCGAGGTATGGAGAGGGGTGCCAGCTCAGGTGTGACCCCGCCATCTGACCGTGGTTCAAAATTGCGTGGTGTTCTCGATCTTTCCCTTTGGGTTTGATCCCGAATCATTGCCAATAGCTCATTGTGTTGCTCCAGTGCGATGTGAATTAAAAAATAAATAAATACTTAATACTATTTGGGTTAAATCCTAGTTTACAGTGCAGTTGCTTAAGCTCACCACTGCTTATCTTGTGAGAGCAATGCCAACTCTTACCAATTTGGCATTGGTTGTGACAAAAATTTGAAATCATGCAAAGGCTGCACAATTAACTCGTATTTTACCAATGATATTTATGCTATTTGAATTAATATGGTCTTAATTTATTTTAGTTATGCATACTTCTGCAAGCCTGGCATTAAATGAGGTAATTTCCTTACATTCCTTTTTCTCTTCTGCTATCAATCTAATTATATGAATAGTCATTTTACAATTGTCTTACCTGATGCATTTAAACAAGTCATTAATGTGATGCATTTAAACAAGTCATTAATGTAGGATTTTGTATTGACAATAGATGCCACTGATGACATCTGGTTACTTACTGTTTTCGTAATGTTTTATTCAAATACAACTTTTTTGTCTTGTAAATGACGCTGATGAAGAATGTCACATGAATTTGTTTTATCCCTACCCTTTACTTTTGTGTGTTCCTAGTAATAAACATAGTGATAAACATTGTGAGATTAGAGCAGAAACTCATTAACTGACAAAAATAATTTATTTGCTATACAGCTGTTTAGTGACTAACTTTTAGTTTATAGGTCAAAAAATAAAAATAAGTATTTTGATAATGCTATTTAAACAGATTATAATATGATTATATTTCTCATTGTGAAAATAAGCATTTAGTGTTTGAAGAAATGTCAGTTATTGAGTTTCTGCTCTTAAGTTGACGACATGGTTCTTTAATTAAGTCCTTAGCATTAATTTAAGAATCTCAAAATTTGAGGGTACTGACTGGACAGGAAAATGACACATTAGGTTACAATTTAGCGATGGCAATGAAGACAAGTATTTCGATGACGTAAATTCAACGTTGATGTGAAGACGGACACTAGGATTACATGAATTTAATGAATACATGGAGACGAACATTTGGATGATTTCAAGACAGCCAAGTTTTAAGATGACATGTTTTCAGTTATATATTTACTAAGTATAACCCATGTTTTGTTTTATATTTAGACATGACATCAAGCTCTAGACACAAAACCCCTAGGGGCTTTCTAATATTTTTATGGTTGGGGTATGACCCCAACTGTATATCAACTATTCAATTAGCAGATAACCAGAATGCAGTGCATAGTAGCTTAACTCACTCATTAGATTGTAGGGCCATTGTGGCAAGAGATAGGATGATTCCTAGGGCACCAATATTTCTATGGTTAGAGCCTAGTCTTCCCTTAAACAGTGGCTCAGTGGGTTTGCCCACTGCGCTAGCAATGTGTGAGTTGTTGACGTGCAGGTTTGATTTCTCTCTGGGGTGTATTTCTCTCTTCTGTGTCAGTAAAACTTCTATTGAATGTGTTCATCCATTACTTGATTTTGACCTTTGCTGTCCAGATTCGAAGTATGTATGCAGGTTTACTAATTGGTGCCATGACTAACTGGGATGACGATTACACTTTCCATTTACACCGAATGAAAACGTTCAGTGATCCATTTTTTGTGATGGAAACACATATCAAGGGCTGAATTCCATCAAAAATCAGCATAATACAGGAACAGTGTTTTATCATAGCAATGTCTGAAAATGGATTGAAAAAGCTAAAAAATTGTCACTCGAGTATTACATATGAAGGATTTCAAATGACTTCAAATTCTCTCTGTTAATATTTTAAAAAACTTATTGTATTAAATTTCTGAATGTATGTTTCATACTTTTGATATTTTTCTTTCAGAACTGGGATCCTCATGTACGGTAAGATTTTTAATTCTTATTTGGATTTCTTCAAATTAGAGTTTAAGAAACTATTTTCCATTACTTGCTTTCTGAAAATCCATGCTGCAATAAAGTAATTTTATCTTTGCTTTTAATGTGTAAATCATGTTAATTGTTGGTAATGAATTATGTTGTATATTATGATCAAACAAATTGAAACATTACTGTGGGATTTAATGGTTGTTTAATGTAGATACACAATCAGCTAACCAATCACAAATATTACATATGAACAGATCAAAAGATATAAAGAGAATGCACTTGGTAGCATAAGATAAATTGATATCAGTTTCTCATAAATTGTGGCATCAGTCAATCGAGTCAAATGATGAGCTAGTTACAACAAAATACCAAATGTGGGACTAATTAAAGTAACATAGTACAGATGAACTTTCATGTGTAATAGGTATAATTTAAAACCATTGTTATATCTATTTCTTATGCCTATGGTAGAGTTTATTTTTATGTATCTCAATGCTTTATCATGCTGATGAGCCAGGTTAGATAATCTTACCAGGTTTAGATAATCTTTTTTGTTTATTCTAACATGAACTTTCTGATATAATAACTGAGAAATGCTATATTTTTGTTTCAAAACTTACTCACATGCTAATACTAAAATAGATGGTAAAATTTTTTACTGTAACAAATTTAAATAATTAATTGAACTTTGTAAAGAAGTCTTGCAGTTATGAAAAATTATTTGAATGGTATCTAATGTGCTGTATTCAAACTTGATTTTAAAATTTAATTATTAAAAAATTAAGTTATTATTTAACATTTAAAAATGTTTATATCTACAGTGCTGACATGGAAATGTTCTTAACACAACTAGTACCTGAAGTAAGTTTGGCATTTTTCTGAAATGATTATCTTTCTGGCATTTGTTCCTTTTCAATATAATTTCAAATTACTTTCAATGCATAATGACATTTTCAATGATTACTCACACAATTATGTTGATATATTGATTCTTTTTGTGATATTTTAATATTCCCTGAATACATTAAAATGCTACTGCTTACACTTTTTAATTGGAACTTTTGCGTTAAGTAAACTCTAGGCTGCACAGGTTCGATTCCTGTCAGATGCATTCCTTTCTGAGTATATTTCTCTCTTCTGTGCCAGTAAAACTTTCATTGTGTGTGCATGTCTATTACTTGATATTGTATGCCTTGTGCAGCATGGCCAAATATGTAACTGACTAGTATTAATCGATAGTAATAGCTGCCCCCACTGGGCCAACCATTCATAGCGGTTTCCCTGGAAATCCTTTGAACAAAAATTGGATGACCTGTGCTTTGCTAAGCTGAACTGACCGTTCGTAATGGGTTTCTTATTCTACTTTCTTTTTGCTTCTTATTTCATCTACGTAATTTTTTGCACATAGCATTTACTACTGACAAGTTACAATTTTACTGATACAATGTTTGCGACTTCTGTTGCTCTCTGTATTTTCTTAATTATATACGTGTTTTTCTCTTTTGTGACTTTTCACTGCTGGCATTTTTATTTACAATGGTCAGTTCAAATATTTTTGTAATGGTAAAGTGTTTTCAATATTATTGCCAATTTCTTCTGGAGATTTCAGTATGGAAATAGTGATGTTTTATGTAAAGCTACCAGGGATAGTTCAGTAGTCAGTGAATCAACAGCAAATTGTTATACACAACAAGCATTCACTTTTACTATATCAGCACTGTTTGAAAATAAGCCATATCTCAGTTCTTTCTTTCTATTTTTATTCCGTACATAGCTAAAGAATTATCTGGAAGATAATTCTTTAACTTTTCATATATGGATTATAATGCACTATAAATTTTAGTTTGCAGTTAGACTTTCTTATTGAATATCGTTTTGCTAATGTCGGGTGTTCACTAGTATCCTGAGTAGAAAGTATTGTTGCTACTGAAATATTCATTCTAAATACGGTATTAAGATGGCTTTATTTCAATCTTTGCTGAAACATACTTAACAATTGAACTAAATGAATGTATTTGCTGATGGACATCAACCAACCTCTCTCCACAAGAAAATTCTTTAGCAGATCTTTTACCTGACAGTTCATTACAATTAAAGTTTTTACAATACAACTGACTTTTGACTATCCGTAATACAATAATTTGACTGTCCTGAACTTGCGAGAAAAACTTTAAAGTGCTGTGTTTCCCACAACTTACTTGTGTTAAACTGCATTCTCTCAGCTCAAATATTTTGTTCACATTTAGATTAAAGTATATATTTAAATTTTTTTAAATTATTTTATTATAATCCTTGTGAAGTGTAAACATTTTATAATCTATTTTAACATAGATACAAATATTCTACTTCCTGTATTAAGTTGAAATATAAGGATACGATCACTATGGTCCTATGCAGTTCTCATGTGCCCTATTTAATTTTAAAATCTCAAGGGATCTCTGAAAAAATTTAAATTTTCAAAGGGATTTAGTGACTGAAAAGTTTGGGAACCATTACTCTATGCTGAGGTTTGATGTGAATTTTGAATGATGTAGGTTTCAATCAATTATTTTAAGACTCAGTTATATTTTAACACTCAAATATTCACAATCCTTAAATTTAATTTGTCTCGCATAATTTATTTACATGTTCACAGGTTAGTGATCATTCGAAAATTTAATAAATTAGATATAGATAGCATAAAATCTAAAAAAGTCTTAAAATTAGTTTGAATTTGAAATGTGGGGGTCTCATACAACAAAATGCGTTAATACACGTAACTAGTGTTGGGATTACAGTGTTCCTGAATTGTTTTTCCGAATTGCTAGCAGTTTGTTTTTGCAATTCTAAGCAAGTGGGCAATAACCTGAGAAATATTTAAGGAATCATAAACTACATTTTAGCTATAAAATATTTTTAACTGCAATTTTGCAGAGCTTAATGGAGGATATTTCATGTCAATGGTTCTTGTGCCATGAAACAAACCAACCCAAACATCTCAATGGATATGGAAAACATGATGGTATATCAGAATTTATCCTAGCATTAATTAACATGCATTCTACATCGTTTAATTGTCTTTTTATTTGATCTTCAAACACAAAAGATAATTTCTTTGCTTTTTTGCCATTGATTATCATTTTATAGCTTTCTTTAGCTTGCAGCATTGATATATTTTGTGTGTAATAAGTTATAATTTTTTTTAGTCAACACCTTTCAAACATTCCTGTGAAGGTCCTGATGACATGGTAAGTTTGATTTATATCACTAATAAATCTTTAGAATTTTTTGCACTGTATGTACACAAAACACATTAGTATATTGGTACTTCATTTACTATTTATTACACATTAGAATACTATTTCATTATATACTAATACACATTAATGCATTATTATAGTATGTTGTGTTATTAAAAGTAATTCTGAGTTTCACAAAGAATATATATTGACAGGAAAATTAAGTAACAGGAAAGTATATAAACCTTGTAAGTCTTTAAATTAAAGTTTTTCAGGAGTGTTAAAAAACTGGATAACAAATTTGAGACCAAGTGTGAGATGTTTAAAAATTTGCTGATAAGGGCTTTATAACAGATGTAGACACAGGAGCTTTTAAAACAAGTTTTACAACAAGCCAAATAATATTTAAACCTCATTAACCAAAAAGATTGAATTCATTAGGTTTTGATAGTAAAATGATGGTACAGTCATTAAGACGAACTCAGTTAATACGGATTACTGATAATACTAACTAAATTCCAATGCCTATCAAAATGGATATTCAAATGTTAACTCATTCATTTAGGAAGGATTCCGATTACACTAATCACTGGTTAAGATGAACAAATTTTTGAAACTTAAGGACAAACAGATGTTTTTCAATTATTTTAGAAACATTAAGGGACTCCAAAAGTGTAGATTTATTTGTGGAAGAGAGTGAAGAAGAAAGAATAAATGAAGATTCTGAAGAAGACAAAAGAATAATCGTGCCTTCAAAAGAAGTTACTATTGACTTAGAAATTGTTCACTGCTTTTTGTTACTCAGTGAAAAGTCATCTGCTCAATTAAACAGCATTGACTGCATCAAAGATTTTCATAAAGAATGTCATGAAAAACAAAACACAAAAATCAATAGCAGAACTATTTCAAGACAAAAACTGCATAATCCGGAAATATTTGTATTAAAAAATTATCTGTAATTAAGAATTATCTGTATAATCAAAAATCATCTGTATAATCTTTGTGATGGAGAATGCCATTTTTATCTGTGAACCAAGAATTGTACAGTAAGTAAATTGTGATTGTAAAGTAAATGCATTGACATTTTATTTTATTGTTGAAATAATGCTTTGTTCTGAATTTGGATAACACAAACTACGGACAATACAAATTTTTTTTGGGAAATTTGTCTCAATGAGGTTTGACTATATAAGATGCAACACAGAAAGTGAAGTTTCCATGATTTTTTCAACTGGATTATTCTGTTAAATGGATATTTGATTCAAAAAATTTCCTTTTTGACCCACAAAAATATTGATTATATTTTTATCATCACTTCAAAAATTTATTTCCCAGGTTTATTTTATCACTGCTTAGGAAATTTATTTCTCAGGTTTCTAATCTATTTTTATCTGTCTTAAAGTTCTTCACCAATCTTAGCTTAGTATAATGAAAGATAAATGCTTTTTCAGGATTTACAGCTTTTTCGTTGACTTAAATTATCCTAGTTAACATTTTTGTATCATTCTATGAATGTTGCTTTTAGTGTGATTTCAAAACTCGCTTGTATGGAATATATTTTAGAACTTGAAGTTTGACCCATGCAAATTCATAATATCCATGGTTGCCTTGGGGTTGTTGCACATACAGTCCTTTTTGACTAGAACAGCTATTATGGTTTTAAAAATCTGATTATTTGAACTTTGTTTCATACACTTCTGTTTATATCTCAATAAATATTGTAGGAAGTAGGTATTGACATAGCTGTTAATACCTACTTCCTACATTGTTATTCCTAACTGTTATCAGTACTTAATTCAGCTTTTGTCAGGTTTTTATGTCTGTAAAGTTACTTTTTGAAAGCTTTAACCTTAATTTTTTCAGATGCATGGATGTCATTGCTTTTTAACTTGGATTTGATTGATTTTCTCATTAAGTTTTTTATCTGTGAAAATCTTCACGCAACATTCTAACCTGTTGTAAATACCAAATTTTGACGAATGTTTCTTTATGTGAGAGGCTAAATCCTGGATTAAATCTTTCTTTGCCGCAATGATTCAGACAATCTTCAAGATACTTTGATTTGAATAGTTTTAAGAATCAGCTCTCTTCTAAGAACTGCTTGTTCTTTTCGTAAAAAGTAGAATATTTTTCATGAAATGACTTAGTAAGAAAGTTAGTTATGTATAATTTGAAGTTTGAAGTAAATAAAACAAAATTTCAGTTTTATACTCAAAATATATACCTCATTCATAACCACCTATAAGGCACTCAGTGAAGATTCATACTTATTTAAGGCTCATTTATACATGACAGAAATGATGTCCAAATAGACCATAAATTTTTGATTGATATATCATGCAATGATAGACTAGATTTATAACAAGAAGGTCCTTTCAAATCTAACAAGTCCAGTGTATACGGACTTTGTTTCTATTATTTTGAATTGCTTTTAATAAATATGAATTGATATTTGAGGGGTATTTGAAATGTAAGTGAAAGACGATTCATGAAATCTAGAAGTTCTCTTAATTAATATTCTATTGATGCTTATGTGGTCTAGGAAGTAACCTTTTTAAATTCTTTATTTGCAGCCTGCTCATATAAAAGCATGTTTCTTAGGATCAAGTTTGACGATTCCAATTACAGATGGGCAACTTAACCTTGGTACCTGGCAAGGTATTTGGTTATGTGAACACAGGAATAGAGCTGGTAAGCCACATTTTATACCAAAATTGCTAATACACTATATTCCACATATGTTTAACTAAAATTGCCACAATGTTGCTCCATCGTGTATTAGGAAATTTAGAAGAAAGATTTGCATATGGTGTGCCTTTCCTGTCTAATTTTCTAGTTCAAAATCCCTGTTTGTATGTGTATTTATACATATAAAAGAGTATTAGTTATAATTAATAGAACATATTATTTTTATATGTATAATTTATAGTGATGCACCTGCATTGCGATAAATTGTACATTTTTCAGAATGCATTTTTCTAACATACATAAACATTCCTCAAAACTGCATTATTAAGTTTCATTGTCTGTTCTTGAACTAAAATTTCAACATACATTGACTTAGATAAAAGTGAGAATGAATGATACATACATCAATTTTACTGAGTCATTTTCCCTCCAAATTTTCTACCACATTCAATTTATGCAAAGAGATTAAATTATTTGTATCAAAATACAGATTCTACTTATTGAAGGTAAACTTGAAGGTGTCTTATCGAAGGTCTACTTATTGAAGGTATTTTGTGTTTTGCAGAAAACTTGACTTTACTTTATGTATCACAGTTCAATATATGTCGGAAAGAAATAGTCAGTTAATAATTTAAATAGATTTAGTAAGCAAAACATGTCACAGATAAAATAGAAAATTTTGAGGAGCTATCTATCAATGCTTTCGCGACAATCATGATAATGAAACAGTCTACCTAAGTCAGCTCTAACAGTTTTTCCCAAATAACTTTTCAAAGATGTTTCCTTTTTGGTCACAGTCAGATATTTTAGTGATACTCCTTGCTACAATTCAAGGATGTGGTAGACTCTTAACACAAGTTGCATCACTTGTCAGATTTTCGATGAGACCCCTCGTGGCAAACTGTTTAACTCCTGAAATTTGATAACAATTTTTAAGCAAAATGTGACACTAAGGTGGCTTTAGTTAGAAAACAAATATTAGTATGAAAATTTTAATTATGTTTATATACGGTTTCCTTTTTGAAATATTAAATGTCTTGTATTTTTCCTGTTTCATAGGCTCACGGAAAGTAATTGTCACAATTAATGGAGCCCTGCAAGATTAGAAGGCTCTAATTTCGCTGACATGTTATAAAATGAGCATGAGATCTTCCTGGAATATTTACTTGTGGTGTTTCCTTTGCTAAGCTACAACTTTTTATGAAGTTAATTGTATTCTCCATTTATAAATATGATTATAAATATGAACTCATACTATTTGTACAGTATTTTGCTACATGAAAAATCAAAACTTCTTCCTATACCCAATGAAAAAAAAATGTGTAGTTGATATTTAGCTTTAATGATTTAATTGTTTAAGTATGCACTTGTTGCTAAATTTCATATAAAATCCAATTTTCAACTGTTAAATAAAATGTGAAACTCTTACATGTAATTCACCTGTGACATTTGTAGAAATAAAATATTCACTGAGATTTCGCATCAGTGGGTTGTTTAAAGAACTATAGAAAGCATTTGTGCCAAATATACATACCTTAGATATAGAATAGCTTAATTGTTTTGAATTATCAATTACATCTTAATTTCAAATGAAATATTCATCTATTTGCATTTATCTGCAATAAATCAAACTTTGGTTTGTGCTGATTATGAAAACATTCCAGTTACACTTCTAATTTTGTACCATTCAACAAGGTATAATATACTTCAATTTGTTTCATGAGAGGATTTAATAAAGGATCAGTTTTATTTGATTAGACTTGAGTGAGTATAAAATTTATTTTCAAAATCAAGATAAATAAAAAATTCCAATAGATTTGTTTCTAAAAGTGTTAGTGTTTGGTGAAAAATATTTATAAAATGTATAACTGGATTTAAAATATTTTTGGAATTATCTGAAACTTTTGTTCTAGATAATTACAAACTGGAATAAGTTTCAAGTTGCTTTTTTTGCATTTGACACTACCAAAATGTGTTGAAATTTACTAATCTGTTTAAAACTGCACTCAAAAGTATATTTTTCCCATCTTTATTTTTTCTATACTTCATCACATCAAAATTTTACATTATTTTTTCCAGTTTTTTTAATTTTAAAAGGAAATTCAAATCAAAATATTTTTTATAATACTCACATAGCTGTACAGTATAAAGAATTCAATTGTTGAAATATATTTTGATTTAAATAGGCATACAAACTTAAAAATACTTGACCTTTTGCGCTCTGCTTATTAAAATTAACTACTATATTGTCGCTAATACTGCAACATCTGAGTGCGAAGGGTTTATCCACATCTGAAATTAAATGCAGCTTATCATTGTATTATATGTATACATAGTTTTGATGGCATATTAGATAAAATTGATTCCATTTGGAAAAATGTGAATTGTTTCCTGTTGTATGTATAGCAGGAGAAATATTTCCTTGTTTTTTTGTATCACTTAGTTATGATTTACCAAAGATTTTAAAGACAAATGTTCTGAATTAGGAATCACTTTTGAGGGATAGCATACCTGCTAACTTTCCAAACGTTTTCCTGGAAAAATGGTTTTCCAGATGGAAAAAGTATTTTCAGGATTTTTCTCGGGTGAAAATATTCATGGGATGCCATTTCAGTTTTAACGGCAAACCATGAAAACAAACATTAGAATCAGTAGCTAGACTTGAAAAGATATTCTTTGGCTCTAATTTTTTTAAAAAAAATTACAAATATAGCTCCTAAACACACCCAGAAAGTTATAATTGCTCCATTTTGCATACAGTTGGTGCCATTTTCTGTAAAATATTGATAAATCGGATTTGCTGAGTTTGAAGCATATAACAGTAATAAAGAGCAAGGTTACTGTCTTTTTTCTGTTTTGAATTGCTTTCATTAAATCCAATTTGGTGCAATTATTGCATAATTTGGCTCTTAATTATCTTTAGTTAGTTTTCATTTCTGACAGTTCTGCATTGTTTTTTATACCGTAAAAGTCTTCCAGATTTTTTCTTTGAGGTCGGCAAGTGTGGGATAGCAATATTTTTTTTTGTTTTATTTACAGACAATAGGTTTATGATTGAAAATTGTTTACTTTTCAAGTAGGAAGGTGGTCTGCATTTTTAGCAGTGAGAAATTGTACATAAATTCTATGAACTTATTTCTAAGAATTTTTAATTCAGTTCAATTTTATTTAACAGAAATTTATGCTTTGTGTAATAAAATATTCATTCACTGTCAAAAGTATTTCAAAACATGTTCTTAATTTGTAATTTTTTTTTCAGTTTCCTAGAAACTAAAAGTTCATATCTGATTCTGTAATTTAAAAATGTAAACTTTTGGATTAATTTTAAATGCAGTTTTATTCCTTTTCTCCCAAGTACTATTTTCGGCACTGAATTTAGAAACTGTTCAAAATGCTCAATCCAGCCTTCGTGTCCTGAAGTGCATGCAAATGCAACTTGTGTATTTATAATTGTATATATTGTACAGTCAAACTCAATATACTATCTGAACCACAAGAACTGCTTCTGCCACAAAGTTTGCACCTCTCTGTTGCCTTAGAAACAGGCCCTATCTCATTGTCCTTTGGGGATGCTTGAAGAAATGTTTTCAAGTTGTCATATTGGCACACTGAAAAATTTGTGATTTTTATTTTTTTTCTAACACCTGGCCAATTGAACAGTATTCGTTATGGCATTACAACGATGGAATTCTGTGAACCGCTTTATGTTACCTTGATATCAAATAGGAGGTGGGTTCACGTTATATTTCACATGCATACCACAGATTCTAGGCACAACCCATTTAAAAGGCCACACATTCATATTTCAGAGGGATGAACATCCATGCCTTACCCTGGATTCAAACTAGGAACCTTTCGATTCAGAAGCCAGCACTTTGCCCACTAGATTGGTTAGCTGATTTTTACTTCTTGCCGAGAATATTTATAGTATATTTAGCTACCTTTTGCACTGTCGACATTCGTCAAAAACAAAATAAAGCTGACATCCACTTGAGTTGCTTCTACTTAAGATAAACGAATCCTGTTCCTATAGTGACTTGCCATCTCAACTTTGAGGTGGGAACAGGTCTTGTGGAAGACAGACAGTACTGTGGATTATAATATCATTAGAATATACTTAGGCATTTTAAAAATTAGTATACTTAGTTCTGATAGCAATATAGTGAACTTTGATATCATAATCTCTGTAATTTATTCATTTGTATGAAATTGTTTATATTGCATTTTAATTTCCTCTTGATCATGCAGTGAAATTATGTATATAAGTGGACATAGAGAATCAAATCAATGTGATTTTCAGTAAAAGAAAGTAATTCAATGTTTTTATTATTTTTTTCAAACTATTTGGAGGAAAATGCATTTAAACTTTTGGGTAGGTGCAAGCAATTTTTACTTTATATATTGTTGGCTTATACAAATGAAACACACCAAGTCAAAGTTTTCAAAATAACAGTTTTTTAGCTTTTCTAAACCAGAATGTGGTGATCTTAGACTGCTAAAGCCTTCTACGTTATTTTTTCTTTGCAAGGAGGTTAGATGTCTTCTCAAGAAACATTTGGCGAATGAAACTTGGGATTAGAATTTTTCCCTTCGTTTTCTTAGATCTGTTTTTTGATTTAGTGTGTTTCACTTGTAATATAGATATAATAAAATATAGTTTATATTGAAATCGAAAGTGAGAATAATTTGACAGCTGCATGGGTTAATAAGTGATTCACTTACTTTTGACAAATATTCACTGAATCAAGGGATTCATTTCGAATTGCCTTTTTTGAAGAGGGCATTCCACACTTATAAATGTGTTCAGTTCTGTCTATCTAAATTTAAGATTAAAAAAAAATACTGCTTTTTCTTTTTATTGTGGGCTTTAATAATCAGTTATAAATAAAAACTGATATGCTGTTTTGTTATAAAATGTGTTTAAATTTTGGTTTCAGTTAAGTTTTAATGCTGTATAAATCAAAAGTATTTGTGTGCATTATTCTGTCTTGATATAAATATCTTATGTTTAATTTTTGATGAAAATGTTTTCTGCAGTTTGAATTATTTTATAGTTAGGGAAAATCTTAGACAGGTTATATTTAATTGCTGAATAATATTGCCATTTTTGTAATCAATTTTCATTGATTAAATACTGAGATGCATTTACACAAATCTTAATATTTATAGCGTTGTTTGAACATTAAAAGAAAGAAGACTTTAATATTTAATAATCGTATGTTTCTAATGTTTGCTCTTGCATATAAAAATAATGAGTAAAGTGGAAAACCAAACCTATTGTTTGAAATGGAATATATAAAACAATTTAAGGTTTACTTTATGAGTCTTGAGTGGTAAGAGAAATTTCAGTATTAAAATGTGATCATTATTTGTATATATTTGCTATATTTTTAATAATTACAAATCTAATGTTTATCAATTTCATAAATAAATGTTTAGTATGTGTAGCTTCTATTTTAGACAAATGTTCCTGCTGACCTTCATTTAATATTGTGTTTTACACCATTTCGTTCTTAAGTAATAGTTAGAATGATATTAATGAATATTAAATTATTTTTTAAACTTAATAATTTATCCATTGCCCAAATTTTTTAAATACTTACATTTTTATATCTACATGTTTAAAATTGCAAAACATATCTGCTTTTCGATTGTACTAGTGTTTGGATGATAAAATTTGTGTAAAAGACAAGTTTCCTTTTTATTTGTTTTTAATAATATTCTGAACTGTTTTATGTACTTTTCATACTTTTTAATGATTTATCAATAATCTTGTATTATTCAAGAATGTCATAATTTAATCAACTACACTATCATTAATAGAAACAATCATGGTTTTTAGTTTTGACTGTTGGACTTCTTACTGCTTGTATATGAGTATATTTTTAATCATAGAGTTCAGTTCTTCAGTTTGCCATGTAATTGTTTCAAACTAAAAATTATTTTCTGAGTGTATGAGGGTATTTAGAAGTGTGTTCATACTGTGAAATTTGGAATAGCTATCACTGCCAATTATGAAGACTTAGTATTAACATGTTTTCTACTTCATAAAACAGCTGCATGCACGTTGTGCATATTGCACAACATACAATTTCAACAGTACCTTATTCATGATCCATATGTATCATTAAATAATAAATGCCTGTTTACAGTGGATACATGTTTGTGCCTCCTTCACAGTTATTCAGAAAAGCAAATTTTAAATTAGTATTCTTGCATGATATGACATCTTATTAGAAGTTACTCACACCGAAACAACACAACAGGCTATTTGAGACGGTCTGTATCAATTCCAAAGGGAAAGAGGACATCTTACTTTTGAACCACTGTCACAAATGACGACACCTGAGCTGGCATTACACTCTCCAAACTTCCACGCCAACGTGAGAACATTTTAGGCTGCGATAGATTTAACGTGCACTAGCTCCCATACAAGGACTATCTTTAGTTGGATTGAGTCAGGAATTCGCAACAATCGAGATGATAATCCCTGACTACCGACTTGGCTACCACTGCCCCCTCACCTCACCTAGAAAACTTAATCTCAAAGGCTGTGCGTGTATAGCTTCAATGGACTAAACCTAACACGATTTGGAGAGCAGGAAGATGCTTTCCACAACGTCAATGGATTTCTTAAGGAAAACCATTTGCTACAAAAACTGACATGAATCTATTAAACCAATAGTATACATTAATTTCCTTTTAATGCTAAACAACATTTACCAATGTTTCTATCACTTATTTGGTAATGGTAATTGATTAACATCGCACTGGAGCAACACAACGTGCTATTGGCGACGGTCCGGGATCAATCCCCAAGGAAAAGATTCGAAAACAACACCACGTAACTTTGAATCACGGTCAGATGACGAGGGCAATACCTGAGCTGACACCCACCCCACTCTCCAAACTTCCACATCGCGCCAACGTGGGACATTTGAGGCCATGGCAAGTTTAACGTACACCAGCCCCAGTGTACACGACGGTCTTTGGACCGAGTTTCGAATTCGCCTTCCAATTGCTAATCCGTTACTCTTCTAACCTGGCTACCATGGTCCCTATCGCTTATTTGATTCCGAAGAATTTCTATATATATCAAGGATTTTCAGTGTAAACAAATCTCGGAATGAAAAGATTTTACTTCTACGCATGATATAGATCGGTGTAACCTTAAAATGTAGTTCTGAACTATCGTATATCAATTTGGAACTCATTCTTCGGAATTTTTATTCGCGAAGTTCTGAAATCGTATCTCTGCCGACAGGAAAATTCGAAAAATAAAGTATTTCTTCGAGTCTGGATTTTTGAATGTTGATACGAACCATGTATGAAGCTACAAGTTCCACACGGCTTATGAAAGATTAATTTCGCTTAATCTTCAAATTTACGAAGTCCTTCAGCCTACTTACAGCGCTCATGGTTCAGAGTTTGGACGAATAGTTCTTGAATTAACCTTAATCTTCGTCTAAATTAAACAAATCAATCATTTAAGGTGTTAAAAATTTAAAAGGAACAGTTTCGTCTTCCGTTGAATTACTACGCAATCGTGATTACTTCGAGAATAACATTGTTGAATGTCGCAAGTTTACTGTTGGAACGAAAACAGCGAGAAAGTATGTTTGATTTTGTAAAATATTCAGATGTGAACTTTATTTTAGTTTACTGATTATTAAATAAACAAATACAAGCACTTAGGGTATTCCACTGGGGATGGAACAATCATAGATTTAAACCATGTAGATGTCCGTATTTTGTATTATTCCTTATTAATCAATAACTTTTTTTGAATTTAAACTGTTTTTCCTTTTAAGAAAACGTATCCCAAATTTTTGGGTACATCTCGCCTTTCTATACAAAAAGCTAATTTCAAGACGTCACGTATGGGACCTCTCAATGGGACCAGAGATGTCCATATATGATGACTGTATTATGGTACATCTCTGGGGTATCATTGAGATGTCCCATACCTGGTGGTTTGGTATTAGCTCGTTTTGTATAGAAAAATGACAGATTACATAACATTTTTTGATAAGCTTTCTTAAAAGGGAAGAGTTTTTCATTAATAAAAGATGCAACTATCAATATGGGATTGTCCCGTTTATTGAATTTATGAGTTTAAAATTCGAATATTTTCAAGTTTTTTGATTTCAAGAATATACTGATTCGTTTAATTTTAGTAATGTGGTCAAGGTGGCATAATCAAGAAAATATATTACTCATTAAAACTTGAATTTACAAGCCTTTGCAGTTAGCATAATTACGCATTGCGATGTATTCTTTAGTTTGCCTCGGTTTTCATCTAGAACATAAAACGATGTTATGCTTTCGGACCAACTGCAACCGACGCCTTTTGAGCGTCACGAGATTTCTGAATATTGTTCCCTCTCAATGAGTGACGATCTTACATCGTCCCCGGCGGGGACGAATCCTGCACCTGAACTTTTACAAGACATCGACCTAATTAACTATTGTAGTGATGAGGGGAACTATAACTTCACTTTCATCATTCGCCCAATCCAACCTTTACTAAATAAAAATCCATATATAATTAAAAAAGAAATATATAAACACTTATCTGAACCCAAAAATATCATAGTATGCCGACGAACTCGAAACAACAACATTATCATCACAGTAGAAGGTAAAGTCGCCGCCCACGAAGCTTCCAAAATCAAAAATATCCTCAATACTACAGTTGATACCAAATTAACGAAGGACAATTTAATAACGCAATACGTAATAAATGGAATAGAAACAGAAATAACTTTAGAAGATATAATTGAGGATCTAGAAGAACAAGGAATTAAAGTCGCAAATATTATCAGATTCGAAAAAAATGTAAATCAAATAAAAATCCCATTAAAAACTATAAAATTCGACACCCCTACCCCTCGGAAGAAAATTGGAGATAAAGTGCACATAGGGATGATGATGCACCAACTTAAACTATGCATAGAAAAACCAAGACAATGCAAAAACTGCTGGCTATTTGGACACGGCATGAAAGGTTGCAGATCCAACCAAAAATGCAAAATCTGCTCAGAAGACCACCCAGAAATAATGTGCCCTAATAAAGAAAAAAAATGTTGCAGAAACTAAAAAACCGCACACAGCAGATGATGAAAATTGTGAAAAGAAAAAGGAAGAAATAGAAATATTGAAATATAAAAACGAAAACTTAATAACCTACATAGAAGCAAAAAATACACTCGCAACCTCATATGCCAAGGCGATTACTCAACCAAAAAAAGATCAACACAGAGAAGAAAAAGAAATAATAAAAAATAGCGAAATAAAAGAAATAATACTTGAAACTTTAAAACCAATACTAACTATAATCGAACAAATTCAAAGAAATCAAACGTATATATTAACACTAATGATTGAAAATAATATAATACCAAAAGAAAATATAATTTATGAAACTCAAGGAAATATTACAGATGAAAATGAAATGATAGAGGAAGAAAATAATAAACAAACCACTCAAGATCAAGAAGAGGAATCACAAAAAGATAAACTACTAGAATGGCAAATAAAAAACCTAATACATAATAGGAAAAATAGTGTAGATAAAAATAATACCACAATAATAAAACGTATGAGCGAAGATTCTAAAATCACTCATAACCAAAAAAAAAACTGACAAAAACTACACATCCACCATCTCCAATAGAACAATCTATCACATGTGGCAAAATGGAATACGAATAGGACTTCCCGCTGCCTGATCCTTAAATTTATTTCTTTCCTTTTGTACCGTGTTTGGAATCAACCTCATTTAATGGAACTGCCAAGGCGCCAGAGCGCGTCAATTTGACCTAAATTACAATAAATATTTCAACCAGGCTGATATTTTAATTTTACAAGAAACCTTTTTAAAACCGAATAATCGTTTTACTCTTTTCAAAAAAAAACATTTTTCGTTTTGATCGACCCTGTCCTTTCAGAGGAGGAGGATTATTAATAGCCATCAATAGTAACATCAGTGCTCAACTAATCAAAGAGGAAAAAAATCAATTTTTCGAATCCCAAGAAATAAAAATTCACTATAACAACACAGCCATACACATCATCAATATTTATTGTCCTACAGGAGTTAAAGAAGAAAGAATGCTCAACGACCTCAAATTAGATCCAAATAACCTTTATATTATAGCCGGAGACTTCAACGCAGCACACTGTAATTGGGGTTTCAAGAATAACACCAGCGGAAGAAATTTAATAAAATGGATAAACAACCAGAACCTAATTATACTCAATCACCAAAGTGGAACTCATATCAGCAATGACGGAGTCATGTCTGCTATTGATCTAACTTTGGTATCCAACAACTGTACCTCAATAACCTCTTGGCAGGTGCATCAAGATAATTTTGGAAGTGATCATTTCCCCATAAAATTTTCTTATAAAACTCCGACTAACAATAAACGTAATTCTACTATACAATTCAATTGGAACATCTTCAGCAAATTCTTAAACGATAACCTTAATAATCTAAGTGATCCATGTTCTTTTAACGATACTTTTCAGAAGGCCATAGAGATTTCCCAATCTAAAAAAGAACTTCCGCCACCCAGGGCCCCTTGGTGGAATTCAAAATGTAGTCAACTAAGAGCCAAAAGTAGACAACATCTGAATAAAACTAAAAAAAATATAAGTACAACTGACTGGGATCAATATAAAAAGAAGTTAAAAGAATTAATTCAGAAACTAAAAAAAAAGTTCTGGTATACAACTTGTAAAAACGTCGCAAAAGATAAAAATATATATAAAATTCTCCAAAGACTGAAAGACCCCGCCAACAAACAAAAAGAATCTTACAACATCATTCAAATCAACAATATGAAGATCTATTCCTCTGAAGAACAAGCCAACCTATTTATTAAACAATATACACCAGATGAAAATCTGGACTTCCTTCCCCTCAGTTTCGTAGATCACAATAACAATTCACTTAATAAGGATTTTACATGGAATGAGTTCTCCAAAGCAATCACCCAAATAAGAAAATCAACCCCAGGAAAAGATAAGGTCACAATTACAATGATCAAAACATCACAAGAAATTATCCAAAAAAACATTCTCAATATACTTAACTCTCCAGCTTTAACACCGGTAATATCCCTACCTCTTGGACCCACTCTCTTATCATCCCGATATTAAAACCACACAAAAATCCTATTGACATCAACTCTTATAGACCAATATCTCTAACCTCAACTTTCGTCAAAATTTTAGAACGAATGATCCTAAATAGACTTATAGAAGATATCTACTATAATAGAAAATGCATCAACAAAAATAACCATGGTTTCCTACAAAATAGAAGCTGTACTACACTTCTAATACAAATATTTAACGACATCGTAATAGCAAGAAAAAAGAAAAACTATATAGTCTTCGCCTCCACAGACTTAAAGGGAGCCTATGATTCAGTGTGGAGAGATGGTCTCATGCGTAAATTACTAAAAAAAGGAATCACTGGTAAAATAGCTCTATGGATAAATAATTTTATTAATCAAAGAACTTGCCACAGGTGAGATGGAGAAACATTTTATCTGAAACTAAACAAAGCTCCCGAGGTATTCCACAAGGAAGCATACTCAGCCCTTTTCTTTTCCTTATCTTCCTTGACGACTTATTTATACATATTCCTACACAAGTCAAATGCTTAGTATATGCTGACGACATTTTCATTTATAGCGAAAACCAAGCATTAACAGATTCCACAGAAGCTATCCAAACCACAATTAAAATTATCAACAATTGGTGCAATCGCTGGAAACTAACTATCAGTTTAAACAAATGCAATATCATCAACTTCTCAAATAAAAAAACTACTCATAAATGCAATATCAAAATCAACAACACAACAATTCCAGAAGTAAACAAAATCAAAATCTTAGGTCTCAACTTCGATAAAAAATTAACTTGGAACCAACACTTCAAATATCTACAAGCCAAAGCTGCACGAACTCTAAATGCCTTTAAATACATAGCTTCCAATAGGTGGGGTGCTTGCACTAAACACCTAATACAAATAGGAAATTCCACAATCCGCAACCAATTCGATTTCGGGGCTCCTATTTTTAATTCTGCTGCAGAATCTCATTACAAAAAAATAAACCCAATATACAACTCGATGCTAAGAATCGCAACAAGCCTTCCAAAATATACTCCTATTGAAATCTTACACGCTGAAACTCAAGCTTCTTCTCTGCAACAAAGACACAAACTTCTAAAAACAACTTTCTATTTAAAACATTCAAGCCTAAGAGAATGGTCTCCAATTTACGACCTAATATACAATCCACCTTCCATTACATATGCTCAATGGAAGAGCAGAAACAAACCAATAACAGCAGATACGAACAACTGTTTAGACAATTTAAACATCACTAAAAGAGATATTATCCCTTGGTGCCCTCCCACTTCAAACTTTAACTATAAAATATATCTCCAAAAATTCCCTTTCCAAAACAAAAATCTACCCAATAATGCAATTCAAATAGCCTTTGAAGACTTTCTACAAGCATTTCCAAATCACATTATAATAGGAACAGATGGATCAAAAACTAACACCACCAGTTCTTTTGGAATTATCATACCTAAATTATTTGTTGAAAGAAGCTACACAGTAAACAATATCAACTCAATATTTACAATAGAAGCAATGGCAATTTTCAAAACTATACAAGACTGGGTAGAAAAATTCCAAAATGTTATTATAATAACTGATAGCTATAGTGTCTTATCAAGCTCAGAAAATATAAATAAACATTCAAATAATATCATTTTACAAATTCACCGAATTCTAAGTAAAAAAAGCCAATACAACAACATCATGCTGGTGTGGACCCCAGCACACAAAGGCATAGCCATCAATGAAAAGACCGATCAGATAGCTCAAAAGGCAGAACTATTTAACGTCGCTGAGGGAGTCTCGGCCATGGACATCATAAAGTATTATAAAACTGAAAATAACGAAATAATATGCAACCAGTGGAAAAAATACTATAAAAACAAAAACTACCCTCATGTCAACCCAACAATTCTGTGGTATGAAAACACTACCTTAAACAGAAAGGACGAAACTCTCATCCAAAACTTTCGAGCAAACACTTTAATGACAAATTCAATCAAAAACAAAATCAAACTCTCAGATACCCCTAACTGCCTAAGATGTCACACCTATGAAGACTTAGAACATATTATATTCCACTGCCCAACTTTTCAAAAAGGTCGAAACAATCTCATTCATACTCTCTCCACTCAAAAAATTCCACATTCTTTGAATGGAATATATTCCAATTTATCTTTGACCATCTACAATGCCATTTGCTTATTTTTAGGCACCAATCCTCGTTTTTAATCTTTTGCATTTTGAATTATTATCTTAGTTCTCTAGAGGCACAAGGCAAAGCAGCCAAGCCTCAACTCTGCTTTTCTCCGAAAAGCATCATCATCATCATGAATATTGTTTTCCTATTCCCACACACACACATAACCCGTCGTTCAAAATTACTAGATATACTCGGATCTTTCACTTCGCGATTACTGTCGCCAATAGCCCGTTGTGTTCCCCTAGTGATATTTATCGACACAGCTACCAACCCCCACAACTCGAGCCACGGTGCCAGCTCAGGTGTTGGCCTCGTCATCCCAGTGATTCACGGATCTTTCCTTTCGGGTTCGATACCGAACCGTCACCAATAGCCCATTGCGTTGCTCCAGTGCGACGCAAATTCTACCTACCCGCAATAAGGAAGGGCATTTCATCTAGTGTGTTTATTAACCCTTATCTAATGTAACCCATGCACGAATTGATGGTTGGCTTTCATGGCGCAAAGGCCATATTTGGTCATGCTGCGCCAAACACATGACATACAACGTCAAGTAACGGACATACAATGAAAGTTTTGCTGACACAGAAGAAAGTACTCCCAGGGTAAGTTAGAGAAATCGAACCTGCGCCGCGCAAACTCATAAACAGCTGGCGCATGTGGGCATACCCATTGAGCCTCTACAGTGCCTGTATCAATTGAAGTCGGTACTTAAAAAATAACAGCCCGAACAAAAGGATTTTCGCGAGATTACTTTTCATGATTAAATACACCTTCAGAGATAGCTCAAAGTTTTACGGCACATTACCTTTTAAATTAGGGTTTCCCAGAGAACTGTTTGATCTCTGATGGTTTCGCTGAGTAGCTTTTCCAATTTCATCGTACCGCGAGAAGCGAGAAATTACGCGGGCTTAGTTTTAAGTCACTTGCGTGTCTTTTCTCAATTGAAAGATGTTTCCTACGCTCAAGGTAAATTCCTGAAATGATTTCCGATTACTGGGTGGGAAAAGGATAGGATGAGGAGAAAAGTTAATCTGGAAGATCCTGAGGGTTTCTTGAAAAAGTTGAAATGAGAATGTTTTCACTGTAAGTAAATTTTCAAGTTTCCTCAAACAAAATGAGTTTGTTGAAAATGTATGAACTTTTTTGTAGAAACGATCAGAGTGAATTAAGTTGAAATTAGTTTTAGAATTGAATATGGGGGTGATTTTTCTTGTAGGTTACGGTTCGTTGTGTTGGATTTTATTGCGTAAGAGCCTGCGTCAAACAACGTCAGGTAAATGGACATACGCACAAGGAACGTTTTTACTAACACAGAAGTACTCCCAAGGTTGGTTAATTGGGTTCTTATGGCGCGAAGGTCATATTTAGCCAAGCTGGGTCAAAGGAACGAGTCAACGTCAAGTAATGGACAAAAACAAGGAAAGTTTTACTGACGCATAAGAGGGCCGTGGTAGCCTGGTTGGAAGAGTAAAGGATTAGTAATCGGTGGGTTGCGAATTCGAAACTTGGTCCAACGAAAGACTCGTCTACACTGGGGTTGTTGCACGTTAAAACTGGCCTCAAATGTCCTCACATTGGCGTGGAAGTTTGGAGAGTGGTGTGCCAGCTCAGATGTTGCCCTCTCATCTGACTGGTTCAAAATTACGTGGTGTCGTCCTCGGATCTTTTCCATGGAGATTGATCCCGGACAGTCGCCAATAGCCCGTTCTGTAGCTCCAGTTCGACGTTAATTAATTACCATTGCCACTGACATAGAAGAAAGAAATTCGTCCAGGGTAAGGTTGGTTGATTGGGTTTTTATGGCGCAAGGGTCATATTTGGCCAAATTAACGACAAGTAACGTCGAGTAATGGACATCAACGGCCTTCTAACGAAATAGACGGAGTACGCGCGCAGCTTTTGTTATGTCTTCCGATCGCTCGATTTGAAAATCTGTCTCGTGGTTGTGTGAAAAGCATGAATCCTAAATTATTGATTGATTAACGTGATTGTCCACCGCGATCAAAAACACTGCCTCAAAAGCCAATCGGCTAAGCCTACGTGATTAACCCTTCAGAGATCTTACGACAGCGACTCCGTCCACATTCTGTTTATTTCATTAGAAGGTCGATATAATGGTCATACACATACAGTTTACTGATAAAGAGATAAATTCATCCAAGGTAAGAAAATTAATTTGGATGTTTGTGATGTTCTGGAAATAGTTAATTCCAAATAAGGTTGTAAATTTTTTTTCCAAAATGTTTTTCAAACTTTATGCTTTAGTACAGACATGGATTTATAATACGTGTTTACGGACATGATGTAAAATGACTCCATCGATATATCTTCTATTGCATCTTATAAATGTCACCCGAAATTAATTTAGATAATTGGGTTTTACGGCGCAAGGGTCATATTTTGCCAGACACAAGACCAACGTCAAGTAATGGACATATCCACGAGGAAAGTTTTTGCTAACTCAAGAGAAATACACTCAGGGAGGAATTCTGCATACAACTCGCAGATTGCTAGCATGGTGAGCAAACACATTGAGCCTCGACGGCTTCTACGTAGTTTCTGGATGCAAACGGGAAATGGGATCTATGACATGCATCACTCCCTAAATAGATGTAAATTTGGGAATTAAATATATAAAGTGTTTTAATTCCTTTATTTGCCTCACTAAAGATAGTTTCGTTTTTTCATCATGACCATGCACTTCCCCCCTGCACGAGAAACACTATAAAAATTAACACTTGAAAAAAATAGTAATTGAAAATTTCGCAAATCACAAAAAAATTTGGAAAATTTTTGAATTATGGTTGACACAAAAGAGGTTTTACCACCTTTTATACAGGGTAGTGAAAATTTAAAATTAAGATGGGGACGAATTGTAAAAATAGTGGTAAATATATCAAATTAAATATGAATACATTTTTTTGCATTATTTCAAACTTACTCTAAAGAACAGCACTACTTTTAGACTGACCCGATACATATTTCCTGTGCTTCGATGTAAAGTTTAGAGGGGAAAATGCACCTCATAATACCATCTTACTGATTACCTTTAATAAAATTTCAATTCCTTTCGAAATATGTTTGTTTGAGTATTATCGATGAACGAATACTTTTTTACTCTCACTATGTCAGACCTCCATCTCCTACCAACACTACAAAATCTACAACAAAACGGGAGAAAAAAAATCGGGATTCAAAATCCCATATAAGCATAGAAAGAAGTAAACGGAGGCATTTCGGTTCAATAAGCACTCAGCAATAAATTGAAATGTTGGAAATTTCACTGGAGATTTGTAATTATTTTGCTTCAGTGTTGTTTTCCTAAAAATTAATGGTTGTGTTGCTCCAGTGCGACGTTAATTAAAATACCTATCTACCTACCTAAAAAATAATGTAAACTTCCATCCAAGCTTTTAGACAAGTATTCCACTTTGAAGTATCACCACTATATGATTGTTTCGCGAATCATTTGAATGTATTTCTTAATGGTTGTGTTCCTCCAGTGCGACGTTAATTAAAATACCTACCTAAAAATTAATGTAAACTTCCATCCAAGCTTTTAGTCAAGTATTCCACTTTGAAGTACCACCACTATATGATTGTTTCGCGAATCATTTGAATGTATTTCTTAATGGTTGTTAATTGTGTTGTGTTGTTCCAGTGCGACGTTAATTAAAATACCTACCTACCTAAAAATTAATGTAAACTTCCATCCAAGCTTTTAGACAAGTATTCCACTTTGAAGTACCACTACTATACGATTGAGTTTCGCGAATCATTTGAATGTATTTCTGGTAACCTGCTTTGATAAACATCGGAGTAATTCATGCGTACACGAATATTTTTCATCTTTTAAAGAAAAGTTGAACACAAAGTAACTCAGGCATGAAACCCTATTTCCTAAACTAACAAACCTTTTTCGGACTAGTGTAAATAACTTAATTATATTGAAGAGATTTCAAACTTATGAGCAAAGCTGTTAAATTAGTCAAAGCTGTTGAGAAAAATGTGCACCCTGATAAGTAAGAATCCTTGTGATACTTTATTCCATGGTGAAATTCGTAAATGAAAAATTGGATTTCGCTTTGCCGTTTAGCATTGATATGAAAATTTTTACAAATAACCAGGCATTTCGGAATATTCTCAATAGACTTTTCCGAATTCACTCAAACTCGAAATATGATTATGTGTGTTTGATCAAGCGTACTTTTAGTGTTAGTTGAATGCAAATCTTCATGATGCTTAAATCTGCGAGTTCTTTTAGTTTGGATTTCAATGGACTAGATTAAAACGAGTTACTTTTGAACTTGCATTCAAGGAACACATTCATCCAAGGAAAGTGTATGTTTATTTTAGAGTTGTCACGTCTGTGCTTATTAAAGAATGCTACTGTGAATAGTTGCCATGAATATATTAATCATGATTGGAATACAAATTCATTATGACTTTATTTCGCATCATTTTTATTAAAATGCTTCTATAATTTATCAATGACTATTATTGTTATTAACATTCGTTACCCCGGTTCAATAAGCACTCAGCAGTAAATTGAAGTGTTGGAAATTTCCCTGGAGATTTATAATTATTTTGCTTCAGTGTTGTTTTCCTAAAGATTAATGGTTGTGTTGCTCCAGTGCGAAATCCTAGTATTTAGTGCCGCACTTTAAAAAATTGTAATATTTTGCTAAAAAGCGACTGGAATTGTAAAACAGTAATCCGCAACATGTTCCTCCGAAACTTCAAGACTTCCCTTTAAAAGAGAAAAATACTGAAAATGCAGAAAAAATATGCAAATGCCATTGAAATATATGGAGGTCATTGTAAGCAGTCATGAATCGCCAGATTTGAGAACGGCGTAGTTTTAATGTATTCATTACTCTTACACCCTTACCTAAAATTCATAATATTTTCGCGATTAACTTCTTAATTCTTACAATGGAATTCTATCCCCTGATCGTTATCGCTCTCCAAATCCTGAAATTTACTAAGCAATCTCCATGTCGTTTCGATGAGATATCTTGCCCATCAACATCTGACCAAATTTGCTAATGACAAGTTATCTTGTTCATCAACATATTCCCTATTTTGCGATGATGACGAGAGAAAGATATCGTCAGTTTTCTTCCAATAGCGAGATATCTCGTCCATGGTCAGTTGTGTCAATGACGAGGTCAACACTTAAAGCCGGCAGCCCACTCTCCAAACTTCCACACCACGCCAACGTTAGAGGTCACGACAGATTTAACGTGCATCAACCCCCACGTACGCGGCGGTCTTTGGTTGGATCGAGTTTCGAACTCGCAACCCTCCGATTGCTAATCCGCGACTCTACCAACTGGGCTACCGCGGCCCCTGTTTCCTTCAGAAACCGATCGAATTGCAAAAATTCCAAATGGGCATTTCGTTTGTAAACATTGTTTAGTATTTTCAGATCTGTTTACGTTTTTTGACTTACAGTTTTAAGGAATGGTTTAACAAAGGTTATTCTAACTTTTCAGCATTTGTTTTTGTAACATAAAGAACATTTAAGGGCGGTGGGTGCTCGGACCCCATTCTGAACACGTCCGTGACAAAAATCCAAATATATTTAACGGTTTAGAAAAAATAAATAATACCAATAAGAGTTGAAAGAAAATTTGCACATTTAATACTTCTCGATGAACTTTCTTTTGAGCTTGCAGGTCATTGTCATTGTGCCAAACAACAAACAGAAATTAAGCTCTTTTCGACACCACGTAAAAAAGAGGAATATTTATTAAAGATTACATTCCACAATTGAAAACTTTTTCTGTGATGACTTATAATGAAAAATTATACTTTTCATTTTCCTAAAAGTTTTCTCAACACTTCGATTATTTATATTTTCCAACATTTCCCCAAACTCAGCAAGAGGTCCACAACAAAGGAACTCACTTTTGCGAATAACGGTTGTATTCCGGGTAGGGCGATTACGAATTCAGTGCGTTTAATAATGATGAAAGAACATAATCTCCAGGGAGTTGGCTGGACGTGCGGATAGAATTACGTCCCGTGCCATTCGTCTTATCTTTCTCGGCTGTCTTTAGGTACGAGTTGAACTACCCATTTGTTTTCACATGGATGAAGCGCAATGAATGGCTACGGGCAGTGAAAACGGAATGGATGAATATAATTTATTCATTTATAAATCGTGTTTTACATTTGAATCTACACTGCTGGCCACCGTAAATGCAACACCCTGAAGGAAGCATGCAAATAATATGAAATTTACAACATGCATTAGCGGAGGTGAGATATGCAAATGATTAGAATTTCAGCGCAGACGCACATCACGCGCGTCTGTGGCGCCACTTCAAAGCGCTATTTAAGGCTTGGAGATTTCGACGATTTCAAGTACGGCAATTGTGTTTTTCTTGTGGTTTTTTCAAAAAAACGATCAATTATGCCTCGTAGAAAACAGCGATCATCTTTTGATCAAGTATCCGAGTTCGACAGAGGAAGGATAGTGGCCTACCGAGATTGTGGATTATCTTTCAGGGAAATCGGTAGTCGTGTTGGACGAAACCAAACAACTGTAATGCGGATATGTGATCGTTGGATGCAGGAGGGTACGACGGACCGACGTGTTCGATCGCATCCACCTCAGTGCACCACTTCACGTGATGACAGGCATATTGTGCGTATGGCAGTGACGGATCGCTCAGCCACATCACGAACCATAGCACAGCACATTCAGTCTGTACCGCATCATCCAGTGTCTGCGCGTACCATTCGACGCCGTTTACAGCAGAGTGGTCTGTCCGCAAGACGTCCATTGCTTCGTCTACCCTTGACGCAGAACCACAGACGTTTCCGCCGCCAATGGTGCGATGAAAGAAGGATGTGGACGGCAGAATGGAATGAAATTGTCTTTACTGACGAGTCACGCTTCTGTCTGCAACACCACGATGGTCGGATTCGAGTCTGGAGACACCGTGGAGAGAGGATGCTGAACTGCTGCGTTATGCACCACCACACTGGTCCTGCACCGGGTATTATGGTATGGGGCGGTATTGGATATCACTCTCGCACTCCTCTAGTACGCATTGCCGGTACTTTAAACAGCCAGCGCTACATCTCCGAGGTGTTGGAGCCAGTTGTCCTTCCTTACCTTCAGGGCTTGCCCACAGCCATATTTCAACAGGATAATGCGCGACCACACGTGGCACGCATTGTCCAAGGGTTCTTCGTCAATCGCCAGATTGAATTACTTCCCTGGCCAGCTCGCTCTCCGGATCTTTCGCCGATAGAAAACATGTGGTCCATGGTTGCTCAACGATTGACCCAGAATACATCCCCAGCTGCCACACAGGATCAACTTTGGCAACGTGTGGAAGCTGCTTGGTCTGCTGTACCCCAAGAACACATCCAAAGTCTCTTTGAATCAATGCCGAGGCGTGTGGCAGCGGTGATCTCCAACAATGGCGGCTACTCTGGCTACTGATTTTGGCAGGAACCACACTCCACAGAAGTCTATAAATTTAATCATTTAATACTTGGTCAACATGTTATCTACAAAATAAATTTTGTTGTGATATCTCTTGTCTTTCTTGGTGTTGCAATTTGGGTGGCCAGCAGTGTATATATTTGAATGAGATTTCAAACCTGTGACGGTGTTGATTTGATAACATCGACCTTCTAATGAAATAGACCAGCGATTTTGAACCTTTTCCATCTCATGACACGCATAGACTAATTATTAAAATTCTACAGCACACCAAAAAATGTATTATATTTTTTTGCTGAGCTGACAAAAAGATGATGGAACGATGGAAATATTTTATTTTTAATCATTCATAAGAAGCTTATAAGCAAATATTAATAAATAACTAGCTGAATTACCCAGCGTTGTTCGGATTGAATTGTTTATAATTCATCACAATTTACTCAATATTATTCCTATGGAAATTTCGAATTGTTTTAGTCCTGCTGCCGACCCAGGACAAATCGAACGGGGTTAATATATAGCCTATGTGTCCCTCAGAACTCTACAGGATGAATGTACCAACAGTACAGAGAACAGACACAGACAGATGCCAACTCTGCTTTATATGTATAGATGTACCAGAAAGAGGCAATTCCAAAGAAATATAGGGTGTTCCGCTTCGGACTATAATAAAAGAAAGCATAATTTTCTTTACTCATATATACACTGTTTATGAGTAAATTTTTTATTCTAAAATTTCTTCTAAGATTTCTAAAATTTCTGACATACAGACTCAGAAAATGTGTTTTGCGAGTCACTACGCTTCAACAACACTTATTCGAATAGTTTGTTTCATATTTTCATTCAAATTTTTCTTGCGTTATATTTCCTAAGCAGTATTAGTAGTTCTAAGCAGAACACTATGTACTTTATTTCAACTAAGCACAATGCTCACGTGGGGGTATTATTTTGTATACGGCCAATTTCTACGAAAAATTGAGAGCATGACCGAAAGTTTGAGGAATTTATGTACTTTAGAATTCGATTCAGTAACTTAAGCTTCCATTCCTTGTAGTATTAATAATTACTTGGAGCTTATTGACTTAAAAAGGAAAGCTTATTCATTTTTTTTTCGTACATACAATCATATACAGTGAAACTGAAATTGCGGCCTGAAGAGCCGCTAGTTTGATCGCTCTGAAAATTTGCATACACGAACGTCAGACAGGTATGAGTCAGAAGCAGCTGTGCTTATACACATAACTGAAGTTTCTTAACAAGCCCGCAAACATCGACCTTCCGATAAACTAGACTGAGCATGTTGTCGGAGTCGTAAGATCTCAGAAGTATAGACCACATGGACTTGGGAATCGACTATCGGAGCTCAAACTAGTGTTTCTCATCATGTGTTTCAATTAGTCCCTTATTAGAATTCGTGCTTTCTTTCCATATCACGTGATCTTCACCCGGAGATCTTCAAACAGAGTGATCGGGTGAAATAACAGGAAGATGCAAGCACGTGCTCTGTTTCATTAGATGATCGATGTTAACAAATGTTTAAATCGAAATACCGTAGCTTCAATGAACCAACAAAATATGAAAATAAGAATCAACTGGAATTCTTCCTCAGAGTTCATATAAGTTTTTTTGGGGAAGGATTGAATTGGACGTTGGGGTTTTATGGCGCAAGGTCCAAAAGCGGACAGGCTGCGCCAAACGCATTATGGGGAAGATAGCTCTTTATTTGAATTCAATATTTGCGTGGTATTTTGTAATATGACGTTGTTAATCTGATAATCGGTTGGAAATTTCAGTTTTATTATTACTCGACATGTTTCAGAACTGTCAACACTATATACCCCTTGAATCTGCAGTTAGTATAATCAAAATAAATTAAGACAGGTATAAATCCAGAATGGCTAAGAACCTGAAACATAAAAAGTGCATGGATTCCATTTTCGATATCCCTGCCGATCCTCGCTATATACCGATGTCGGTTTTCAGATTATTGACGAGGCATAATTGCTTGGGAAAATACTTACATACTTTTGGCAGCTATGGTAGCCCGAAATGTCTTGCGCAGAATGATGGTTGAATGGAACTGTGAACACTTTTTGGAATGTTCAGTATTATCAGGAGATGGCGTTCATGCATGTTATTGAAAGGCTAGAGAACTTTTGAAGCAACTGGACTCTTGTTGATCTTTTTGCTACTTTTTCTTTTTGATCTATGATCTAACTTCATGCGCCCCTATGACACATGGAGGTTAGTAGACGTATTTGTTTAAGTGCCTTTACAATAAAAAATATGTATGTAACAAAATTATATAAAGGAGGTAATACTTGAAAAGAATCAACTGGAGTTCTAGATTGGACTTCGAGGGAGTTCATCAAGCTCTTCATATCAATTCGCGGTTTAAGCGTAGTTTTAATTTGAACCTCAATATATTTGCTCAGTCTGATATCGTTAATGTGATAAATGGTTGGAAGCTACAGATTTTTACGCGGAATACTTGGAACATTGAAGTTCCAGAAAACAAAAGTGGCCCTAAACGAGGCGAAAATTGAAAAATGAACCGTTTTCAACGTTAAGATTTAAAGGAATTTGAAGATATTTTTAACGTGGCAGACAGGTGGGGTCAACTTTTTTCTATATTTTCGTTTTTTTACACATACATTTAAAAAGTTATTTTATTCAGCAATCTTCCAGATACAAGTCTGTCTAGAAACGCATTTTTTTTATTAAGGTATAGAGGTTAATCCTTTCGTATTTAAAAAATATGTTACATTATAGTTGTAAACGCATCGACTAGTTTTGTTATTGTGATTACAAATTATTATCATATCTAGTCTCTTAGTTCATAAGAACAGAAAATAATTCGAATTTTTAATACTGTTTTTGGTAGTTTAAACTGAAAATTAGAGAAAATGTGTTTTACTGACCGATTGTGTTCCGATAATTATTTAAAATCATGATTTAAAAGTATTTTTAAGGAATTGTCTTCAATTAATCTGCTGAAGAAATGAGTGTACTTCTCAAATATTACAAAAAATAATAAACGGGGTGATTTTTTGATCGTCTTAATTCATTTATTTATGCATAACATTTTAAAATAATATCTGAATAAAGTTGTCTTTAAATTGTCCGACAATCTTATTCTTTCTTTTCTAAAATGGAACAAAACAGATAAATGAATAAAAATGGGACGAAGATATTCAATATACAAGCTCCATTATTATTCGTATAGATAAAAAACTGAAGTATCATTTTGTAAACTTCGATTATGTAAGTACATTTTTGTGGTGTCTTTAATCAAAAAATTGCTTTGAACCACTTAGTTTAGTTCTTTCTCTTAAAAATAGTTTTTCTTTTGATATTTAATTTGCAACGAAGCAAGTGTATTTTCCCATTCTCATTTCTTAATTAATTTTGTTTTTATGAATTGTTTGTTTTTAAATTATGAAGAAGTTAGGGGCACTAAATTTCCGCTGATCGTGTTTTCAGTTCGCTGTGTCGCCATTTTATGTTTTTCCAAAGCTTATTATTTCATTATTTTATGATGTGCGAAAATGGATTTCACTTAGAAGTAATTTAAAATATATACTTGTTTTTAACTGCTTCATTCGATTAAATCGTTTTTTCTATAGAGTTCTCTTTTAGATGAGTTGACGAAAATTAATGCTTTAAAAAGCAGTAATTCTTTTTGTCAACGTAAACGGAAAAAATACTTTTTAATTGCTTAACATACATCTAAAACAAGATATTCGAAGCTTGATTTTGATGTTTACTTTTTTTACTCAAAGAACAATTTAGCTTTGCAAGCATAAAGTAACTGATCTCATCTTATTTAATTTCGATATTAAATATATATGAGACATACTTTCTCTATGAATTAATATTAGTATTATAGTTTTCGTAATACAAGTACTTATCACACTATAAAATATACGCCAATACATAATTTTAATATGTAAACGGTTTCAGAAGAAAACATAAAACTGGCAAATTATTGCCCTATTTATACAAAAAACCCTGAAATTATAAGAATTGTTTCGAGTTTTATGAGAAATTGTTTTTCGAGTTATGATTGAAAATTTTCCTTTTTCCTGTCTTTCTTAAAATACCAAAAGTCGGACGAATTTCGATATTATGAGATACTGACGCAATAATGTTTCTTTTGTATTGGATTATTAGAAGTGTATTTTTGAAATGGTATTGCTCTCTAGCAGTTCTACTGAAAATTTCATCTCTTAACTTGTTTGCCCTGCTACTTTTTAAGTTCGTTTTTATTAGGGAAAGCCTCAAAGAGTATCGCATTGCTATTTGAACTAGTTTCTTTGAACGTTTTAGATCATGGGTTTGTGTTGTGATCCTCTTTTACAATCAAGGGGGAATTCCGTTTTGTTTATTTCTATAACTATAGCAACAGAAAGAAACGAATACCATCTTCAATATGTTATTAGGTAGTAGTTACGAATGGATCCTAGTCACTTGATCTTTTTTGACTTTTAACCCTTTTATGGGCAATGGGACGTCTGGCGTCCCACTTTCTTGATGATTTTTCCATTAGCATTTCGTAAGTATGATTTCATTTATAAGCGTATTTAATACAATAATTGCTTTGAACGATAACTGAAGCGAAAAGTAAGTAGACAAATCCCGATATGGGATACTATTCAGCTAAAATGGGATATTATTCAGCATTATAAAAACAAATCAATAACAACCAACAACCCAAACAACCAATAATAACAAACCAATTTGAAATAAAAAGAAAACTTAAAACGTCTGGAACATTATTTATGTCATCGTGGTGTTGTATGTATCGACATTCTAATGAAATAAACGGAACATGTGGGCAGAGTTTCTGCCGTAAGATCTCAGAAGTGTAGGTCACGTGGGTTTGGGAATCGAATCGGGCCAATTGGCTATCGAAGCGTAAACTAGTGATTTTCATCACGCTCGTCAATTAGTCCTACATTAGGATTAGTGCTTTCTTCCAAGATCACGTGACCTTCAAACCAAACGATCGGAGGAAATTGCAAGTTGAGCGCACATATTCCTTCTGTTTCATTAGAAGCTTAATTATTCTATGTTTATCAAATATAAGCTTTATTAACCCTCCAAGTGATTTCAACGAGATATCTCATCCATCAAGATCTGTCCAATTTTGCTAATGACGAGATACCTCGTCATCAAGGTATTGCCAGTTTTTTATAATGATGTGGTCAAGATCTGGTTAGCTTTCTACTAATGACGAGATATCTCGTCCATCAAGATTTGATCAGTTTAGACCTACTCTAATGAATGGAGAGATGCTAGTGACGAGAGATACCTCGTCGAGGCAACAACCAGGAGAGTTAATAATATTATAACTTCCAACTTAAAAACTAATATATCACAGCATATAAGAGATTTTAGTTACAACTTGAAATTTAAAATGTTCATTACAGAATAATAAAGAAATGTCTTAATTTTTTAGCGAATTAGGTGTTTCCTCAATTTCAACTGATCTTTCCCTTACAATGTTAGAGTAGCTGGATAACTTCATTTTCTAACTGATTCACTGTTTCTTCTTTCTTCCACATAATTTTCTGTTAAGAACAGCGTCCCACATTCTTTCGTTAAAATCAGAACTACTACTTCGCTACCTGAAAGTTTTATATTTATGGAGTTGCAGTTGTTTTGGTCCGGGTAAAGAAAACAGAAAAGAAATACAAAGTACCAACTGGTTTTTTATATCCTTATGAACCAAACTTTGCGCCTTATAAGAAAAAAAATTCAAACTATTCTTTAACTGGAAATAGTTTTTACTAGATTCTTTAGACATGTTACTTCATTGTGCATGAGTAATCACTTATTTAAAATGTATTAAAATGATACTTGACAGGCTGTAAAATAAGCCTTTATGTAAATAACATTACATACAATATCTCTGAAAATAGCTCTAATGTACTGTATATTTTGAGTTGAGCATCTTTATTTGTAATTTTCATCGATGGAGTCATCATCATGCATCTGCGACTTAGTCATCTAGATTGCACTGTTTAATGTTTCATGTAAACGATGGTGCAATTGAAAAACTTCTTTTATGAAACATAATTTGATGTTGTGGAATAATGCGACATTTAATCATTCCAGTCATTTGTATACTCTTTTGTTGATCATATGAGTTATTACCTAGAACCAAGTAATTAAATACATCGTACATGTGATTATGTTTATAATACGGTCTGTGGTGCTACCCCAGTCTACAGTTGACTGGTTTGTGGAACACTCAATTTAGTTAGGTTATGAGAAAGCGAGCATTTTTATATTTCACGTGTAAAATCATATTTTATTTAAACTAGAGTTCAAGCTTATTTACAAGATTTGACTTTGGAAAATTTTATGTTTCATGCAAGTGCAAAAGTTTCTAACGTCATATTGAGTACTCTGTCACAATCATGCTTAAAAAACTGGCATCAGAGAACAATAAAAAAAACCATCGGTGTTTCATAACATTTCTTTCTCACAGCAAAAGAAACAAAAAGATGTTATTCGAAGTTATGAAACAACGAAAAAATACTTATGTAAAAATAAATTTGTCTTTTCAATGTTAATGATCCATAATGCAAGAGAAAATAAAGTAAAAATAAAATCTTATGCATATTATCAATCCATAATTATTTTTAAAATTGTGAACGATGCTTCGTTTTGCCTAACTAGTATAGATTCGGCAAACACAAAATTACTTTGTCTTGCTTAATGAATATTAACCTATATACATAGAATAAAATGTACCATAAAAATACTGTTTTAAAAAGTTTTTTCAGTGTTACTTTCGATTACCAGACAATTAATATTAAAAATATTGCCGCAAGAACAGAACGCACTCTCGAAAAATAACATATTGGTTAATTCAAGTGACTGTATCATAGTTATTTAACAAAGCTTGCAAAATAAGTTACAGTAAATAACTTACAGCAAATATTCAAACATTGTTTCTGGGAACTCACTTTACTTTTTCATCAGTGTTGGGCATACTATGCTACGATATGTGAGACAATGTTTGAATTAATGCAGAAAAAACGAGGTACATAATTATTCCCAGTTTATATATATATATATATATATAGTTAGCACACGTTAGAAAAAAAATAACCGTAGAGAATCAAACCATAATTATTCCTTTCATACTTCGGGGCCGCGGTGGCCCGGTTGGAAGAGTAACGAACTAGCAACCGAAGGGTTGCGAGTTCGAATCCAGCCAAACACCGTCGTGTACAAAGGGGGCTGGTGCACGTTAAATCTGTCGTGGCCTCAAATGTCCTCACGTTGGCGTGGTGTGGAAGTTTGGAGAGTGGGGTGCCAGCTCAGGTGTTGCCTCGTCATCTGACCGTGGTTCAAAATTACGTGGTGTTGTCCTCGGATCTTTCCCTTTGGGATTGATCCCGGACCGTCACCAATAGCCCATTGTATTGCTCCAGTGTGACGTTAATTGAAATACTCCTCCTCCTCCTTTCATACTTCGTCATACATATAATTCTTTGGGAAATATGAAAGGATATTGCAATAAATAGTGCATTTACTTTAACCCTCCTCGTGGTTGTCTCGACGAGATATCTCGTCATCATTAAAACTGACCAGATCTTGATGAACGAGATATCTCGTCATTAGAAAAACTAGATAAAAAAATTGGCAATATCTTGATGACGAAATACATCGTCATTTTCAAGATATGACGTTTCGTTAATGACGAGATATCTCGTCGAGATAAAACAGTCCTATTACTCCAAGGGAATGAAGATACAAGGTGAGGAAAACGAAGTATCCCTTGCTCAAAACTGGTAACTATTTGGAATAGGTTTTTGCACCAAAAGCTGTTCACTACAGGGCAATTTTCGACGCGAAGATTAACCATCAGGAGGGTAAAGAATAAAATACAGTGAAACTTCGATTAACCGTCAGGGTCGGGACCAGGACGGTTAATCGAATAGACGGATAATAAAAAAAACCTTAAACATCAACCCATCCCCGTACATTGCATATGAACGAATGATAAAAAATGCACGTTTACGAACTGGGAATACACTACATGTATTTTATTTTACAGAAACAGACAATATACAATTTACATTAAGTACAGTATAGTACATATGTACTATACTGTACTTATGTTACATGAACTTACGGTCTAACGTACATACGTATTCAAATTTTAAAAGTCTGTCATTTTCTTTTGTTTCTTCGAGGTTCGTGCTTTCTGAGAGGCAATGTTCCGTACTTTATGTAGAAGTATCTGCGTTGCGTTTGCCTCTTCTTGCCCCTCAAACCACTCAATGCATTTTGATAACATTGTTTCTGCTTCTGAAACCTTAACAACAAAACTTACTGGTGTGAATGTTACTATCGTATGCCGAAACAATTAAGCCACTACGCAACAAATAACGTACAGCACCGAGAACAACAGCTTCTCAGCTACAACTGAAACTGACCAAATGTGCGATAGCTAGGCGGGCCAAGAACGTGACTAGAACAATAGTGCGCCGCTCAGCAGTAAAGCGAGGATGATGTTTCGCGGCAATCTGGTTACTGTACATAGAGTACAGTATGTATGTGTGTACGTATTAATAAATTTTAATATTTAATTAATTAACTTTTAATAAGACGAATTGACGGTTAACAGAAACTGACGGTTAAAAGAGTAACAGTTCATCGAAGTTTCACTGTACCTTTTGTTTTATTCGAATTCAGATAAGTTTTTTTCGTGTTTGTAGTAATTTATCTGTCGAGGTTACTTGAAAAATCAGGAATTAAGACTTCCGTGGGGAAAGTCCCTTTTTCGTCTCTGGTTCTAGCAAACAAAATTAAGCTATACTCTCGTTGCCTTTGTGTAGCAAACATGATCCACAGAATTACAAAGCATCCCATCTAGAAAAGTTTCCTGATAAGTTTTGTAGCTAAAAACAGCACCTAAAGAAAAGCAGCTATGTCTAGAAGTATCAAAGTTCGATCCATTTTAAGCTTTATCATTGAATGGAAGTTTAAAAATCTTATTTAAAGCCCTGTTTGCTCTTTTTATAACGTCGCACCTAAAAATAGAGAAGGATCTTCAATTCAGGACTTGGGCTAGTCTTTTTTCGAGCAATTAATTATTTGGTAGGCTGTCTCGAGCTTTGACGTTTCCGAAAACCGAAGCGTCGGATATCATGGGATTAGGAGGTCTTTGGAAACTCGTTTATCAGAGAATGTCAGTACAGCATCGACAAGATGCCAGCTAAAAAATTGCTATCACTGCCCCTGCAGAATATAACGTCATAATAAAATTCAAATCAATCAAGCAGAAGCCGAAGTATATGCATTTGTCGCAGAAAATATGCCGATGTTTTATCTATTTTATTCTTAAAATGTAACCACCGAGGGCAAATTTGTTTGTTATTTGAAACAGCTGCTAAGATGTAGTATTTTTGGTGTAAAGTTTTAGTTTGGGGTTAGGGCTTATTAGTTTACCCGAAAGAAATGTTTAACCCTCATGGTGGTTGTCTCGACGGGGCATCTCGTCATCAGCAAAATTGACCAGATCTCGATGGACGAGATATCTCGTCATAAGAAGAAAACTGACCATATCATGATCTCGTCATCATAAAAAATTGGCAATATTTTGATGACGAGATATCTCGTCATTAGCAAAATTGGTCAAATCTCGATGGACGAGATATCTCGTCGAAACCACTTGGAGAGTTTAGATGGAGCAAAACTTTTTGGTACAGAACTCTCAACACCGAAAAGAAACGTCAGACCACTTCTATTACGTTCCGCATGAAATCATTTTTATTTCAAACGGAGATTTTGAATTAAGACAGAAATTATACAATATGAAAATTCGGGTTCGTTTAGTTGTTGGTACTCATTAACTGACAAAATATTTTTTACTGTACTGCTGTTTAAAGACTTAGTCTTTAAGCAACAAAAATAAGAATTTTGGTAGTATTATATATCTCTTAACCCTCTGAGGGATTCTCGCGCATATATTCGTCCCAAACCTGTAGACTTTCTTGCATGACTTCTAATCAGTTTCGACTTTCTTGAACAATAGAATCTTTCCTAGGATTTTTTCAACCAGTAGATGTTGTTATTGAGTCATTATGTTGGGTAGGTTACTGTGGGTAAAGGCAATGATATATTACTCGGAAATCTCGTAATGCTCAGAAGGCAGGTTGCAATATGACTGATTACGTATTTCACAATGTCACGCAAAATAAGCATTTAGTGTCTCTGAAAAAATCATTTGATATATGCTGCTCCGTTTTCCATTTTATGTAAGTTATACTATGGATATTTTCGTGAGTATGAAACATTTGTTAGCTATCTCAGTAAAAATATGTAGTTGTAAATCTGATTCGGAATTAAAATTTCGTTAGACTGAATTTTATTAACTAATTGCATGTATGATTTATATTTGAACTAAAATATTGAAATTTATTCTTAATTTTAAAATAATCTGACACATTCAAAGAGATTAAACTTAGTCGATAATTGCGCTTCAAGTGATTTTAAAATGCAGTATAAGGCAGCGATTCTCAACCTGTAGGGCGCCCCCCCCTAGGGGGGCGCGAGCACACTAGAGGGGAGGCGCGAGAATATCCAAGAGAAAATATTATTTAAAAAAATTGATTAACTGACTGAAAGGAAAGCACACATACACACAGAAAACAAAATACATTTCGACATATTTAACAAATAAAGTAAAACAACTTACTAAATCAAAACTTACTTAATCAAAACATACTTAATTAAAAACAAATTTAATAATTATTAGTGACTTCCTTGGGCCTGTCTTGCAGAGCAAAGTTTTTCGAAGGAAGGCTTAATATTAGAAATAGCCACTCTCAGTTCTGTTTCTATATTTCGCCGAGATCTATATTTTGTCTTCAAAGAAGCCACAGTAGAAAATCCAGTTTCACAAAGGTAGGATGTTGAAAATGGTAATAGAATGCTAAATGCCCTTGTTTTTAGTGCAGAAAAATCATCCTCTACTCCTGCCCAAAATTCAAATAGTGATTTATTACTAAATTGTCTTTTGGTTTCGCCACTTGTCGTGAAGTCTATGAATTTTTCTTCCTCATCAATTGAGAGTCCTTCGGGAGTCTTATGAAATGGATCCCTAACCCACTCGTAACTTGCTATCAGTTTGTCGTCAGCAAGAAAATACTTTTTAAAATTCTTTGTCAGCATGGCTAAATGATTTTCAATGGTTACAAAAACAACTTTTACATGTTCTTCTTCAGCCTTGTAAGTTTTAGTACAATCATTCACATTTGCAAACATTGTTAGGTTTTTTTGCTTTAAATTTCTGCTCCACAATTCCAATTTTCTACAAAAAGCATTAACTTTATCACTCGTATCCAACATATGTGTATTTGCTCCTTGGAGTTGAAGATTCAAGTTATTTAATTTCTCGAATATGTCGACCAAGTAGCTCAATTTCATCACAAATAAACCATCGCGAAAATTCTCGGCTTCCGGTCTGTTTTCTTCTAGGAAAATGGCGATTTCTTCTCTTAATTCATAAACACGTTGCAAAAATTTCCCACGTGATAACCATCTTGCCTCGCAATAAAATAGTAACGCTGAATGTACTGAACCCATGTCTTTACAAAGTGCGGAAAAGATTCTCGATTTCAGGGGTCTCATTTTTATATAATTTACTACGGTTACAACCGTAGTTAACACAATATTCAGATCAGGACTCATTTCTTTCGAAGACAAAGCTTCTCTGTGGATCATGCAATGTGTCTAGACGCACTGAGGCGATTTTTGTTTTACAAGTGCTTGTATACTTTGTAATCTTCCGGACATTGAACGAGCATCATCGGTGCATATTCCGACGCAATTTTTCCATTCTATGTTTGCCTCGTTCATAAAATCATTTAAAATAGCAAATAATGCGAGCGCTGTTGTTTTGAGTTCTATTGGTTTGCAGAAAAGTAGTTCTACTACTGACATATTATCACAAAATCGAACATAGGCAATTAAATGAGAATCTTTATTACTATCTGTTGCTTCGTCAAGCTGTATTGAAAACAATTTGTCACGCAACTTCGAGAAAAGCTGACACTGTACATCTTCAGCTATATCACCAATTCGACGAGCAACAGTATCATTTGAAAGAGGTATGGACTGCAATTGTTTTGAAAAATTATCTCCAAACATAGTTTCTACAATCTCAATTGCTGCTGGCAAAATAAGCTCTTCACCAATGGTGTGAGGTTTTTTACATCTGGCTATTTTATATGAAACTTTGTAAGATGCAATTAAAGCTTTTTTATTCACAGACAAAGTTTCTTTAAAAATGATTTTTGCTTTTTATATGATTTTAATTTTAATCCGAAGAATTCTCTGGGTTTGTTGACGTACTCACTATGAAGCGTTTCCAAATGTCGTTTAAGTTTATTAGGTTTCATGCTGTCTGCGGCCAATATTTTTGAGCTAATGATACACAGGGGCCTTTCTTCTTCATTTACTTCAGTACTAGTAAACCCAAAATTTAAGTATTCTTGACAATATTTTTTTGATTTTATTTTCGGAACCACGCTCGTCAGTGTACTTGTTGATGCTTGACTATCGTCTAATGCTCGCTTACTTCCGTTTAAAAATTTATCTATGAGTCTGCATAAATCTGCTGCCGTGAATATTTAATATGGTGAATTGCAATTAACACGAAAACATATATAACATACACATTCACGATAGATTCGATAGCGATAGAAGGATCGACTCGAATGAGACTGGCTGGAATTGAAACTTGTGTTATTGAACATTTTCCTTCTTATGAGAAAACATTTGCTCTGCGCATGCTCGAGACGGCATCGGTCGTGTGGATTCAATTTCACAAACATTACTTATTTTTTCTCTTTTGTTCAGTCACGCTTCTGTTTTATTTCTATTATTCGAAAAAATGTATTCCCAGTTTCTAAATTTAGCTCACCCCGTCTAGGTTAACTTTCATTAACGAATTTTTCTACTTTCATATTCTTTTAACGTTATCTCCCTGTTTGGCTTTCATTTCAAATATAATATTTAAATTTTCCCCGTTTTCATTCGCTTCATCTGTTCACCGCCCGCTTGGCAAAATGCCAGATGTGGTTTCTCGCCAACGTTGGCTCGCTTTTACTCTTGTTTTTTGGCAGTTAGTTAAAAATAATTTAAAAACAGAATCCAAAATACTCAATATACATTATTGTTGTATACATTTTATTGTAAGCGGGGGGCGCGATGAAAATTATGATTGAAAACTGGGCCGCGAATACTGAAAGGTTGAGAAACGCTGGTATAAGGGGTTTATTATTATTTTAATTTTTTAGAGCCATAATCCGTAAAACTGCTTGACTAAATTATAAGACATTTTTTTAAACATACATTTTTAATTTTGATCAATCTGTGTGGCAAAATTTCCAGAAAGTGCAAATTTAATCCAGTAAAATTCCGAAATGAAGATTTCAGAACGTGGTAAGCATAAAGCAGTTTTAGAAATGTTTTCTTTCCCCAAAACTATTTTCGCTTTTATAATCATTTTGTGTTTTTATTGACAGAAGAATTGCTAGAATACCAGATAAGTTGAAACGGCTTTAAATTCTAACAGACTGATACTATATGCTTGTATTTAAATATTCTAATTTAATAATACAATTGGAAAAGGTTTCTAAGGATGAGTAACACATCTTAACTAAAAATAATTTGAATATAATTGGAATAAATAATTATCTAGGAAGAATTTATCGCACTGATAACTTGATATGGAGACATTTTAATTTGTAAATCAACTTATAATGCTTACATATGGTTACGAAAGGAATAATAAAAATAGAAAGACTTGAAATTAATATTCTTAATAACTTTCCTCTTTGTTATTAAATGTTTTCAAAGATCTCCCTGATATTACTCCGTTTTATAGCTATTCAAGGTAGATTTATCATTTTGTGACAATGAAGAATTGCAAAAAGTTTGAAATGTGTTCCCAAATTTGGTATGCAACGATATTTAAAAACATTTTTTTACCTGTATGACTTTATATTTGCATTAAGAATCTACAAATATCGTATCTTCAACAAAGCTCTTGGCGTCATGAAAAAATGTAATATCTCCAGTAAGTAGATCTACCATTTGGGGACAGGACTTAAAAAAGAGTAATATCTATGTGTAAAAAGACTTTTTACTTACACACAGATATCTTATGTGTAAAATAGTAGCAAAATATTTTACTAAACGATATTTAATCAAAGCCTTGATTTATATTTATCAAACGATAATTATTCATTTGAAAGTACAAATTTGATAAATGTTTTGTAAATGATTTTTATTAATGTTCAAATTTCCTTAGTTTCATAATTAAATGTATGTATTTATCTTTAATGGTATTCTTTTTCAATGTGGCAACAAAAATTAGATAAAAACAAGTAATGAATAGATATTCCACAAAAAATATTGGCATGAAACGATTCTTGGAATTCGCTAATAATGCGCAAATGAAATTAACTTTTATCACCTTTTCCATTCTTCTAGCAACAATGAGAATATATGAACGCAAGAACCTACAGATATCAAATTTAGTATTTCTGGACAAATTATTTTTGCTTCCATCATTATTATATATAGATAATCCTCAATGAATTCAATTTGAATTTAGTAAATACTCCTGGTGGTGGAATCGACGATATATCTCGTCATTGGCAAAACTGACCAGATCTTGATGGACGAGATATGTGTGTGTGTGTGTGGTCACATTAGAAAAAATTCACCTGATCTTGATCTCGTCATCAAGAAAGGGCAATATCTTCACCATTCGGAATACAATCGACATTCCTGATGACGAAGTATCTCGTCATTAGCAAAATTGGTCAGATCTTGATGGACCGAAACCACTTGAAGGATTAAAATATTTCTTACCCAGATTTATGTTACATCATTCTGCAACTCATGTCATTTAATTGACTGGGAAATTCTAAACTACTCTTGTTAGCTTTACCCATTCACGAAGGTTTTTGTTTGATGAAAATATTCATGATTTTTGATGCTATGCATGATTTATACCCACAAATCGCTGTAATCTGTTGAAACTTCATTATGACAAACATACTGAAATGCTCCCTACTTCCTCAGGCAATCTTGTCGCGAGCCTCGATTGAAATGCACCGGGAAAGGGTTAAAGCCTGTGAGTATCAGTGGTACATTTCCAAAGGCTTAATCTATTCACAATATGGGAAGAGGAGATATATTTACATTACAATTATATCTTGTCCGCCACGTGGTGTTAAGCTACTGGCGATGGGAGACAGCAGATTAAATTTGAGTTATCAAGTTTGCTTAGGTGTAAGTTTCGGAGGAAATGGATTGCAGATTGGTATTGCCTAGCTGTCCTAGTCGGAATACAAATAAGCGTTCTTGCCAACTCAATTCGCTTATCTGCATAAGAGTACTAGTTGATAGCTTAATAATTATATGGTTACTGGAAAAGGTAATAAATATAATACTTATAAATCTGTACCTTGATAGAAAAATGGCCAATGTCGATTTTGCACGTTTTTATAACATCTAATTTAGTACTTTAATTTTTAATGCAGGGTACAAAAAATACCTTCCAATGTTTTGATATTTTCCTAATATATTGAGAGGAAGAAATTGGCATTTTTTTCTAGTATAACTTCCTTTATTTTGTAAAGATTTGTAGACGCACTGAAAACCAACGAATTTGGACACTGGCCTCTTTTCTACCAAGGCACAAAAATTATATACGATATGATGGCCTAAGATTTTCAGTGACTGTGGAACATCTGTCGTCCTACATCCCTGATAACTATGTCACCAACGGCAATTATTCAAATAATTCAGGCATGGTGCTGTTCTAGGCATACTTAGACGGATAAGGTGTATAAATATTATTTCATGTGATACCTAGAAGTGCTTTAGATAAGTGCTGACATAAGGGTTCTACCATCCTTTACAAAAAAATTAAATTTATTGAGCCCAAAATTCATTAGTATAGAGTGATAGTACTTAGCACGTGCAGCCTGCTTTCTTTCAAACATACATTTTGTTAGCATAGTACCCTTAAAAGGTTTAAATCAGCTGATGATTGATAGTTAAACAGTTTCACATTATTTTGCGGTGCAAGTTATTTTACCAATTGCTTTTCAGTTCAGATAGTTTAAAGGCGGACAGTTGGAGATATATGATTAAAAGGCAACGGTCTACCTTTCAGAAATTTGAATCTCAAGAGAACTCTGGAGAGTTTACAGTTGGGTGAGATGGATAGATAGGCCTAACAGAAATGTAAGGCTTGAGAGTTGGAATGTGCTAACTTTTGAATTGTCTTCATTCTTTTATCGTGATTAAAACCAAATAGATAATCAAAAAACGTAACCAAAATAGGACACCGTTTAATTTCATGATGTGACGGCTTACAGTTGGAATACCAGATGCTATATAAAAATGACAGTAGGTCAATTTCTTAGGGGATTTGTTGTTACTTCTTTAGAATGATCAAATAATTGTCTTTCACCATAACTTTTAAAGGTATAATTTCAAATTTGTTTGTGAATAATATATGAGAATATTATAATTTTGTTACTAATGGTTTTGTTCGTGTACTGGTGTGTACTAATATTATTTTTAACGCTCATTTAAAATATTAAATAGTTAACTGCTATACTTAAGTTTTAAAACACAGAAATATTATAGCTACGAGAAGGGTTTACAACCAATGACTCAAACGCTAACGAGTACTATGTAATAATTCAGAGTGGATTTGTGAACAGCTATTTACAATTTATTTTAATTAGTTTTTTGTTAAATATAATAAAAATTTAATTTAATTTTAAATATTTTTTCAATTGCTTTAACTTTATTTTCATTTTAGATGAAATTTTCAGCGAGTACAATTTTTTGCATTTTTTTAATAATTTCCCTAATGTTCGTATTTTCTGAAGATAAATTTTTATAGTTTTTCAAAATGTTAAATTTCCGTATAACAATAGGTAAAATATATTTTTTGAAAACAGCTTTGAATATCTGTGGTGGTATGTTTTACTTAATTGTAGGTCCTCAAGTTCCTGTAAGGGTGAATGGCAATTTAGAGAAATTGGTAATGAAATAAGTTTAACAATGTGCTTCCAACTTTTAAGATAAGAACTGGGCATGTACATATTATTTACAAAATACCCTAAGGATATGATTAACACTTTTTTCTCTGATTTACAGAGCATTTCACTTTATCAGAAATATTCGAGGCATGAATTAACTAGCGAGTTTATCTCCCACACATTCAGCAGTTTTAATAAAAATGCGAGCCTAATTGTCCCTTTCTGAATCCATCCATGACTTGAAAATTCAGTAAAAGCCGAGTTCATTAAGTAAACGGAGACGTTTTTTCCAACTGTTTGATACCAGAAGCGTTGCACCTTGCTACTCAAACAAACTCCCAGAAATTCTAGAAATGCAAACACTGCTAACGCAATTACAAAAGACAATCCGCATTGCCTCCAAAAGTCTTCTTATTAAACTGCAGATAAAGCGATCTCCAGCAGCACTTTTAAATAAACACTTCCTTGGTGTCCGTAGCCACGACACAGTGTCAACACTGCAGCCTTCAAGCTTTCGAAAGGACGAATTCTGACTGACCTAAGGCCCTTTTAAATCAATTGGGATTAAATGGATTGTATGGACATAGAGCGCTTGGACAGACATAAAGCAGTTCGTCGCCAGAGTTTTGGCGCTGTTTAATAGATGTTGTGTGTAGAATTTCGAACGGAATTTCTCCCGTGTTTGTTAAAAGTGAAAGTTTAGCCAATTGCTCAGTTGCTTCATATTACCTCCACGAGTTTAGGATTTTCTCTCTATTGATAAAATAATTCTATCCTGGTGTTCAAAAGAGTTTTTTATTTTATCAGAAGTTAGGTTTCGGGTAATAAATTGTAATTTAGGTTGTACAGCCAACATTGTTTTCTTAAATTTTTGTAAAAACATATCACGTTCGGCATTGGCGTGCATGTAAATTATATCTACATTAAACTAATTATTAATCGCAATGATTTTTTTCCGGGTAGTTATATCACTTAATAACGTGATTAACTGCTTTGCGCTATTAATCAAATTTTAAAGATTGAAGAATTTTTGTTGTAAAAATCAGATGTTTTAGGTTGGTTAAATAGTTTAAATTAACACTCCTGGTCCATCGTTTAAATTAAAAACATCTGAAAAAATTGACAATTTATTGATGACAAGATAGTCATTGGCAAAATTGGTCATATCTTGATCGACGAAACGCCAAAACCACTAGGAGGGTTTACACCCTGTATTCGAAATAAATTCCAAGAACTATAAATAATTTGACTATGAAACGTCAAGATCTATAAAATGAATACTGGTACAATATTTATATAATATAAACTAATTTATTGTTCAGAAATATATATACACATCTTCTAATAGATGAGATGATGTAGGAGGATGATTGAGCGATAAAGTAGTTTATTAAGTTGTGAAAATAGATTATATATGTGCAGCCATTAATATAGATTGAAACAGTAATGTATACGTCTTCTACTATGCTATTTTTTAATTTGTCACAAATCGAGTAACATTTTACTAGCATATGGTAAGGGATTATTGTTTGAAATTGTAATTTATTTTTTATATATCCAATAGATATGTACTCGTACATTTCTTTATTTAATTTTTGTTCGAAGTATATAATTACTGAAAAGCTTTTGCCATTAAGAGTTTGGAATATTTCTCTTAAATGGTAGTTTTTAATAGTAAGGATTTAGGAAAGTATTGGATAAAAACTGAATCCAGGAGATTTTCTGAGTATATAAGCTCATATAATAAGGAATAAAGTGATTAAAATATGTCCAATAATATAAATGGATAATAGGATATAGAGCAAAAAGTGCAAAATCTGTGTAAATTTGCAAACATAAAATGAGTTAATGAATTTTGATCGTTATTAAATTGTAGTTTTTTCATTTGGAATATCTGTATGCTTATTAATTATAAAAACTACTTTTTGACAACGAAAAGCCAGTATCTGCATATTGCAGATTGCCTGTCTGTTTTTAATTTTTATAATTTTAACAGAAATAATTTTTCAATAAAAATAATTTCTTCCTGTCATGCAAATTTGTACATTTTAGGTCTAGTCTTCATACGCAATTCTATTGAAATGCTTATTACTATTAAAAGTAATTCTTTCGGCCATGTAAATTTGTATATTTTCAATTTAGTCTTCATGTGTAATGAATTCTAGTGTTATATTTCTTATATGCATTGAGTTAAACATTTTAAACGAAACATTAAAAAACAGTTTAGAAATTTCAAATATTAATGTATGATGATATTTCATAAGAATGAATAATTAATCAATAATATTTTAGAATTTGTAGAATAGCGAATTTTAATTACGTTCAAATGTAATTCAATACTTCTACATAGAAGTATAGAATTTTTATTCCTGAAACTTCCTATATATGAAATCCATGTTTTTGATAAAATTAAAATCCACACGTTTCGTATATGAGGATACCATACATCTATTCAAATTTATTAAAAATTTTCCTATACTTGAAATCATCAATATATCAATCAGAATTATACTATTATCAACAAATCATAGAATTTACTGTTAAATTTTATAACTTACCTTTGTTGAACATAACTGAAAGCATCATAAAAACTGAAAAACCTTTTGTTGCAAACATATCACCACTAATTGAGTGTTCAAAGGGACTACTTCTGTTTAGAATACATATCCTCTTAAACCATCAAAGAATCAAGTGATATCTGAGTCAACTTATTTTTAAAATAATTCACCAGGAAAGGAATTTGAAAAATATTTATTGCAAATAATTTCAAAATAGTTTTACAATGATCGATGCTTATGATATTTTTAGCTATATGTACGAGGTCTGTCGGTAAGTATCTAGCCATCACTAATATAACGAGAACGGTTAATGTCACATTAATGTAACTTGGCAGCCAAGGAGAGAAGATATTGATGCACATGCATGAGAAGTCACGAATCTATTGGACAAATCCGTTGAGTTCTGGAATCCTTTGAGTGAACGTAAGTTCTATGAGACAGTCGCAAGAGCAATGACCCTGAAAATAGAGCAGAGAATTTGAATCAGACTTTGCGTTAAACTTGAAAATTCATCCTAAGAAACTATCTACAATAGATGATTAACTCTCCAAGTGGTTTCGACGAGATATCTCGTCCATGAAGATCTGACCAATTTTGTAAATGACGAGATATTTCCTTATCAAGATATTGCCGGTTTTTTGATGATGACGAGATAAAGATCTGGTCAGTTTTCTTCTAATGACGAGATATCTCGTCCAACAAGATTTGACCAGTTTTGCCGATAACGAGATACCTCGTCGAGAAACCACTAGGAGGTTAAGAAGACTTTAAAATGTATGACATCTAGTTCTTCAAGACCATGTTGGCTGTTTTTATTGTGAAGGTGTTGTCCATTATGATCATTTTCCAGGTCAAACAATTAATAAGGAATACCTTGAAGTGGGGCCACGGTAGTCCGGTAGGAAGAGTATCGGATTAACAGCCGGAGGATTACGAGTGCGAAACTCGATCCAACCAAAGACCGTCGTGTGCGAGGCGGCTGGTACATTGCAGTGGATTAAAATGTTCTCACATTGGTGTGGTGTGGAAGTTTGGAGAATGGGATGACAGCTCAGGTGTCGACCCCGTCATCTGATCGTGGTTCAAAATTACGAGGTGTTATCCTCGTGTCTTTTCCTTCGGGATTGATCCCGGACCGTCGCCAACAGTTACGTTGTGTTGCTCCAGTGAGACGCTAATTCACCTACTTACCTCTCTCTTGGTGCTCTTCGATGGCTGGGAGATGCAGTACGAAGAAAAAGGCTTCAATTGTGAGCAATTGGTGATTGGCAGATTCATCACGTCAACATGTCCGCCTATTCATCCCGTTAGCTGCGTTTTTGGAAAAAGTGTAATCACCAGGTGGCTCAGCCACTACAGACTAGATTTGGTTCCCTGCTACTTCTATGATTTTCCTCAAATATAAATCACTTCTGAAAGGGAAGAGATTGCAGATAGTGGATAACACGACGAGGCAGATGACGGCAATTCCTATAAGGAACTTTGGAGTATTTTGAACAGTGAAAGACGCTGGGATAAGTATGTAAGGTCCCAAGGTGCCTACATTGAAAACTAGGCACTAGGTACAATGTATCTAGTTACATACCACATGGGTGGATACTCTCCGAACAGACTGAATAAAAGGAAAGTGCTGTTATGATACGGAGTAAAACAAAAGATGGCACTACTATTACGGGTTTCATCTGTATTTTGAAGCTTTCGTTTTTCCAAAAAGTAATTCATTGATGTTCATGTGATCTCTTAATTATATCGCCCGCCTCACCGATTGCAGTATCTGAGCAAAATTTTGACGTGAATACGTCTTTAAAATCGGAACAGTACTAGGGGACATGAATGAAAAGTCGAGCGTTACAACAGTTTGGTCTTGATTTCAGAACTAGAAAAACTATACAGAAGATAAATATAGTGTCGTGTAAACAAAGAATGTCCGTACCTTACATGACTAAGTACGAAAGCGCACTGAGAGCGGGGAGGTAGTACGCACTGTTTAAATTCTACGGTGCTCAGTGAGCTTGGGGCCAGTGTAACTACGAATTCCGTGACGTGAGGACTGCGTCATTCGAAAGCTACTGAACTACGCTACAATCACAGGTCTTTAATCAATAAAATTATTCTTCAATATTAACATAAACTGCACTTTAATCGCTCAAACTGTAAATTAATTTTTGAATATTCACATAGTAAACTTTCAAGCTTCCTATATCTGCTTCATTCCTATGTTGCTTCAACTTCCTATGCTGTTTTATTCATTCCAAAATCCAACATCAGGTCCTAGTATTCACCGTCAAAACTAAGGTTTGTGTCCTTGATACAACCTATCAATTTTTAAGCATGGTTGTCGACAGTAACTAGCATGCGGTGTCAGATGTTATTCAAAATACTTTGACCCACCTCTTTCCTCCCAAGGCTGCTGTTCTCTAAAATGTTCTTCCAAGAATTTTTTTTTTCTTTGATCTTAACCATCTTATCTCTCCAACATCTTATAATAGTGGCCGGCATTTTTAAAACGTTCCTTGGTCTTTTTAAACATTGTAATAATAAACAAACGCTTCAAAAATATTAAAACTTGCTCATTTGATTATAGAATAAGATTTTGCAATTATGAATTCTAATTTATTTTCTTAATCAAGGAACGCCTTTATATAAAAGGAATATGAATTTAAAAAATATAAATCAAATTCATCTGTGGGCGAAAATTATTTCAAAGTAATTACGGCATTTAAATTGTGTGAAGGAATAAAAACTTGTGAAAAAATTAGTAGAAAATGAATTTCCATCGTATTTTAATAAGAACAGAAAAATGGCGAAATAATGAGTTCTTTCCTACGCATTCAGTGCAAGTATGTGACAAAGAAAACAATGCTTGAGATGCTTGAATAATTATTCAGACACTTTGTTGGGAACTGTTGCGTTGAATTAAACTTAAGATGTTTCTGTATACAGTATATATGGTTGTCTGAATATACTTTTAAAGCATATTCCTATTAAATGTATTAAGAATCCCCTCCTTATACATGAATGTATGCAGGCTGCTGATAATTGCTGTAATGAACTAAGAAAATTTGTTGTTATTTTGAAACATCCTGCTTTAGAAAAATTCATTTTATTTCTCAAAGATTATTCTCGGAAAGTACCTATTGTGATAATTTTAGAATTAAGTTTGTTTTATTGCAAACCTAAAATTCCAGAATTATCACTGCACGGAGTTTTAACGAGATACAATTAAAGTTATTAATTTATCGAATCGAATAAAAATTACTAGATGCTAATGAAGTATTTGTGTTAATTAATGAATTGTAATGAATGAATTAATTATTTGTGACTTTCTTATCAGATGCCTAGATCCTTCAGTACTATTTTCTAGACACGAGATAGTTGGAAAAGTATGATCACTTCATTTCAAAAGATTCTAAATTTAGAATCTTTTGAAAATATATTAATAAAATTACTATAAATATATTAGAGGGATTTTCAGTGTAAACAAATAAACCAGATTGAATGTGAAGATTTTATTTCCGCAACCGAAATGCTTTCGCGTGATACACATTAGGGTTACTTTAAAATGTAATTTATCTCAGTTTTGGCGAGGTTTGGCAGTTAATCTTATTAGCCTTTAATAGTTCCAGAACTCATTCTTTGGTGTTTCTATTGGCGACGTGCTGAAATACTGGAAGAACAACCATGGTGACATCACGTCGTCCGGAATAAGCGTACAAGAAGTACGTTTCACCACAAAACACTACCACCATCTACCCCCCCCCCCCATTTATCTTAACAGAAAAAGCCTCTCATAATATAGGTAAAATGAATTGAAAAGACATCTCGAAGAAAACATCTGAAAGAGTTCAAACCCTCGGGTTGCTATTTGTTTTAAGCTGTCCGAAATCTTGTTACAAGTCCTTGCGGGTACTATACACTTTGATAGTATTTTACAACGAAAGAAGTATGGGTTGCACTAAATATAATATAATCAGAATTAAATCTCTTTAATGTAAGTAATTTAAGGAACTCTTTTGATAAATCGCAAAAGCGTACTTTGGTTTAATCTGTTGAACCAACACTATTCCATTTTTTTAATGAAATTTGTGTCTGGACTGTTAGGTGGGTGCAAGCGCTTGCGATATAAGACTAAAAATAAGCTCTTAAATTCCAACAAGACCAAGAAATGAGAGAGGGCTTAACTTTTGAAAAAATTGATAGAAATATAAATTATACTTTCTTTCGAAAAGTTAATCTCATTTCAAAGCAGGCTGAATTTTTGTAAGTGCAAAGTTCGAACATTTCCTTCCAACACAAATGCGCGTAGGTGAGCGAGACGTTGAATATATATTTTTGACTTTCTCACAAGCTGCAATCAACCAAAAGCGTCACATGGAGAGGCTTTAAGATTTTCTAGAAGAAATTTTTGTTGTTTGAAGACGCTAGGGATGAGAATAGATTTTATTCTGAATTGTGCAAGTTTGGTTTGAGATTATCAGCAACCGAAGAATGGGACCCGTAAGTAGACGAATTGAAAATGGTGGACCTTTAAAAGTGTCTTAGATTGCTTAACTGTTTATGTAGTAGAAAAGGGGACTTAAAAGAATAAAGTTAATTTAAACTTTCGAAAGAAAATATCGGATTAATGAGTAATGGATTCCAAACAGCTATGTTGAGTGCTTGTTCGTGAATGTACCTTTTTACTAAGCACTGGACTCAAAAAATTTTTCACTTCACTTTGAACTAAATTAAAAATTCTGAAAAGTAAAGGTGGAAAGATGTATTAATACATTAAAGTGCTTTTCAACAACATTAAAGCATACCTGATATCAATTCAATTATTGTTCGTTGGAGGATTAATTCATTTTTTGAAATATGTTGTTTGATCATTCGTGCCTAAAATGTCAAAGGCACGAATGATCAAATTTATAATTTTGAAAAAAAATCATGTTTAAGGTTTTGACGCTTTAGGAAAAGTTGCGCTACACTGAAAGATCCCCCGACATCAAGGGACAGCGGTAGCCCAGTTGGAAGAGTAGCGGATTAACAACTCGAGGGTTACAAGTTCGAAACTCTTCAACAGAAGACCGTCGTGTTCATGGGAGCTGGTGCAAATTAAATCTATCGTGGCTTCAAATGTCCTCATGCTGGCGTAGTATGGAAGTTTGGAGGGTGGGGTGCCAGCTCAGGTGTTGGCCTCGTCATCTGACCGTGGTTTACAAATACGAGGTGTTGTCCTCGCATCTTTTCTACCGTCTCTAGTAGATTCGATCAAAATGTTTCTAGACAAAATTGGTATTCATTGTTAGATCAAATGTTCAAAATACTGTAATACTTGAAAGCTATTGCGATGGACATGTTTTTGAAAAATATGTTGAGTTATACTATATATGTAAATGATAATATTAGCCAACTACATACTGAAGCCTATCATTCCCCAGTATTTACAAGTCGTGCATTTTTCCATAAAAAGGACTTCGCTTTTAGTTTTGGGGAAATATAATTTACTGGAACTACAGGAAATGATTTCAAGAACTGCATCAATCGTGAAGGATAGTATTTTGAAGACGAAAAAGCGATTAAAAATGTCTGTAGAGAAAGTTCCTTTTTCATACCTACTCCAAGTGCTTTCAAACAATACCGAACCAAAGACACTTATGCAGCTGATTTCATATCTGCTACACTTGTGGTACGAGAGATACGAACGATAGTATTTTGAATTTTAAAATCTTTCCCAAGATCACTTGCACAGTGGACTTTGAAAGCAGTTTCTTCCAGTTTTAATTTGATTGATTTAAAATTTGCACAAACTGTTTGTTCTACTAAAAAGCCTATACATGTGAAGTTTAGTGGGAATGTGACAGGGCTTTAAAGAACACTGAGAAATTCTTTAAAAGGTAATAAAAAATAATTAAACAATAACAATTATGGACAGGACAGTTACACACACATTTAAAACAACACAAAGAAGAGATAGCCATCTGTTATTCATGTCTGATTGTAGCGTTGGCGTTGTCCGAAATTTCGTTCTCTTAGAATGCAATTCTTGCAAGTTCATCTCTTTTCTAACGGAAGTCCCAGGTGTTCGCCTTCTAGAATGTTCTCGCAACTCATTCTACCGGAAATAGCTGTTGATGAGTCAGAAGTGGGATGAGTCACGGTACATCACATATATCAAGTATTATCGAAAAGTATTGTTCAGAAGTTAGTGCATAAAATTTGATAACAAATTCGGACAAAAAAGCAAAATTGATAGGTCCCATGCGCATTAACTTTCAGTCAAATTTATAATTCGCATAAAGTAAGTTAGCAAAGTAAGCAAATTAGTTAGTAAGTAAGCAAATTTATAATTCGCATAAATTTAGTTTGTATACATAGAAATCAAATTAAATCAATTTTGTAAGTGTATCGCTCAGTTGTAAAACAAAAACTTGTTCTTAAACACCCAAAATATTGCAAAAAAGCAACAACATTTTAAACTAAAATTTATTTTCAAAGTTTGGAAACATGAATTTATCTCTCTTATTTACACTTAGATATATACATGTTACCGGGAAGTTTGAAATCCGGCATTCAATAGAATACCTAGGCATTTTATAGAATGCCGAAAACTGGCCGGCAATGTATGAAACGATTAATGTTTCACACATTTCCTAGGCATTCTATAGAATGCCAAATGACAAACCGGCAATGTATGAAATACATCTCCGATTCGTTTCGAATATCACGTGGCAATCCACGTGACTTTTAATCCTCCGCTCAGAATTTGCCATTTGCATTTTGCGCTTTGTTCGGGACTGTCAAAATACGCGATTTTACTTAAATTTGTTAAACAAAAAATTTGTTTAATACTGTGCTGTATGAAAATGGAAGAGCAAGATATAGTGTTGGAGAAGGAGTCACAGTCAATAGACATGCAACGACGATTCGAAGATGAACTGTCTATGCTTCGAGTTAATGCTGCAAAAAAAAACAGTTTTTAATGGCACTCTTGCATTATTTTTTCAAAACAACATTTTTTTTTGAGAAATGAACGGCTTTTAAATAATAGCCTTATCATGAGCTTTTTTTTCATACTTAGCCTAAATAGCATTTGTCATTCTATAGAATGCTTAGGTATTATATACAGGGAAAGTATATAATAATTTTCATATTTCCTAGGGAAATTGCCTAGGGAAAGTATATAATAATTTTCATATTTCATACTTTGCCTAAAAACGCCGGGCATTCTATAAAATGCCTATACAATGCCGGCGTTTCAAACTTTGCCGGTAACATATACAACAGATTTCAATAATTATCTAAAACAAATTTCAAGGAAATCAATTTGAGCCAAATACACAGAAAGCATTTCGAAATCGGAATGTCAAAAAAATCTCAAACGGAGTAAAACACGCTTCTGTAGCAGACTTATCTATTAAACTTTTGATGTATATGTAACTACGTCAAAAATTATCGTAATTGAAAAATCATTTTTGCTATCCGCAGAATTTGATATTAATTAATTTTTAACGCTGAAATTGTAAAATCGATTTTTCGATCGATTTTGTTGATTTTAAAAGTTCACTGGTCCCTTAACATTGCTCAAATTAAAGTTTTTCGTCCCTTTCTGACATAACTTTGGTTTTATTTATTTAACAGATTGACTAATGCATGCTTTTAGTATGCGTTTTTATTTAGATGGAAAACACAATCCACGGATTTTGGGACAGTTTTTTTGAAGACTTAATTGAATAAAAAGGTTATAGAATTCGTCTCATCAAACATCCATTCAAAAACAAAATTTGTTTGCTTTTTAAAAATGTAGTAAAAAGTGAAGTCTTTGTAAACATTAAAATAAGGTACTTAATCCCTTATACCACATTGCAAAAATGTTGAACTCAAATACATTTAATTATTTCATAGAATCTAATGCCTTCTTTTTAAATGATAGATAACAAATGTTTCGAGTGTTGAGAATGTACTTGTATCATTAAATCTCGTTTATTGATGAAACGCAATGTTTAAACTTCAACGTTATAGCTGCAAATAAAATCCCCAATTAATTGACAGCGGTTAATCTGTTTTGAATTCGATATAATAATGCTCATTAGAGGAAGAAGAGAAGTAGGAGAATTTAACAAATATGAAATTGTTTTGAAGCGATTTAGAATAAAATATAGCTGACTTAGAATTTAGTATGCTTGAAGGTTCGTATTGCATTATAGCAATGCAAATGCATTGACCTGATATTTCAACTGCTGAATCTGAATATTTCAATTTTTAAAGTTCTTTTTGAGAAAGATAAATGCGTACATCTTCAATTAATATGCCATTAAAATACTTTAAAATATTTAATTAAGATACTTCAATTAAAATATGTACTGAAGATTGTAAATAAAGTGCATTAAAGGAAAGAAAAATAAATCAATTCCATTAAAACTTGTTGACTTAAAAAGAGCTGGAAAACATTCAAGTTTACCCTTAAATTCTCAGTTATTGAAAACCCATGTAGACTTACATTTAAAATCTTTAATATGGTGATCTAGAAAAAAAGGAACTAATTAAGTTATTCCGAAAGTAATTACCTTTTTTAAGCAATAAAGAAAATTTCGGAATATTATTACGCTTATAACTTTAAAACCCTTTTAGCATAATGATTAACGTGTTTGATTGGTGAAACCTGCCTTATGTCTGTCATAGTACAAAATATTTTATTTATTTATGTGAGTGCATTTTAGTAGATGTAACCCATTTTGCGTTAATTATAAATGCGTTTGAATGTAAATAAACCCAAATGAAGCATATATTATCTGTCTGTGAAATTAGTTTTGACCTGATATACGATAGGTTGATTTGTTGGGGTTTTATGGTGTAAAGTCCAGTAATGGACAAGCAATATATACGATAGGAATCTATTACAAATAGAAACATTTTTCAGATAAGAGTTTGTCTTGTCTCTTCACTGTTATTTTAGTAACACGAGGGTTAACTAGACAGGAACTTATGGCTCAAAGTGAATTCCGAACCACTACGAACATTGTCGGAATTCGAACCAAGAGTTAGAGCGCTGACCACTCGGCTACCAGATATGACAGATAAAAGAGTGGTATTTAAAAAAGCTCACTGTACATAATGTAAAATAACGTTCTCTATATAAAAATTCGCTTCTTTACATATCAGAATAACAATAACGAGCGTTGATCCTCTAAGTGCGTAGGTAGTTAATGTCACACAGGAACAACACAACGGCCATTGGTGACGGTTCGGAATCAAGAGAAAAATCCGAGTCCAACACCACGTAATTTTGAACCACGGTCAGATGACGAGGTCACACCTGAGCTGGCAACCCACTCTCCAAACTTCCCCACCACGCCAACGCGAGGACATTTGAGGCCACGGCAGATTTAACGTGCATCACCCCCCGTGTACACGACGGTCTTTGGTGGGACCTAGTTTCGAAACCGATAATCCGCTGCTCTTACAACTGGGCTATTGGGGCCTCCTTTAAGTGCGTAAAAAGCACACAAGCTAAGAAATCTAGTGTTTGAAAAAGTTCAGGAATTTGTGAAATGGTGAACGTCAGCTGTCTTTCTTTCAGTGAGTATGATGGATGAGGAAAGTTCAATCTTGAGAAGTCTTTTTCTACTGATAAAGAGGGATGGAAGAAAATTGGTATGATTTTTCACGTATCCTTGGAGCATTTAAAAGAAGTATGTAATGTGAATTACCAGGAACAGTCATTAATATAAAGTACAGTTCAAACAATATCACGCATCTCTATTGCTTAAATCAAGCACGTTTAAATTAAGTGGCAAATTTGGGGGATGGACCTCGTAACATTCGATTTTATATTGTTTATATCTGTTGTTGCTATAGGGCCATGGTAGAGCGGTTGGTTGTCACGAATAAAAAAAACCGGAGGATTGCGAGTTTGAGACTAGGTCTAACCAAAGTCGAGTGCGTGGGGTCTGGCACACGTTAAATCTGTTCTAAATAGCGTGGTGTGGAAGCTTAGAGAGTGGGATGCCAGACTTCACCTGACCGAGGTTCAAAATTACGAGGCGTTGTTCTCTGACTTTTCGTTTGGGGATTGATCCCGGACCGTCGCTAATAGCCCTTTATGTTGCTTCAGTGCGAAGTAAATTCAACTACTTACCGTTGTTACCATTCGACAATAAACAAATAACGTCGATTTCCGTGCCACGTACGTAAATGAAGTATAGAGCGTTGTTTATAAAACGTTAAAGCAGAATTTTGTATTTTGCGAGATATAGTACAAATCCCATTTGCCCATACTCTCAGCATGCCATTCCCACTCAAATAAGATTCTTTAAGAACATTACTCATAAACGCTACATGAATTGTTGATTCTAAGGGGTGCTTTTGAGAAAAAAGCATTACACATGCGATAAATTTCCAAAACTGCCTGTGAAATTCCATTGCATTTTCTTGCATCTTTGAAGCAAGAGCAGGTAAGCTCATTCTTTGCTGTTTATACCCAACGGAAAAACAGCATCTCATTTTTTATATAAATTATCCATTCGTGAAGGTGAAGGATCACTTCCAAGTTCGGTAATAAATTCGGTCGATGCTTCCTACAGAGCAGGAGTGCGAAGTGTATTCGATTTTGAACGCCTAAGTGACTTATCCGGAGAAATTTGTAGATCATCCCAGGGGAATAGCTATCCAAAACGAGTGACTTGAAAATGTCATCGCTTGTTATTTTGGTACATGGTGAGGGGAGGCTACGTGTTTCATCGATTGGGTGAAGTTTCCTGAGAAGCTTCTATGAAAACAAAAAAATTCTCCAAAGTGTACGAGAGATACAAGCGTATAAAGAAAAAAGAAAAACATTGCGTGTGGGGTGAAGATTAGGGAGCGTGGAAAAAAGAAGTGCATTTTCGTTATTTCACTCGTATCGAAAAGATACTTCCCCCTTTTTGGTACAGTCTATGAAAATGAATTAATTTTGCTCTTCTGAATTTTTTAACGTCTTTGCCTCAAAGTAAATGGCGAAAATGGAGAGGGCGTATATTTATGGAAATCTAAAATGCTCATGTGTTTGAATTTTGTATAAGGATAAAGGCATGTTTATTTTATCAGAATGTTTGAGACACTGACATGAGAATATTCAGAGTAAATAAATTTGGGAGTTTAGATTTTTGAGGTGAATAATGCATCGTGGCTACACCTACTTATTTGGGATTCCTGGCATGACTTGTCGCTTAATTTTATTCACGTGAATATAGTGAGCGACATTACGGAATTAAGTCAAAAATCATAATAGAATAATTTATGTATTTAGCATTTCATGTGAATTTTTAAAGTGAAAGTAAAGGAATAAAGCTAAATATATTTTTTTCTTATCCAACGCATCAAATGCATTACATTAAAAATAAACATTGTCTTCCAAAAGTTAAGCGTGGAACAATTCACAGCGAAAATTTCATGAAATTTTGCACCCATCGACTACAAATTTAACCTGAAAATACATTGAAGGTCATAAAAACTTTGAGAAAAGAAAAATGGTAAATTTGCAGGCCTTTTTTCGAATATTAGTTTCAGATACTTATATAAGGTACAGTAGCACATATAAATGCTTGGACGGGATTTTGTGGTGAAAGATCCTAAAACAGAAGAACTGCGCTGAACACCAGATCATAAACAAACAAAAGCTGCGAAAATGGATATGAAAAATATTAAATAAAGATAGTAAAACAAAGAAATTCAATTAAAAGAAGGAAAATTGTGAGTAAATTTTTGAGTTCTGATGGAAAAACACAAATGAGATTCAAAAATTCAATAGTATGCAAAAATGAGAAGATTTGGAAAGTGATTTTCCTCAATCCAATCATGCAAATTTAAAACTGCACTTCCAAGAAATCTAAGACGATAATGATCGGACACTGGACAGGCAGTTGAAATGTTATGAGTAGAGCGTGTATTACATATGGGGACTCTGCTGGTAAAAGATGACGAGAATTAAGCCAGTATATCTAACGCAAAGATGGAACATTTTGACATCGGAAGAAAGGTAGGTAGTTGAATTTACGTCGCTCTGGAGCAATACAACAGGCTATTGGCGACTGCCCGGAATCAATCCTGAAGGGAAAGAGACAAGGACAACGCCTCGTAATTTTGAACCACGGTCAGATGACGAGGTCAACACCTGAGCTGGTATCCCACTCTCCGGTTCCACACCACATAAACATAAGGACATATGAGGCCGTTGCATTTAACGTGCAACAGCCTCTACGTACATGACGGTCTTTTGTGGGAATGAGTTTCGAACTTACAACCCTCGGATTGCTAATACGTTACTCTTCCAACCGGGCTACCACCGCCCCAAAGGATAAGTGTAAAAAGAGAAAAATGTCAACAGAGACGTTGACTCCAGAGAGGTGGATAGCTACTTCCAGAATGGAAGCATTTAAAAGGTGGTAAATACTTCCCCATTTCTTTACTACAGCAATGAAATTAATATGCAGATTAATTTCCTTTTATTTCAAAGTATTTTCTGTTTATCGATGTATCTATCGCTTTTATTTGATTCCGAAACATCCATAACTCGTTATGGATGCATTCCCTTTTATAATTTGTTTTTTTTTTCGAGCTGACGTTTGAGTGATTTGGTTTTGAACGAGTCCATTCGTTACATAAGGGGGACAGGTTAAATATAAATAATGCGTTCCAACGATTAGTGTATTTAGCTGATTCTGATTCCGAGCTTACTTCTTAAAATCATACTTTCGAAGTCCACAACATCGCACACGCTTTTATCCCGCATTATATTATCGAGAAAAGTAGTTTAACTCTGAGGAAAGAAATTAAGAGCTTAAGGGAAAAAAAACGAGAAAGGATGAAAAAACTTATCAACTGGTACGAAAAAAATTGTTTTTTTTTAGTTATAACATGACAGGTTTATTATGTGAAATTAAATTGAATTTAGTTGGATTTTTCCAAGGATATTTAGGTTGTAGGGAATAAAAGGAAAATTGAGTTAGGGTTGCTGTCGTGGAAACCAGTGATGCTGGCAGCTACGCTACAGAGCACTTATGATGCGAGGAATAATTCAAGGATAAGTTGACGCTAGACATGGCATTATGCTTCTAGTGCCTGGGTGCTAGCGATTGTTATCCTGGACTAGTGTTTTATCAGCGTTCCTCAGGGGGCTCTAGTATTCAAACCGGAGAAATCGTATTTACATTTGTTTCGATAAATATTGAATATGTCTTGTGCATGAATTACATTGTTAGTATGTTGGGGAATAGTATTGTAGCTTGAGTATAGAATTCGTATATTGAGAATATAGTGTATAGGTAAAGAACTTGAATATGGTTTTTGAATATGGGCAGGTATTCGAGAATATCGTTCGGTGCCAGCAGCGATAGCAGATATTACGAGTTGGCGAACCAAATGATCCCCTATGGCGGTTTCCATACATAATTTTACGTACGCCTTTTCCCTTAGCAAGTTTACCATCTTCCTACAAATGGACGTCTCCAAGGTCACCTATCTTCTCACTGGAGCCCATCATCTCTCTCTTTGCTAGTGGACTCGTTTGTTTAATCCTCCAAGTCGTTTCGACGAGATATCTCGTCCATCAAGATCTGACCAATTTTGCTAATGACGAGATACCTCGTCATCAGTAATGTCTCGTTCAGATGATGACAAGATCAAGATCTGGTCAGTTTTCTACTAACGACGAGAGACGGCGAGATCTTGATTGGCGAGATATTTCGCCCATCAAGATCAGTCATCACGCCCATCAAGTCATCAATCGCCCATCAAGATCTGGTCAGTTTTGTTAATGACGAGATACCCCGTCATCAGTAATGTCTCGTTCTGATGATGACGAGATCAAGATCTGGTCAGTTTTCTTCTAACTACGAGAGACGGCGAGATCTTGTTGGGCGAGATATTTCGCCCATCAAGATCAGTCATCACGCCCATCAAGTCATCAGTCGCCCATCAAGATCTGGTCAGTTTTTTTAATGACGAGATACCCCGTCATCAGTAATGTCTCGTTCTGATGATGACGAGATCAAGATCTGGTCAGTTTTCTTCTAACTACAAGAGACGGCGAGATCTTGTTGGGCGAGATATTTCGCCCATCAAGATCAGTCATCACGCCCATCAAGTCATCAGTCGCCCTTCAAGTCATCAGTCGCCCATCAAGTCATCAGTCGCCTATCAAGATCTGGTCAGTTTTGCTAATGACGAAATACCTCGTCGAGGCAACCACTAGGCTTGATAACGCATGCCCATTGTCGTAGATGGTCGGGGATAAGTGAGTTGGACAGTTTATCTCTAATTTATGATTGTACATTTTTGATAAATATATCATGAATTCAAAACTTTGAATATTTTACTCTACACTGAAAGATAATTTTAGTGAGGTTATGCACAACACTAGGAAATAATATAGTTAGTAACTATAATCGTATGAGTTTTAAACACCATAGTTTTAAATTTGTCAGAACGATTTGTATCGAAATAATGGAGATAAAAAGCGGAGATTTAATATAAAAGAAGAATCTTACTTTTGATTCATTTGAGACTGGATTTTCTCTTTTTCTATTTTTCCACTAAACCACGAAATCCCTTCTCTAACCCCTAAGGGGATTTCTTGATTTATGTTATTTTATTTGAGGAAATAAGTTCATCGCTTTCTTACCAGCATCGAGAAAAAAATAGCCGTGAAAGGAAATCCATGTCGTGCTGCATCACGTCAGCAATATACTAGTTGTTGAATGTTTAAGTTACACAACTATAAGTTTTACCTTTATCAATTCCTTCACCACTTTCAGTAAGTAAAATTTGACATTTCTCAAAATAACTTTTATAAGAAAGAAAACTATTGAGGGAGTTGTACTCACACATGAAAAGAAAGAAATTCAAAGTCAAATACGTACGCACTGAAAATAACTTCACTACAAAATAAATATTTTTTATATTCCAAAAGCTATGCCTAGTGTTTTTCAACTTTTTTAAAAATTTGCAACGCAATTTAAGGTGTATATATACACTAGAAGATTTTTTTAAAATTTTGTATTTAAAAATCAAGTTTTTTCTAACAAACTTATGCTTAAAATAATTTCAGTGAGAAAAAATCAGATTAATCTAATTATAAATTATCTAATATAGATATAATCAGCTAATTAGGATGTTTTTTAAACAGTGATATCTCAAATTCTAATTGATTTAGAAAGAGAATTCTTGTTTGAAATTATTCCTCATATTATTCTTCATTTTTGACCCTCAATCAAGTTTCTAGAGGGTATAGGGTTTATTTTAAAACTTTTTCACCATTCAAGAATTTTCAGGAATTTTAACATTTAAAAATCAACTAAGAATTCATTTATTAACTAATAACTTTGACTGCGGGTCAAAACATCCACTGTATGATAGATATTATAATGATACAAGAATAATTATAATAGATCAATTCATTGTTGAGTTATTACTGTTTGAACAAAGCTTCATGTTACGAAAACACAATTCTTCAGAAGTTGAATTTAAAGTTTTGGAAACATGCTTGTGTATGGTAACAGTATCTAACGAAAACCCTTGTAACTAGAAATTATTTTGAATATTTACAAGATCTTGGTATCGTTGGAATCTAAGGAGTTGGAAAATATTTTGAATTAATAAAAAAAGTATCGATGTATTATGGTCGATTTTCATGATTTCTAGTGCATACATACACCTTAAGGTAAGTGAAATAATGAAAACTTCGAATATACACTCAACATAAATGGTGTTTCGGCAAACTGTCGTACCACACATCTGCAAAATATTACAGAAGCGAAACAACTTTTTCCTTATTGAATTTGTTCACTTTATTTAATTGTGTGATTTCATATCCCCTTTGTTTGATAAATATTATTTTTATTATAATCTCAATTTTCAAAAGATATATACTTCTAAAAGAAAAATATATAATTTTATAAGCACACAAAAATAAGATTCATTAGAGGCTTACGATCTTCTGCCAAAACACCAACGATTTATAAAAATTACACACTAGCTGTAAAGCCCCTTGAGATGAATACAACAGGGTCTAGAAATCAATTATTATTCAAGCGTTTTTTATCTTTAACGGAATAATCGCAAATGAGTTTTGATCGATTGACCGTTCAAGTTTTCAATATTTTTTTCCCACTTCGGGCTACGCAAATCATAGTAAGTCATAGTTAGAGCGTGAATTTAACTCTCGAACAGTTTAATTTTCGATATTGCTATTATGTCTTCATCATTTATTTATTTTGTGGGAGCAATTTCTCGTGATAGTACTGGGCCGCGATAGAACGGTTAGTACAGTCGCAGATTAGCAAACGGAGGGTTACGAGTTCGAAACTCGAACCAACCAAAGAACGTCACACATACGTGGGTGATGGTTCATGTTAAATATATTGTGACCTCTAATATCATATTAGCGTGATGTAGAGGATTGGATGGTGGGATGCCAGCGCAGGTGATGACCTCGTCTTCTGACCGTGGTTCAAAATTACGAGGTCTTGTCATCGGATCTTATCCTTCGGGATTGATCCCGGACCGTCGCAAATAGCCCGTTGTTGCTACAGTTCGACGTAAATTCAACTACCTACCTAACTTGTGGAAGTATTTACATGTAACATAAACCAATGACAGAGTGGGGATTGATTCCACGTTGTCGTAAATTTGCTTTTTATATAGTAGGATTACAATTTAATAACTTAAACAGTAAACTTTATAGGTTGCTGTTTACGTTAAGCTTGGGTAGTTGAATTTACGTCGCACTGGAGCAACACAACGGGATATAGACGACGGTCTGGGATCAATTCCCGAATGGAAAGATCCAATGACCCCTCGTAACTTCGAACCACGGTCAGATGACGAGGTCAGTAGTAACGGATCAGAGATACATCCACGAAATTTCTCTTCTACTTAGCATACAGTTTAAATACCCTTAACTGAGATTAAACATTAATTTTAAGAGTTGATTACACAATTCCACTCTACATACTAACAATCGAGCAATGCATACCATTCTATTTACCAGTGCATTTAGTTCTGCAACTTCAAATTAATCTCCGCTTACGTCTCAGAAAATATCCCGGACAGCGCGTTTTAAAAGTAACATCAAAGCTTGCTTACAAATCGGCTCGGTAAACACAGCTCTCACCTGTATTACACCATAATCTAATAATGTCCTCTCTCTCTAGAGATCGCACTACATCACCAGATTTACGCAGGGGAGGAGGAAATTATATAAGGAAGTGCCGAAGGGAATCCCAAATGAATAATTCATGCCGAACACAGCAGTTTAAATTTTCGATTGCCCCCTTTGGGATGAAAGAAAGATTGAATTTCGAATTCTATGGTGGCATTGCAATATTTATGATCGCAGCTTATGTTACCCCGGAGTTGCATTCAATTCTGTACTCAATGCTATGCGATTCCCGAACGTGTTAAGGGAATGGTGACACAGCCCCTTTTCCGGGACTTGAGAAATCCTTGAAAAGGATCCTTGGAAAATGCCTTCGCTCTTTGAAAGGATTCGTAGGACGTGATGGTATTGCGCGAGAAATTTTGTTGGGATTCCTAAAATATGAAGGAAAAATGTTTAATTTTTAGTTTAGTCATTTTTCGCGAGCATTTCTCAAAGGAGGCTTTCACTTTCGTGAAGATTTTATTTCAGATCTAGAGCATTCTGTGAAGAAACGATCACGTACAATGGACGTATCTTTAACGGGTAAGAAGATACACTCATATCAGGTTTATCGCTCTGAACGAGTTCTAACGCATATATCCGTTGTGCAACCTGCAATGTTCTCTGCCATGACTTCCAAACAGATTTGACCTTTACAAATATAATCGTTCCTAGAATTCTTTCAACCCAGAGACGGTTATTTAGTCATTATGGAAAAGGGTAAAAGTTGGGTAAAAGGAATACTTCGCTAGTAAATCTGATGAAACTCAGATGGTTAGCCATCATCGTGATTGTCACGACTATAGATAAGATACAAAAGTAGAATGAGCAATGGTAACTTTTTTCTGCTCAGAATCATGTGACACAATCTAGTAGTAGTAGTAGTAGTAGACCCACCTCCTACCTACTCACCGTGAGGTTTAGAGCATTTAATGATAGGAGGGGGAACCATTTATTATCTTTAAATTTTGCATATTTATATAAAATGATACATTTTTTAATACAAAAAATCCAACAAATGTTGGTGAATAAATCAGGCAAACATTGCCTGAGAGTAATTGTATAATAAATTAGTTTATATAGAACTATTTATTAATAAATGTAACAATATAGATGAAATGTAATTTAAACATTCAAAGTATGTTGAAGTGTACAATGTTAAATATTTTAACTATATTAAAAAGTTAAAGTGAGATAGAAAGAGTTCAATTATTTACATATGAATTCAAGGTGGAGGAAGCCTTCCAACTATCTCCTTTGCAGCCAACACACAAGCCTTAATTTTATATCTAGATAAATAATTTTTAATGATAGCGTTTAGCCAGATAGGTTTATTACTTGATTTTGGTTTAGTTATATGATTTGGTTTTGTGTGTTGACATTCAAAGAGATAGTGGTCAGCATCTCCCACCCTTCCACATTCACAAAGGTCAGAAGTTTTAATTTTGAATCTATGTAAGTAAGCTGGGAAAGGACCATGACACAATCTAGTAGTAACTTGACCCTTAGGCTATGCTTTCGTCTGCTAGGTGGAGCCGAAAATTCATCATCTGATTGATCCACGGTACGGAAGAAGACGCCCATTAGATTTAATCATTTGATTGATCCTCATAGTAGTAGACTGGCGATTTCACCACTTCTGTCGCCACTCTATGGAAATGCTCATTCTCACCCTACCCTGTCATAAGATGTATCGCCAAACGAGGTGATAAGATGTGAAATTGGCCAACTGATGTAATTTTTCATAAAGCAGTCAGGTGACTACCAGTCGACATGTGGGTCACACTTTTTGAAACTTCTCAAAATAGCAATGATCAGTCAACTTATATTTCACCTCTATGGTCTCGAAGAGGTACCTCGTCATCACAAAACTGACCAGATCTTGATAACGAGATATATCGTCATTAGTTAAATTGTCAGATCTTAATGGACGAGATATCTCGTTGAAACCATTTGGAGCATAAAGGTAATCCAGGATATCGAATTGCATAGGCTATATTCGAAAAACTAATCGTATGTATAAATAATTTTAAAAGGCAGCACGCGCATTGCGTATGCGATGTTTGATTGTTTTATCAAACATCGCACACGCAATACGTATGTCGATGACAGTCGTTACCCACATTTGATACCTCATTTAAATCCATTTATAATGAATATAAACATCGATATACAGATTCATACTAAAAAATGTAATATTAACCAAACTATAAAGCAGAATTTAGTATGGTGTTAATACTTATTTGTATGACAAAACATGTACACTCAGTCATATTACCACAATTAGCTTCTGAATGCTCCATTTCAATTGCATCCCGTTCATTTATGGCCCAAGGTAACCCAGTTGTCAGAATCGAGGATTAGCAACCGGACATTTTCGAGTTCGAAACTAGATATAACCAAAGACTGGTGTACATGGAAGCTGGTGCACGTTTAATTTGTCGTGGCCACAAATGTCCTCACATTGGCGTGGAAGTTTTGAGAGTGGGATGCCAGCTCAAATGTTGACGTCGTCATCTGACCGATTGGTTGGTTGGTATTGGGTTTTTATGGCGCAAAGGCCATATTTGGCCAACGTCATCTGATCGAGGTTCAAAATTATGCGTTATCCTCGAATCTTTCCCTTCGGGAATGATCCTGGACCGTCACCAATAGCCAGTTGTGATGATCCCGTGCATACACAAATTGAACTACCTACCTACCTAGAAAGTAAAATGAGTATATAGTTCCTGTACTTTCTATACTAACATATTTTTGGTCATCGATTATTTAACAAAGTAGATCCCTGTACGACACCTGAACAGATGCGATCTAGGAAAAAAAATACAAGGAATAAAAATAACCTACATGCACACAACTCCCTTTTTTTTTCTAAATAATTTGCTGAAAAAAAGTTAACAAAAAGAAAAGAAATATTACATAAAACTAAAATTATTGCAAGCAAAATAGCGTCAAGAATACTCACAATAGTATAATAATACCATAGTAATTGTATGTTGAAATTAATCGTTTGTTATGAGTTTTGTTTACTGTATATAAGTGTTAGAAGAGTAAAATTATTTACAAATCCGCTATTAAAGTACAGGTGGTATGAACATCGTATCGTACATATCCTTCTCTAAACATATAAAGTATGCATAACACGGAAATAAGGTGTTTTTTATTTTGTGATATGAATATATTAAGGTGTTATTAAATAACTTTATAACCCTCTGAGAGTCACGAAGTTTTTGAATTGTTTCTCCCACAGCACACAGTTTTTAAATAATCACATCTATTGGTTGAAAGAATCCCAAGAAAGATTCTATTGGTCAAAAAGGTCAATACTGGTAAGAAGTCATGCAGATCGTAGGAGACGGATATATGCGTGTGAGCTCCTCACACGCATATGTTCGTTCACAGGGTTAAGTTAAGGAATATTATTTATAGTATGTTATTTAAAAGGAATATTATTTTAGTGCATTATCACAATAATATATGAAGATTATATTTCCTTTTCTTCGAGGTTTTGACTAAGATTGTTTCAGTATTGCTTTATAACTGAATTAGAACAGGAAGAGTATAGTCACTGTAACAACTCAACTGAAGAATAATGAAGGTCAGTTCTATGTTCAGTATTTATAAAATAATTTTTTGCGAAAGAAACGATTTAAATAACGGAATTGTTTTCATATAATTTCTTACTGTTTTGAATTATGATCATAAATTTCATCAATTCAGAGATCCAAAACAGTGCACTTGTTCAAAAAAGTATTTTATGTTGAATTAGATAAATAAACAAGACAGTTTAAAATTAATAAGATGTCTAAAAACATAGTATCATACAATATGATGAGATAATTTAATATTTTAGTTCTTCATTGCATTAATATTAAAATAAAAAATCTTTAATTAGTAAAATTAAATTAAATTTTAGAATACATTAAAAGAAAAGTAAAGCTAAAAATTCTCTTTGAACTGAAGTTTTCATTGTAAAGCATAATAAAAATGTTTAGTCTTAGAGGTACTTAGTAGTTCTGAGAATGTTTTTTTTATTAGCACACTTAGTTTTCTTGCCATGAAGGGAAATTTCTAGGAAATATTTTTAATAAAGCTAGGAACTAATTTAGCGAATATTTTATCTTAGGAACGAAAGATATATTACCTCCATTAAAACTTACGAGACTTAATGATAAACTAGGTCATTACGTAACGGGCGAAAATATTGTGACCGTTTTTTGCCTTTACTTTGAAATGACTGTTCTAAAAGAAATGAGATTTCAAAGGCGACGCAGAATTCCTTGCTTAAACTTTCTTATTTTTGTAAAAATAATTCATTTCTGATATTATTTATTTATAAATTCTTATTTTAAATTACAAATGGTGCATTTACATGCCATCCATTGCATCTGTTTACCACAAACCTCTACTAGCTGTGAACTATTAAGAATGAGTTTAAAGATGCATTTTATTCAGTATTCCACGCTTCAGTCAATATTATATTACACTATTTTATTTAACAAATTACATTAAAGGTGAATAATTGATCAAAAGCACTATATTCAGTTCTGATGAACCCCAAGAGTCTTAAACATTTTGTAAAGATGGAAAGTTCGCTCAATCAAAATTTTTTCTGTGCTATATGATATTATGATTGACGAAAAATTTCGTAAAATACATGTGGCTTGGTATACAAGTTCGTTAAAATGAGTGTCGACTGTGTGGAAAATTCCACAAATTTTAACAATAACTAAGTACCAAAACTAAGCGCCCTGAGCAGAAATTATAGGGCAGCTTGAATTGATATACGTTAATTGATGAATGATTCATTTTCAGATGATCAGGCTAAAATTATCTGACCAAATTGTAAAGAGTGATAGAAGGGTCCCAAATAAATATTTTTTGTCAAAGAACTTGTGTTCGGAAATGCCGAGTTTAGGTGGTAAGTTGTTTAGGTCAATCTATAACATATTTTCTGTGACTTGAGATGTCAATCTCCACTCGTATTTTCAACGGCATGTTATCGCTACACGAATTCGGATCTTACCGTTGAAAATCCGAGCAGGGAATGACGCCTTAAGCCACAACAATTATAAACTGACCCGAACAGCACCCTCTACCAACTAAACTCGGCACGTTCTCTGACAAAAAATGCTTATTTTGGGAACCTCTACCATCTTCTTAACAATTTGTCAGCACATTTTCAAAACACCATGTATACAATTTCATTCAAACGTTGTCAAAACACCGTACTACACTCCAGATTTATTACATCAACCAACCTTTGCCAATAGTTTAATTTATTAATAGTTGGAAAACCAACCGAGCATATAATTCTGCCGTATTTTACTCTGGAAAAATGGATTTTTACAAGACCTTTATGTGTCTCGAACAAAGGACCTTTTTATGCAAGCAATCCCACCAACGTAACTGATAATATATGTATAACAAAGAAAACTTATTGCAAGGGAAGCTTCAACTTAAAGTCATATAACAGGACAAATGGACTCATCCAGAGCATTCGCCGAATAGCAAACAATTTAGGTAAAAGCTAATACATAAATATATTTATGCGTTTTTCCTTCTAAGGAAAAAACATTTACGGTTAGAAGCTTTTTAAAGGTCCTCTGGTTTCACCAATAAGACGTGCGGAGTATAAAGAGTAATTTTGAATGTCTTGCATCTTGGAGAGAGGAAGGATTCTTTAGATCATGCAATTCTAGGAAGCAATCTCCTTTCAGCAAGATTACTTCATATATTCTTAGAAGTGCATCAAAGTGATCAGCTTGTCTAATTTATTTCTGGATCTTGAACTGTATTAGGGGAAAAAAGAAAATATATAAGTGTAGTAGGATATGAAATTTTTATGTTTGTATTTATTTTTTTAGGTCAAAATATCAATAAAAGATGAAATAAGAACAAAACTCAAGTCTTAGTCGTAAGATTAATGTAAGATATCATATGTGTACATGAATAACTAAATAAAGTATTTCAACTTTACAAGTGGTTTCGACGAGATTTTGCTAATGACGAGGTATCTCGTCATTAAGGTAGCGCAATTTTTGGATGATGATGAGATCATGACCTGGTCAGTTTTGTTCTAATGACGAGATATTTCGTCTATCAAGATCTGATCAATTTTTGCTAATGACGAGATACCTTGTCTGGGCAACCATCAGAAGGTTAAATGAACAAAGTAATTATTATTTATAAAACACCACTGATTTTACCAGTTAGAGTTGTTTCGCTCAATGAGTTGAATTACCTTAACTCGTTTACATTCAACTTATATTTTTGACTATGATCTAATATTTTCATAATTTATTCAGTATACTGTTTGTTGATACGTATTATTTTATATTTACGCTTGGCAATATTATAGTATTATATTTTATCTTCTGGTTTATTCTTATATTTGTCATTCTCACTTTTATATTTGCATTATCGTATGTGGCTTAGAGGTTAATAAACAGTATTTTCAGAAAAATATTCCATAATTTGAAGGGCTTGAGCAACGAAATTATAAGCCACTTTTTTAATTTTTCAGGAGAGAAACTGTCAAGTTTTATAAAAATCCAAAATTGTAGTGGTTTATCTACTATTAAAGAGGTCATGCTATTTATTTTTTTAAACTTTCAAGTAGTACGCATTCATTCAAACAATCGGAAATTGTTTTGATCCTCGTGAATATTTTGTTACTTATCCCTATGTTGATACACTTCATGGTTGGAAATGTTTGGTTATTGTAGTTCTCTAACGTACTTTCATATGATAACGCACTGCGTTTGTGCAACAGCAACGTAAATGCTTTTTCTAAATATATCGCATGACTTCGCCATTACTGGAAAGTTCTGAATGCATTCAGTACTTCAACTTTTAATGTTTTTCTCAAACTATTTTGTTATTATGTTCACGTATTAAATATCCTGTCATCTGAAATATTTGGTTATTTTTATGGAGGAAAGTTATTCGAAAGAACTGAGTAGTAAAATTCATATCTTATTCCGAATTCCTTTCAACGTTTAAATCAGATGAAAAATATTCCTTCATAAACTCTGATAAGAATACCGAAGAAAACCATTATGCTTAGATAAAATCGTATAAATGCAAAATTAGAACGCAGAATTGTATTTGGAATGCAGATTTATGGATAAGAAGTTGAAAAATATTTCCCTATTATTTTCGTGAGCTGTACACGATGTGTGTTTATTACAGCTGGAGAATTTTGCACAAGCGAGAACAAATTCCATGAAGTTTATTTTTCATTCACGTATATTGTGACTCGACTGCCTATTTGGAATATGCCATAAGGACTTTATTATGACTAGAAAGTAATATAGTGTTTCATGAGAATTATAACCGAATAGAAAATATACTGAGTTTTAAGTACTGTTTTTCAATAAAAACTGACGCTATTTATTTATACATATTTGTATATAGTGAAATATTTTGTGTTAAAATATGTGCACATTACATATTATAGGCCCGAAAATTAGATTTTCATGTCTAATGTGTTATTTATGACTGATGTCACTTTCTTATGACCAAATGTAGCTCAAGTTGGTAATTGAATCATCGTCGCACTGCAGCAACACAACGGGCTATTGATGACGTACGGGATCAATCCCGAAGGAATCCGAGTACATCTCATAATTATAAACCACGGTCAAATGACGAGGTCAACACCTGAGCTGGCAGATCATCCTCGAAACACCACTACCACACCAACGTGAGGACATTTGAGGTTACTATAGATTTAACGTGCACCAGCCCTCACGTACACGAAGGTCTTTGGTTGGATAAGACCCCGGACCCTCCGGTTGCAAATCCGCTACTCTTCCAACCGGGCTACCGCTGTTGGAAGAGTAGGTAGACACCTGTTGCGCTAAATTTACCTTTGGTAAAGGTACAAAAATGTCTGAGCTAAGTACAGAGGGTGTCTATAATTAAAGTTCACCTATTCTAAGCAGTAAACAGCAAGAACAATGTCGCCAAATTTTCAGCACTTGTTGATGTGACCATGGGAAGAAAATTTATATAAAAATTAGTACAAAATATCATCACCATTGGAAGTTTCTCGACTTCTATGGTATCGAATATGCAAATTTCCTTTAGCATGTTATCCTTCTTATCACTATTTTAAAATCTTCACAAGCTTCTTTATTCTCAATTTGTTTTAACTCTTCAAGTAGTTTCGATGAGATATATCGCCCATCAAGAGCTTTAGGTTGTTGAAAGGTCTTTGAAAAGGGCCGATTTATATGAATGAATTACAACACATGGTCCTTAAATTAAAAAAAAATAAGGTAGTTGAAAGTGAAACCTGGAAGAGGACGAAAGACTGTTGCAAGCTGGTGGTTGAAGATGTAGCAACCGAAGTGGAAGACAGGATGTCAAATGTCATGGATCATGGTCAAATATGATCTGAATCTATGAGAATTTTGACTGGGTAGGTATCTCAAAGACGGTTTATCGTGAGGAGTAGGAATCTTGCCTGATCTTAAAGAAAGCATATCAAGTCACGTGCTAAACATTTATTAGCCTTGGGCAGACCTTGAGTTTAAGAGTACGTGCTATTCTGGGATTTCAGATGGTAGCAGATAATGGTTGACAACATATTGAACATATTTTGAATTACTTGTACTAAAATCACAAACTGCCATTGTAAGGTCAAATTAAAATTGTTGAACTCACTCTTGTGTTGATTTTTTCAACTACTCTTATGCCTTGAATTTTCCCCCCATGGCCTTATTAAGACGCACTGAAAATTTGACGATATTCCAATAAGTAGTTTTTCTTTAAACTACTTAGAATATGAGATCTTTCCCTCCAAATGGTACTCGACGAGATATCTCGTCCACAAGGATCTGACCAATTTTGCTAATGACGATATACCTCATCATCAAGATATTGTCGATTTTTTTATGATGAGATCAAGATCTGGTCAGTTTTCTTCTAATGACATATCGTCCATCAAAGTTTGGTCAGTTTTACTTAGGACTTGATATTTCGTCGAAAAAACACCAAGAGTGTTATAGACACCTTGTATTTACTCTGCGTATTTTTCATATTCAACTTTATGGTAAGTATCGTTTAATTTAGTGTTTCAGTAAATTCTAAATGGAATGATCAAGAAATGTTACAAGATTACTAATTGAGAAACAAGTTCATTTTCGGTTTTCTTCATAAGCTGCTTCGGGCTCCATGGCACAGAGGGTTCGCCCTTTGCACGAGCAACCTGCTAGGTGGTGCAGGTTCGATTGCTGTAACCTTCCCTGGGTGAATTTCTTCTGTGTCAGTTAAAATTCCCTTGTGTATGTTAATTGCTTGATACTTGTCTTGCGTTTAGCACAGATTGACGCAATATGGCATAAAAATTCAACTAAACAACTTTATGAGCTGCATACTTAATACGCGTTCATATTAAATAACGTGCGAGATTTTTAATGGCCTGTAAAGGGTAAATATAATCCATTGTATTATCTCATCATCATGTCTGCTATTTGTCTGCCACACAAGATAATGTTTCTTGAATATCAAGCATCCATACTTCAAATGCATCCATGCTTCAAATACCCTCTCTGCAAACGTGTTTCATCGTAAATTCATATATACTTCCAAACATTTATTCCGAGTTGATAAAATAATTACTTGGGAACGAATTTCACTAATGCACTTATGGGCCCTTTTTATAAAGTTCTCCCTTCACCTAATCTAATAGATTGCATGATGAAACTTGTTTCGCCCTACTCAATAAAAAATCAGCCCCATTATGGAAGTCGCTCAGTCACTGCCAAATAACACAATGCCTCCAATCCAGCGTCAACCTTTCACTTGAGTCTAATACAAAGATCTGTAGTAAAAGCTGCAGTATAACTCAATATCGCCTTCTCTTTGCAAATGCAAATATGAGAGGAGCGATGTCCATTAGTCCATTTCGTTACCATGGAAACAATAACTGGGTAAGAATGATGAGTGTCTTCCTCACCTTTGTACTTGAGACATTGGGACTACGTTGTGGATCTTTCTACTTAAGGATCCGTTTTCGAAACAAATTAGAGTGTTTGAAAAGAATATGGAGCTTTCGTATCTTCGTTTTTCGTTTAAAGTTGACTTAAACGAACTTAGTTTAACTTTTACTTAGTTTAACTTTTACTTAGTTTAACTTTTACTTAGTTTAACTTTTCTTGTCAAACAGTGAATAATGCGTTTGGAAGATAGCTATTTTGGAGTCGTTGGGTATTTTTATTGTCCAAGCCAATGTATATTCTATTGCAGATTTCTAAAGAGATGGTATTTTAGATATACGTATTAGGATACATTTTGTGCATTTTGCTGAACATTTTTTACCAGCTATTAGAAAATCTGTATATTTTACACACATTGTAGTATTAGTAATAGTAATATTAGCATTTACCAAGCCAATGCATATTCTGCTGCAGAATTTTGAAGAGATGGTGTTTCAGAAATACGTATAAGGATACATTTGTATATTTTGCTGAACATTTTTTACCAGCTATTAGAAAATCTGTATATTTTACACACATTGTAGTATTAGTAATAGTAATATTAGCATTTACCAAGCCAATGCATATTCTGCTGCAGAATTTTGAAGAGATGGTGTTTCAGAAATACGTATAAGGATACATTTGTATATTTCGCTGATCTTTATTTACCAGCTATTAGAAAATCTGTATATTTTACACACATTGTAGTATTAGTAATAGTAATATTAGCATTTACCAAGCCAATGCATATTCTGCTGCAGAATTTTGAAGAGATGGTGTTTCAGAAATACGTATAAGGATACATTTGTGTATTTTGCTGAACATTTTTTACCCCAGTTATCATAAAAGCTACATACTTTATACACATGGTATTAGTACTCGTAGTAGCATTGACCAAGCTAATGTATTCTGTAACAGAATTTTGAAGAAATGGTGTTTCAGAAATAATATAAGGATACATTTGTGTACTATTTTGCTGAATAATTTGTTACCAGTTATCAAAAAACGTAGCGAAATTATCCATACCATTAACGTACCTGACACAGAAATTGACATTATAGGTTTCCGGCGAATGGCAACAAACATATATAAGCAATATAAAATCAATTCATCCGATTTATGAATCAAATTTTGCCCCTTAGTTTAATATGCTTGACTCTAAATATGGAGCTGCATAATATGTTGGCTAATACTACACGGAAAAGCTAATTTTGTTAATGAAATTATTTTGTGCAGATTATAGAAGGCATCGAGAAATCTGAAAGATAGAAATCAGTATAGAAAATATGATTGAGTAGGTTTTTGTTGTGAATTCGTTTGTTCACAATGACATAATGTATTTTACATGAAGTACTTTATAAGGATCCCACACAGAATTATACACACGAGTAACACTGTAGAAAAACGATATACCTCTCTCCAGGGAAAATGTGAAGCACTTATTCCATAATATACACCACTGTTGGTGAAAATTGCAACACTATGAAAGAATCATCAGAATAAATAAAATTTATTCCACGTACTAGTTAGAGTTAAAGAATAGTTTAAAATACATTCTATATACAGAATCAGCTCTTTGTAAAATACAGCTAAACTATACTAAAAACAGCAAACTCGCGTACAAATAAATATGAAATTGGGATACAACACTATGAGCAGTTTGCAAGCGCATAGCAAAAATAAATCATAACAGTTTAAACGTCAAATGTACCGAATCGTTTTAACGGTCCTGGAGACGAGATATCTCGTCATTAGCAAAACTGAGCAGATCTCGATGGACGAGATAGCTCGTTATTAGAAAATCTAACCAGATATTGATCTCGTCATCATGGAAAAATCGTTAATATCATGATGATATAGCTCGTCAAGCAAAATTGGTCAAATCTGTATTGACGAGATATCTCGTCGAAACCATTTGGCGGGATAACTTGTTAACCTTCAACTAGTAGCTTGTGATAACATAACTGGGGAATGCTCTTTCTGTCACGGATTGTATCAGAAATTAGGTCAATATCAGGAAGTTTACGAAATGATCTTTGAATAATTTGATTGTGCTTGATGATTAATTTGATTTCATTTGGAGGTATGAACTCTTCATATCAATGCTTATATTCTTTACATATGAATTTAGGTAAGGTAACGAATTTGAGTAGCACCATTGCCTCGTCATTACATATAAATAATTAAAGAACAATGCTGGTACATGGATCTGATAGTTTAAGACTTCTATGAAATGAATTGAAAATAATTTATGAATAAACATATAACTGATTTACTTACATAATTGTTTTTTTTTTGTCTTAGTTTAACTTCCTATCTTGTTAAGGTTATGGTAGATTAGTTTGTAAAGTCGTGGATTAGCAACCGGAGAGTTAAGAGTTTGAAACTCGATCCAACCAAACACCGCCGTGTATGTGGGGCTGGTGCATGTTAAATCAGTCGTAGACTCAAATGTCCTCACGTCGGCGTGGGGCGGACTTGTAGTGAGTTAGGTGCCAGCTTAGGTGTTGATCTCGTCATTTGACCGCTCTTCGAAATTATGAGTTGTCCTAGGAGTTTTCCCTTCGGGATTGACCTGAGGCCCGATAGCCCGTTGTATTGTTCCGCTGCCAATTTAAATTCAACTACCTACCTACGCGGACTTGGGAAACGATAATTTACCTTTAGTCCTAAGATGTGAAATTCATCTTAAACGTTTGTTTACATGATGAGCTGCAAGTATCAGTATAATATACAGGGTGACCTGAAAAGTCCCTTTAAATTTAAAACAGTGTCTCGTATAGTCAAGGAAGTAACGTGTACCAATAGTAAAGTGACCATGCTGAATTTATTGAGACAGCTTACAGCGCTCCTAACGGCGAAATAAGGAAGTTAAAAAAATAACTCGAAAACTAAAGGAGATCGGCCAAAAAGTTCAATTAGAAAAATGTGCGTAATACCATAATAAAAACACAGGAAGAAGTTTCATGGAGATATCTGTAAAATTCGCGGAGATATTCGCGATTGAAATTTGAACTATTCCATGCCTTGAAAAGGGGTCGTCCAGAAATTCAAAAACGTGTTCTCCGGTGTTATACAGTTTTTCTTACCCCTTTCCAGATCTTACCCCTCTCGATTTCTTCCTCTGGGTTTACATCAAAGATCGGATGTATGAAGCTCCGTCGACAATTTTGCCGGATCTGCGGCAGCGTATCATCGATAGCTGCGCTACTGTCACACCGCAGAATAAGGAATGTGCATGCCGGCGTGCTTGATCGAATATAAATGTGTATTGTGACCGAATGGTGACCTTTTTGAACACACTCGCCGTGTTTTTGTTTAGCAATAAATTTCTTGCTTTTGCTCATCTGTCTTTTACTTTTCCAATGTGCCACACTGAATAACGAGTATTTGTTTCTGACAGCTTTGCATCTGCTCGAAGTTTATCAGGATAAAATTATTAAATAGTAAATCTGCGTTCGTGGCTGTATAGCCGAGAGGTTTTAGCCGAGTTGTTGCGCGAAATTTGTGATTTCGGATCGTCAGTTTTTTTTTTATTTTCCGGAGTGCGTTTCAGATATTTTTTTATTTATCTTTTTTTACTTTCTTTGTTTGAATTTAAATTCGTCGTTGTTTAACTCAGAAAAACTGTATAACACCGGAGAACACGTTTTTGAATTTCTGGACGACCCCTTTTTCGAGGCATGGAATAGTTCAAATTTCTATCACGAATATCTCCGCGAATTTTACAGATAACTCCATGAAACTTTTTCCTGTGCTTTTATTATTGTATTCCGAACATTTTTCTAATTGAACTTTTTGGCCGATCTCCTTTAGTTTTGGAGTTATTTTTTTAACTTCCTTATTTCGCCGCTAGGAGTGCTGTAAGCTGTCTCAATAAATTCAGCATGGTCACTTTACTATTGGTACACGTTACTTCCTTGACTATACGAGACGCTGTTTTAAAATTAAAGGGCTTAAAGGGACTTTACAGGTCACCCTGTATGTATGATACTCTGGTCGAATTAAATGAGTTTATATTTTAATACTTAAATTTGTGTTCATATTTCCGTAGGGTGATCATTGTTTTCATATACAATTCTCTTTTCTTGCATAAAAGCTATTATTTTTATGATACAGTATCTACCTCGCATCCCAGGGATTGTCTGATTAGTTACCGAGCACTTAAACATGATGTAAAAACTCTTAGTAGATAAAGGGTAATTTTATGTGGATCCTCAACCCACATTAATTTGATTTCTAGAACATAGACAAGTCTGGAAACACCGAGTTGACTTGAAAAATCGTTTAGTTATTTTTAACCACCCATATCTACAGAATTTAATTAAGGGCACTCCTTACACACAATACTACAGTAGACGCTATACTACGAATCCTATGAGGATTATCTAGTTATATAGTGCTTTGTATATAGTTTTATAAATGTTTTAGTAAATTTGAACCGATGAATGTAATTTTATCAGTCTGTTAATTTTAACTCGCTATTTAATTGTTAGATATCAGGTCTTCGAAAATGAGGGGGCGTATATAGCTTTGCATAAATTTCATCGCTATAGATACTTATATGTAACAAAAGAAATTCAATATACTACTGTTCTATATTGCTGTATGGGTCTTCTACACAACGCTATTCATAATGAAATTAATTGAAGGTTTTTATAGAGTAATAGTTAAAGTTAGTTTAATACATAATATAGTTAAAATGAGTTCCTTTATCTTGGTCACAGGATCACGATCAACTATGAAATAACCTTTTTGAAAGGGATTTCAGTTTAAACAAACTAGACGGAAAGCGAAGATTTTATTTACCAAATGCTCCTTTATGATGCATATAGAGGGTTAGTTTAAAATATTGCCATTTTCGCGACATTTGGCGTTGACCAATTATCTATCGTTTATATGTTCAGAATTCATTCTTTGGGATTTTTATTAAAGTACTGAAATCGTATTAAAAAAGGACCAAGTGACGTCATAATCAGTATACATTAAGAAGACGTGGCCTCAAACTCTACCACTACCTAAATCTAGCTTGACAGAAAATGCCTCACATGACAATTAAGTCTGCATAATTATTTCTCAATTACAAATAAATACTTTAAAAGTTCTAGAAATTTAGCTTTCATGGTTATCGCGTCGAACTAATCCAATGACTTTTGAAAAATATTAATCGCCTCATTAATGTTTCCAAAGTTTCCAGACATTTATGAATTTAATTTAACTACTTTGAATATTGCCGCGTAGAGAGCAAAATTTAATTATAAGCAATCTATCGGTGATGTTCAGTTGGATATCCCTTCCTCTATGGTAATTCCACATCGGAATGTTAATTTTGAAATTCAGATCCCTCACAGATTCTTTGTATCCGATACTCCAACTTCCTAATAATTGATGCAAGGAAATGTTAAGGATTATCTGAATAGCATGCCTATATTCATAGTGGTGATTACAATTCAGTAGTTGTGGTAACAGAGAGAGAATAAATTTGTCTGCCACATTTTACATACCGTTGGTTTTCAAATATTACCTGGGTATCCCGGTTGGAAGAGTACTAACAGATTAGCAACCGGAGGGTTTCGAGTTCGAATCCAATCAAAGACTCGTGTACAAAGGGGGCTGGTGCATGCTAAATCTGTCGTGGCCTCAAATGTTCTCACGTTGGCATGGTGTGGAAGTTTGGAGAGTGAGGTGCCAGTTCAGGTGTGACCTTGCCATCTGGCCGTGGTTCAAAATTACGTGGTGCTGCCTTCGAATCTTTCCCTTTGGGTTTGATCCCAGACCGTCACCAATAGCCCGCTGTGTTGCTCCAGTGCGATATTAATTAAAAAATATCTAAAATATCAAATCTCAACTTGTTACTCCCCCATTCATTTTGATTCGTGAGTTTTTCAACATTTTCTGTATTAAATTAAATTTCTGTGTTTAAATATTGTTTTATGTGACATTTTCTCCTTTTTGTGGTTTTTATGCATTAACCCAGCTGGTGGTTGTCTCAATGAAGTATCTCGTCTTTAGCAAAACTAGTCAGATATTTATTGACGAGATATTTCGTCATTAGTAAAATTGGTTAATCTTTATGGACGAGATATCTTGTCTAAGGCACTTGAAGGATTAAAACCCCGTGTGTTCGGCACAGCTCTTCTTGGAACAATACACAGTCAGTTGGAACTTGCAGCATAAATCTCAAAATCCTATCTTCCAAATATATTTCTCAAATCATCCATACATATCTTTTTATATTTTAATTTACATCTTATTGCTAGATAAAGTATTCATGTGATTAGATTACTTTAACAATAACGAGACTGAAGCTAGCTATCAAACACTTAATAACATGCTGAGACTTTTGTCAAAACCCCTTTGATTTAAATTACAGGACGATACGCCGTAACAATTCTGTTGGTTCATTTGTGTTGTAGACGTGCTTCTGAAACTACATTTTATGGCAATCCCTATATGCATTATGCGAAAACAAATAGGTAGCGGAAGTAAAATCTCTCCTTTCCGTCTGGTTTGTTTTCACACTGAAAATCCTTCTCAAAATTCTCAAAAGTGTGGGTGTACTGGTATATACGAACTCAATGTATGAGAGGGATTATCCGTGTAAACAAACAATCGAGACAATAGAAAAACAAATCTTAATTATACGTACAATCTCAATTGAAATTATATGAGTTTTGACAGAGATCGCAGCTATTAATAAGTTTTATAAATTCTGTCAATTACTTTCGCTACCCAAATCCTCTCGAGTGCTACATATAGGGGTTACCTTAAAGTGTATTTTATCGTCGTTTTGGCGTGATTGCATTGGCTCCGAACTATCATATTCGAGAGATCGGTTGCTTAATGGGCAGTCACGGATTAGCAATCAGAGGGTTGTGAGCTCGAAACTCGATCCAACCAAAGACCGGGACTGGTTCATGTTGAATCTGTCGTGGCATTGAATATCCTCACCTCAGCATGGTGTGGAGGATTGGAGAGTGGGGTGCCAACTCAGGCGTTAACCTCGTCATCTGACCGTGATTCAAAATTACGAGGGGCCATCGTGGTCTCAGTGGGCATGCCTACTACCTCTAGGAACCTGTGAGTTGTAGACGGCGCTAGTTAAACTCAAGTATTTCTCTTTACTGTATCAGTAAACCTTTCATTGTGTGTGTCTATTACTTGATATTATGTCATGTGTCTGGCACTGAATGGCCGAATATGGCCCATGCGCGATAAAACCCAATAAACCATCCATCAGAATTACGAGATGTTATCCACGCAACTTTCTCTTCGGGATTGATCCCTGCCAGTCACCAACAGTCAACAACCGCAACAGTGTTGCTCCAATACTGTTGCGGGTCAATGCTGAAGTACATTTTGTGACACAATCCTCATAAACGGCACTGCTTTCACTGATGGCTTTCAGTCTGTACTGGAGCATAGCAGGAGCTGATGAAAAACAAAGCGTTACGGACATAATTTACAAGACTACAAAAATTTAAACGCCGTTGTTTTGCGATTGAAACAAATAAGAAATGCAGTGGAAGATTTGGCAGAGTGTAACATTGAGCAAAATGCAACATTTTTAAGAGGCCGCGGTAGCTCGATTGGAAGAGTAACGGATTAGCAACCGGAGAGTTGCGAGTTCGAATCCAACCAAAGACCGTCGTGTACATGGGGATAATGCACGTTAAACATGTCCCACGTTGGCATGGTGGGGTGCCAGCTGAGATATGACCTCGTCATCTGACCGTTCAAAATTACGTGGTATTATTCTCGGATCTTTCCCTTTGGGTTTGATCCCATACCTTCGCCAATAGGCAGTGTGTTGTCTCCAGTGTTACGTTAATTAAATACCTACCTACCTATCTTCCTTGTATAAAGAAGATAGGTAGTATTGTCGGTTCAATTCGGTCTTTGTATTGTCGGTTCCTTCCCGCCGTGCGACTGCGCTGTGGTCCATGTCTTATTACCTACTAAATGTTTTCTCGTAATTTGCATAATTATAAATAAATTGCGATAATTTTAACCTTGAGATGCTTACTCCCCTCACCAACTTGTTATAAGACTAATTAAAAAGCATGAACACTCGTTTGCGCTTCGATGGCCAATCGGCCGCAGCCGATTACCAAGTCCGCATGACTTTTACCACTGAGATCTTAAGATGGCGATTCCGTCAACAAGGCTCCGCCTATTCCATTAGAAGGTCCAAGAAATTTATAACTATGTAATATACTGTTTATTAGGAAAAGCTGCATATTCGACAGCAAAATGTTACAGTGACCGAATTTAGTAGTGCCTGAACAAGACCCATGAGCGCAGGATGAAGTCTCGAAATGTTCGGTTTGGATCCGACCAGTTGTCGGGTTTTGCGAAGAATACAAAAGTAGTAAGGTCGCTAAATTTGTTCGAGCGTTTTTGTTCCCCTCAAAGCAAACCATTTTTCTTTTCTACATACATTACTGGGGATTCGACTGCTTTGAAGAAATGGTTCCCAACGTTTCGTCCTCGATAGGGTTTCTCATTCAATATCTTACTAGCCAAAATAAAGAACTAGAGAAAATAAAGCATTCCATTATTTTCTCCGATTCTTTTATGTTCTAGAAAACGTTACGTTCTAAAATTTATTATCTATATTAATCCTTTGAGGGGGTTTACACATATATCCGTTATGCAACCTCCCATTTATGAATTAGTACCAGTTTTGAAATTCTTCACCAATCGAATCTTCCCTGGGATTCTTTGAACCAATAGATGTAGTTATTTAGTCATTATGTATGTAATATAGGAGATACGCTATCAGGAAGACTTGCGTCAGTCATGTGAAAATTGGGATACGCAACGAGAGACTATTGCGTCAGCCACTCCATTCTAGCAACAGTGGATTTCCCTTCAGCAGGCAGTCAATGAGCAACCAATGAGAAACCAGGCAGCGCTCGTGGCAAAAACACTTACGCAGGAATAGAGCTCATAGAATTAAAATGAGGGTGGCGAGAATGTAGCTACCAGGAACTGGAAATACCTAATCGTTATTTCTCTTTTCCATTTGTAAATAGTCTTCATCTGTAAATTGTTCAATGTCAACAACTAAAATTGTTTAAAATGAGAGCTTTCGTCTCCAATTCTTCAAAACCATTGAACGGGGAAACTCGTCCATAATACATGGGGGCTCTGCCTAACTTCATAATAGATGTATGTTGTGAGGCAGAAGTAATACTACCCGGAAACCTCGTGACGATCAGAGGGTTAGCGTAAAAAATAAGGATCACTAAGGTCCTATGGAGGTCTATATATGTTCACATGCCATATATAATTACAAAGGGTTTTAATTTCCAAGGGGGCAGGAGGTGAACTGAAAAACTTGGGAACCAGTGCGGTTGAGTCCACTGATCATGACGATGTAGATATACTGTCCATATCTGGAGCTGGTTATGGTACTTTACATGTTATAATTCATTAGTGGTGTTGATTTTTGATGGACAAATGGCCAGATCTGACAAAGCAATGTATTTTTCCGTTAAGTAAATCAAATCGCTTGAGAATACGGGGCTTAAAACACTTAAATTGAATCCAGACACTAAAGAGGAAAGGAGATGGGTTTTAGAACAAACGGGCGTGATCCAAAACGCTATGGATTTTGTTCTATAAATTGATTTTGTACGTTTTAATTTGTTTTTCTTTCGATGTTCATATTTCTCACGCATATACAAAATATTTTAAAGCTACTGATTTATTTCGAACGTTTCCTATAACGAGATGAATATTTTCATTTCTTTTCGATTCCTATCTGTGCGTATTTCTCTCTTCCGTGTCCGTCAAACTTTTTGTGAGCGTGTATGTTCATTTATTTGATGTTTTTGGGTGGAGCTTGGCCATATATAGCTCTTGTGCCATAAAACCCAACCATTTATTTTACTACTTTACTTAGTTGATAGTTGTTTTGATATATTTGCTCGCGCGCCAGAAAAGTAGTTGATCTCGATCGTTTGTTCGAAAAGATTGGTAAATTTAATTTATAATTAAATGCTTGTGTTGACAAGTAAATGGTATGTGTATATAAATGCAGTTGTTTTAAAATAACTTAATTACCTGTTTACTTCTCTTCCTAACTGATTCAATATACAATTATTTAGACCTTCCACTTATTTTTTGTGCATTACTTATATACATATTTATACTTTAACCTCCTGGTGGTTGTCTAGACGACGTGTCTCATCATTAGCAAAACTGACCAGATCTTGGTCAAAATAAATTTGACAACAAATCATTTGTCAAGATAAAAAAATTCAAGTCAATCTGAAAATTAATATGATAATTGTAGAATGAAGTAAAGATAGCAGGCATAATACACTTTTAATTTTCAGGAGTTACATACGATACACTAAAGGAGAGTTCTCTTACTACAGCAAAGCCATAAGCTCTTCATCACTGCAAATCTTTTAACTCTATCTTTCTTAGGAGATGAAATGATTACCACATACATTTGAACACAAATATACACTAACACAAACAATTCACACGAATTGAGGCATTTGTAGGCGTGGAGAAATATGTACAGTATTGAATTTTAAAATTGTAACAGTGCACAGAAACAAATGTACATATGTATAAATATTTACAAAAAGTTCAAGTCGAATCTGAAACTAATAGTACTTATGTACTTAATGGGATCAATTCATGAAAAGAAATATTTTTTGTTTATTGCTTAACATTAACCAAAATCACAATATTGTTTAATTCATATTTATGTGAAATAAATAATTTATGACAGTAATAAATATAAATAGAAACCAATAAAAATTGGAGAGTTCGTGACGAGGATTTTAAAAAATTACAAGACAATACTTTTTGTGAAAGATTAATTATTTTTACAACGAACTTCAAATGTACTATAAGTCATTGATACTAACTTGTATACCAAATTAATTGCTACAAAATTATATGATAGCATATATAAAATGTATTAATTCTAAGATACAATTTTTGACTCATCTAGTATCTTGAGTAATTAACGAGCCAATCTGATAGAAATTGATTTCTTGAACGCTTAAGGCTGAAATTTAATTGTGTGTTGATTTGCAATTGATGTCTGAAATGAGAATTAGTACTCGTTAAGAAATTCATTTGTGGTGTACCAAGTCACAGGATTTATCTTAAGTTGAAACAATGAACTCACTAAAGAATTTCAAACTCAAACTATAGCGTTTTTAGATTTAATTTGGGGTAAGCATGAATTAAATGGAAGCTACTTTTGTTCGAAAACTATAACTAATCACTATGTGAGTGTATGAGTAAATAAGCAATTAAAAACTAAATAGACATGTATAATCGAGAACTACGAGTATCTATTTTCAGTTAGTTTATTATCCGATCCAGTGTTCTTGAATTTTCCGTTTCAAATGAAAAGAAACAACATTATAAATAATTTGAAGATTGCAGTTACATTTCTGAATAAGTGAACTCATAATTGCTCTGTAACTTATATTAAAAATTGTTTAATATTTAATTGTAGAAGCAAGTAAATTTATTACAGAAGTTCATACACATTGAAATTAATAACTCTAAATTATAATTTGAAACTTTTGATGTTCTAACATATCCTAAGATATTTCATGGTAGTCTTCAGTTTTTACGTTTTAGTCTAATAAAATAATATAATTTCGCGTTTCTGCTATGAATTCGAACTTTTTATGTTTGCATAATTTTTATAAAGATATAAATAAATATAAAAGGGAAGGCTTTTGATAAGGAAATAATATGGTAAAGGAAGTTTTCGAATTGACATAAAGTTCCATCACAGAACATGTGAATTTGAAGAAATAATATAAAACTAAAATATTTTACAGTTGAAAATATTGTTTAAAAAATTCTATTGGAGAAAATATATGGATTAATAAAATAGAATGTCTGGAAATCAGGTATTGTTTAATGAAATGAACATTAATTGAAAATCTCATTCAAAATTTCAAATTGCAATTCTCATTCAAATAACTTCGAATTGCGTCATTATAAACTTAATTTAAATGTGATTTGATTTATTTCTTTAACTTTTACCAAACCACTCATACTTCTAAAAAGGCTTAAGCTGTGAATTAAAAAATATTACACGAACAAAATGTATGACCATTATACGCAATATTCGTGCATCTTCAAGAGAACAAAAAATATATATATAATGAATATACATACTCAACAGTTTTTAAATTATACCTCAGACGTAATCTAAATGAACTCTTTTTGCAATTGAATGAGACAATTAAAATTGAAATAAAAATGCCTTTCCTTTCAAGAACTTTAGAGAACAATTCATATCAACAGAAAAATATATCATGCAATACGTTTTTCATGAACCATGAACATGAAATTCGGGTCTTCCCGATGGTTTAAAATAACTGTGGAACATTCGATTGGAAGTTAATCTTAAATACGTATTCCTCAAATATATTTTGAGCTTTGAACATCACAATCGCCAGTGCAGTGCAAGTTAGAGTTGCATCAATTATGCACAAATATTAAATGACACCAATGAATCAACTTGGAATGAAGGTATAAATTAATCAAAACGAACATCGATTTTAAAAGCAACCATATAAAGTCATTTGATTGCTTTTATATTTTCTGTTAGTTCTTTCAAATTGATACTCAATGTAATACACATAAGTAGATTTTATACAGAGCAAAGTATGAGGTTTTTAAATGGTAATGTACGATGCGATCTTATTCTCTTTCCAATTGTCAGCGATGTATATCTTCTTCCAGTATGATGTCTTTGTTTCATTTGCATGTTCAACAATACATTTGTCACTACCAAATTACACAGTTTGGGATACAATTAGTATCTATCCCTACTAAATGAGAAGAAAGCTCGTATAGATGATGCATACAACTACGCACGTTAAGCTGCTTTAATAAGTCTTGAACACAAGTCTTCATCAGATAACGTAAAATGTGATAAACATTACTTACAAAACACAGATCTCCATTGACGATTGATGCAAAATTCTGTAGAGAACAGACTGGACAAATGTTTCACGTTGAATGTTTACCATGAAATGGTGGACACATGGTTGAATAAACACACTTTAGGAAGAGTGAAATAGTTGATAACCTGGCACAAAATGCCTGATATGACATACATTCTAAAGAGATCTTTACTTTCGACACTTCGAAGAAAAATAATTATATTGTGGCAGATTCTAGGAGAAAACTATGGCCGATGTAGATTTCAAATCTCGGAAACATATTTCCGAACTTGCGAAATTTATTCATACAATCGGTACAAATGGAAAGTTGCAAGTCTTCCACTGCTAATGCTGGTTAAGATGAAAATCACAAAATACCGATGTTCAGCTTTTGCAATTTGAAGCTGAAAACTGCTTGCCCTAGGAAGCCACTTGAAAAATCAAGTACCAATAAAATAAATATGATACTAGATGGCGAATTCCATCCATAAGTAGTTTGAAAATTAAATTCTATACTAGATGTTTACTTTCATCCATAAACAGTTTGTAAATTAAATCTGATACTAGATGCTAACTTTCATCCATAAGCAGTTTGTAAATTAAATCTGATACTAGATGTTGATTTTCATCCATAGGCAGTTTGTAAATTAAATCTGATACTAGATATTGACGTTCATCCATAAGCAGTTTGAAAATTAAATCATTCCGCACCCCTAAGTAAGTCTTTCTGCACTTGTAGGGAACGTAATGTTACGCAACCATGTCTATAACTTTGTGTGGATAACAATTATTTCCGAACATATGGCATAATGAAGAAATAAATATTAAATATGGTTTGATCCTGCTGTACAGCTGACGTTCGGAGGAGGTTTATGATTAGATCGTGGTATTTATGAGTGCTTGCTGTCTCACAGAGACTACCTTCTTGTTAGATTCATTTGGACATGGGAGGTAGTCCAAGTTGAAGAATCCAAGGAAACAAGCTTCACACCAAAGCCAGAAGGCTTTTAGCTGCCGGGACTGCTTTGCCATTCGATGAACATCTCTCAGTTCCCTAAAATAATGAGATACATTTACAGGTAAACTAAATAGAAATAGTACAGTAAATAAGCTTTACATGTGTAGCATATAAAGTAGAAACTAAAAACATCTTAATGTAACGTTACAAGTGTAAAATCCTGATTCATTTAAGCTCAAGTATTGACCTCTTCATTTGACAGTAGTTTAAAATTGTTTTGCTCAAAGGCGTTTTGTTGTCCTCGAATCTTTCTCATCAACCTTAAAATGAAACAGGAGCCTGTGCCCGCAGCTTCATGCTACTTCTTCCAGTTGCTCAATTTGAAGATCTGTCAAGTGGCTGTGGGTAAAAGCATAAATCCTAAAATATTGATTGGTTAAAGTGATTATCCACCGGTTCAAAAACACTAGCCTGCGATTCAACCGCCAATCGGTTAAGGCGATTCGTAAGTCCACGTGACTTATCCTTCATAGATCTTCCGCCCACATACTCCGTCTATTTCAATAGAAGGTAGGTCGCCAATAGCCCGTTGTATTGCTCCAGAGCGACGTAAATTCAATTACTTACCTACCTGATTCATTTAATCTTATGAAAATTATAAATTCATGAAACTACTTGGTTGTTTTTAAAGGTGAATCAAAGGAGTTTTATTGCTTGTTATTCGACTAGATTTAGTTAATCTTAATGAAATAAATTAGCGATTTTCAACGGGTGTGCAGCAAGAATGGCACTAGTATGGCTTACGTACGGTGAAACATTTTAAATTGGGTAAGATTAATTTAATTTGAGCTGTTTAGTTCTGTGTTACAAATAATTTATTTCAAGTAATACTCGTAAAAAATTGTATTGTGGGTATTATTTTGTTTTTACAAAGTACAAATGAAATGCTTCAAAAATATTTTTCACGAAGCCATTTGGGAGCAAAAAGGGTAGGTAATATATATTATCATTATTTGTAAATTGTAATAAATGTTTTTACTTATTTTTCCGTCAGATCGGCAAAAAATGATATAAATATTTTGGTATGCCGCAGAAATTTAGTAATTACTTTGTGTTTCATCAGATGAAAAAGGTTGAAAAAAGCTGAACTAAAGTTAAACTCAGTTTGTGTAATAAATAAAAGAAAACCGAACCATATGTATTTCCTATTCGATAAACAAAATATACAATGAAAGTTACGTGTTTTTAGAAAAGTGCAAGATTTTGTGCAGTTTAAATTTATTTTATTCAATAAAGGTCTTGAAAATAATATCAAGAGAAAAAACCCAATAGGTTCAAATAAGCCTGCGTTTAGACATTACTATGTTACATTTATTTTAATGTGAAAGTTATTTGGTAGTTCAGATGTTACTACACTGGATATATACTATATATATAGTCAGTGCAACAGAAGGATGTCAAAAAGGAAAGGGCACTTTTCATCAAACGTTTCACGGCAATACATGAAAGGAATGTAGAGCAGAGCTGTCAGTACCATTTCTGTCAAAGAACCTAGTTGCTCTTGTTAAAGTCTTCAATAAAATGTTTCATATTTTATGTTTTCGACAAAGAATTTCGAGGATTTCTATTTCTAGGACCTCTATTTTTGCTCTTAGGAAATGGTATCCAGAATCTTGTATGTTGTAAAAGTTATATGATCTTATAAAATTCACTACCTTCAACTTTTTAGGTTCACGTTTTCATATTATTCATATTGCGAATATGAAGAAGTGAGCTCGTGTGCGAAGTACAATGTTTTCCAAAACATACTTTAATTAACGCATGTGTGTGTAAACTATTTTTGTATATTAAATAAATGACTATAACTTAAAGTACTTTATGGTGTTTTGTAAAACGTCAAGGCTAGAAATTATAGATTTCTGATATACTACATGTACTATATTAGAATTTTTAATACGATACTTATAGTTAATGTTATGAAGACAAAAGTTCAATTAACATTTCGTTACCCGTAAACAATTTATATTTATAAAAATACAGGAGGGAAATAAGTATATTACAGAAATAGAAAAGCTACTGTTTTCAAACAGAGTTTGTGGGTAACTGTAAGCACCCCTCAGACGCCAAGAAATTAAAAAATAAAGTATATAATAAATTTTGTATATATTTCAACTTGGTTAGACGACTTAAAATAGATTAGTAAACTGCACACAAAATAAAATAAATAAATTGTATTTTGTAACACCTTCACCACGAAATATGTAGACGTTTCCTTAAAAACCAAACACAAAAATCCATTTAACTTTACTTTTCACAAAATTTCGATTTTGTCGAAATTTATTTTCAAAGCATTTTCTCTCTTACTGATTGAGATCTCTGAAATGATAAAAAAAATGAAAAATAAGATTTTTAATAAACGCAGTGCAAACAGCCCACATCCCTTTGATTGAGCCTTTTCCCCTTTTGTTAATTCAACCAGGAGGAGGTTAAATTCATTATCAATTGTCCTCGTCCCAGGAATATATCTGGGTAAGGTAAAATGGGAAATGAATTCGTGGATAAGAAGAGATCGGGTGCACTTTCTGTTTCTTCCTATCTGGTTTTTGACTCTGATGTCTTTCCTGATTGATTCCATGTATGAGAGTACAAATTGGTAGTATGATACATAGACGTGAAATACAAGTAGACTGAGCATTGCTATTGAGAGGAGCTTCAAAAAATGTGACCTACATGTTGACTAGCAGTCACGTGACTGCTCTGTGAAAAATTGACTTGGCTGGAGGATTTGACATCTTATCGTTTCGTTTGGCGATATAACATCTTATGATAGGTCAGGTGTGTGAATACGCATGTCTATAGAATGGCGATGGTGGTGAAATCGCCAGTTTATTACTATATCGTGCCGACCAATCAGATGATGAATCAATAGATGGTCGTCTTCTCCCGTCCCGTGGACCAATGAGATGAGGAATATTCGTTTCCTCCAGGAAGATGAAAGCAGTCTAAGGGTCACGTTACTACTAGTTTTCGTCACATGATCCTGGGCACATTAAAAGGTTATCATTGCTCACTCTACTTATATATTCTTTCATCTGTAGTATGATACAACAAACGGAATTTAAATCCTTGTTTTCATTGGTTTTGAACATGAATGACCTAAACCCATATTTACGATTAAAAATGTAGTTATATTAGGTATAGTTTAGAAAATTAGCTGCTTGATATAAATTGAAATATTTGTACAAGACAAAACGGAAAGTTTGAGCTATAGAAGAACTGTACTCAAAATTAAAAATAAATGAACAGCTTATTAAACTTCTCGAACGTAAGTATGTATGCTTTTTACATAAAAGAAAATATCTATTCACCGCCATAAATCCTTCTGCAAAAGGAACTTCCACTGAAATGTAAGAATGTAAAAAGAACATTGAGTCGACAGCAGAAGATTTTACACAATTGCACGCTTGTCATACGTTTTATATTATTTTTTATACATAAATTAATAGTCCGTTGTGTTGCTCTAGTGCAACGCTTATTAACTACATACCTTTATATATAAATTATAATCTAACTTGAAAATATTGTCAATATGTAAGGGGTCAAAACGTTTTGTATGATATTTCTAATTTTCATTCCTCTAGAATTGTAGAAGGGATATTAATCATATATGATGCCTCTAGCTCTTTACTCTTTCACTTACATTTAAAAAGATTGAAATTGAAAACGGATGTCCTGTTTAATATTTATTAAATATTAAACTTAAACTTGTTGCAAAAAACAGTTTTGCCCTCATCCTATTAAAATAATGATAAATCACGTAGATAAAGTAATCATAAATAAAACAAGAGCATCAGAGATAAAACTAAGTGCTAAAAATAATATATAAAAAGAACAAACAGTAAAATTTTCGAATGCAAATTAGGCTACTACCACTAAAACACAGCAATACAATAAAAAATGATGAATAACAACCATAACATTGCAGAAGTAACTATTTTACACATAAGAAGGGAACGATGACTAAAATATTTCTAAGTTTTATTTCATGCAATATTGAGCAAGCACATATACTTTCTTACTTTGGTTCATAATTTCGCGTCAAAGTGCTATCCAACTCATTTGCACATTAATCTAGAACACGTTTGTGAGAAATAATTGAGTAGGCGGATATATTCGGAAATATTTAGAATGGCAAAGTGGCATTTGAATAATCGATAGCCTCGACAATATTACTCGCGTAACGCGAAGTCTAGGATTCGAAATTACTCTATTAATAGAAAAGGAAATATGTGAAGTTAAGCTTGAAATGTGTGATTTCGTGAGTATCATAATCAAGAGGCTTTTAACTGAGAAATAAAATTGGGATGGTGAGAGGGAAAGTCATTAGAGCTTAAAAATTTTAAGTACGAACGAAGTCTGATTCATAATTTAAATATATGTTGATTAACAAATTTGGAAATTCAAAATGTTTTACACAATTAGTATAGTTTTGAGTGGTTAGTTTGGATGTGGATAATTCTCAAAGCTTCAGTATCATTTTATATACTAGATATCTCATCCATCAAGATCTGGTCAGTTTTGCTAATGCTTCGAGACAAAACTGCCTTATAACTAACTCTAGGGGGAAAGAAAACACAAGTAGGAAAAACAAATTATCAATTGCCTAGAACTGATTACAGTTTGGAACAGGTTTATCCACCAGTGGCTGGACACTACAGCGTGATTAACCACCAGGAGGGTTAAGAGAATGCTCGTGTTATCCAAGAACTAGAATTTCAAGGTTTTGATAGCAACTTCTGTGTACCTTAAAAGGTATACACTAATTTGGTGCACATTGTCTAGAAAGAAAGGCATATTGAAACGCCTCAGATTTTGAAAGGTAGTTTGCTTTTGTGAATTACATAATGGGGTAATATTTCACGCTATTACTTCACCCTATATCACACGCATATATCCGTTCTGCTGCTTAGACTTCTCTGCGTGACTTCTAACAAGTTTTAACGTTCTTAAAAATCAAATAAAATCTTTCTATGGATTCTTATAACCAATCGATGTGGTTATTTATTCATTGTGTGTGTTGCTGGGTAAAAGCAACACTACAATCTCGGAATCTTGTGACGCTTAAGGGGTTAATGTATGGTTATATCCGTATTTAGTTTTCTTGGATAGATAACAAGATCATTATATACTTCGGTTGAAGTTCTAAGACAGAATAACCTATCACAGGTAATAGTTTTCAAAATAAACTTTCAAAAACACTGTCTTGATTGTGGATAATGTGCGTAATATTTTTAAAGTACTTAAAATAATAGGGATTCAGGCTTAACAAATAACCTCTGGGACTTACTTTAAGAAGGGTTATACCATCGCAAAAATTTATAATTATTCAGAAAAACTGAAACATTACAGTATATTATGTGATATATCTCTTTCAGGTAGAAAAGTTTACTTAATAACTTTAAAAGATATCCATAAAAACATTCCATATTAAATATCGATTTAAATTTCAATAAATTATTTATTTTTTAAATGTGATAAGACCTTTTTAAAATTCTAATTATGTTTGGTTTTTATTTGTCCAGAACTTGAAGGCTCATGTATTTTAGACCCTGTTCTTTTGTTAGTATTAAGAGGATACAGTTAGGAAAATATTTTTCCACTCATATATTGTGAATATATATACTGAAAAATCCAAACTGGAGTTTGATTCGGCGGGGAAGATATGACTAAAATATAATTATTCTTTCTTTTCATGTGATTTATATTTGTAACACAACTCACAAGAAAAGAAACAAAACGTCTTGAAAATCAATAATCCACTTCACCTCGGCTAAGTGCAAATACATTAAGCCTTTAAATAATTCCAAAAAAATTCCTATGACAAAAACAGTACAGTATAATACTCGTAAAATTCGGAGTTCGCAATGCATGATTTTACATCCAGGAATCCCGCCTATTGGAGGCTTAAACTGACGTCATTATCCACATCATCCATTAGTGCTGCAGATAAACCTATCTTCCCGGGTAAGTTTCTCCTGTACGAAGAGAAGCGGGATGAAAAGCCCTGCAACAGGTGCTTCGAAATCTGCGCGGGGAAATGTGCAAAGGACCTGTCTGGTTTTTGATTTGTTAGCTGAACGTTTTGCCTTCTTTAGGCGGCAGGATTTAGCATTCTAATGAACTATACGAAATACTGCGCATTGGGAAGCAAGTCTTGTTTTCAGATGAGCCGAGACTTATTTCTAATGATGCATATTCGTAATTAGGCATCTGTAAATGTGAGATACGAATACGTTTTCATTGCGTTAGAATACGAAGCACTTTTTATGAACTCCGAAGTATTGTTTATTTGCGTTATTTCCTATATTAGAACACTTACTAGGTTTGAAGGCGTAAGGATAAAATTAAGCGTTATTGATCGAAACGGGAAACAGAGTGCGTTTAATTAAATATTAACTGAAAACTATTTGAGAGATGCGCACATTGGCTACTCACTCTTTCCAACTAATATAGTTTGAATTACTGGTGGTATTATATTGTTTTTCACTGATGATTAGGTCGTAAATAGTATTTAGTTAGCAATTTTTTAACTTCCACTATGTATAGTTTGGGCTGTATTTCCATAAACAGTAGGAATGTTTTATTTCTATAAGCAAGGAGGCATGTTTTTGTTCTATAAGCAGGAAGTATGTTTTATTTATATAAGCAAAAATAATGTTTTGTTTCTATGAGTAAGAGTTATGGTTTTATTTCTATAATGTAGAGATATGCTTTATTTCTATAATAAAGACGTATGTTTTATTTATATAAGCAAGGAATTTGTTTATTTCTATAATCAAGAAGTGGTGTTTCAGTCGTTATTTGTTTTTAGTTCGGAGATAGTTCGCACTTAGATTTTATTTTTAATTTTAAAAGTTTAGATTTTATTTTTAATTTAAAAAGTTTAGATTTTATTTTTAATTTTAAAAGTTTAGATTTTATTTTTACTTAAAGTATATCTTTGGCGAAGGGGGTTATGATACATTAAGGCAAGGCTTACTCCGAGAACACTAATTACTCATTCCGAACAAAACAGCGATAAGAACAAAAGCATGTCCTAAAAGCATTAAATCCATTTTCAATTATTTTTATTTAAGTAGACTTCAATGTGAATTATTATAAATAATCATCACCGGAGGGGTCAAAAATTAAAAACATTAAAATAGGATTTATAAAGGTAAAAACAGGAGAAAAAAATGGCCAATATCTATTTCGGTGGAACAAAATGTCCACCATCACCAGGACACAAGTGCTTCAAAGTACTCCTGTCTTCATGATGGTGGGCGGTTTGCTCCACCGAAATAGCTATTTTATTTTGAAGTTCTTAAATTTTTGACTACGAGTTTGACTAAGGTTCCATCAGTGTGTCTACTTATCATTAGAAGGGCTGGTTCGTCGCTCAACGGTCGAATTTCGCTAAGGCAGGCACAGAATACACCATCACCACAACAACGCAAGAAAGTACTAGCATTACACAAAGAACAACAAAATCTAACTACACACTGAAAACAGACAAAATAGAAAAGAATTCGCATACTCATCAAACAGTGAGTGCATGACACTGAACACACATAACCACTGCACCACAGCCACAACAGAGGGGTACACTACAAGTGGACGAGGCTTCACTAAGGACTGACTCACCTAGAGGGACTTAGTTTGTACTGCTTCATTGGGTGGCTTACCTCCTGGCTTTGTTATACAGCCGTTGTTTCCATAGTGTCCCGTGGTGAAGGGATGTGCATTAAACAAAAGAGAAAGAACAAATGCCCACGTTGACGCAATAAAAGACAACTCAAGCATACAGTGACAGTTATGTACAGCGTGGTCCAAAAGTCAGGATGTGTAAAGAAATGCAATCAAGTGATATCAAGTATCAAGTCACCGGTGTGATCTAGTGATATCACGTATTAGGACACCCATATAATTGACTGATATCAAGTATTATGGTACCCATGTGATCGAGTGATATCAAGTATCAGGGCTCCTATGCGATCAAGTATCATGCCACCCATATGAGCAAGTGTAACATCAAGTATCAGGACACCTGTGATCGAGAGATATAAAATATTAAGGCATCCATGTGATCAAGTGCAATCAAGTATCAGGACACCCATGCGTTCGAGCGATATCGAGTATCAGGGCTCTTATGCGATCAAGTGATATCAAGTATCAGATCACCTGTGTTATCAAGTGTGATATCAAGTATCAGATCACCTGTGTTATCAAGTGTGATATTAAGTATCAGGGAACCCATGCTCTAGCGATACCAAGTATTAAGGCACCCAATATAGGAGTCGTGGTACCATGGTACCGGGGCGAGTAAGGACCCAGAGAATGTAAAAAAGATTTTGCATTGAAATATGTAATAGTATGGGAAGGACTGGGAAAAGCAATTTGTAAGAACAATTTCTAATGGGGAAAACATTTTGACTGACCACTTCAGAACATACATTTCATTTCCAAAATTAAATATCTTAAGGATGAAGTTCTCTAATTCTGGTTTATAGGCTTTTCCATACGACATCGTCTGTATTCGCTCCAGACAAGACTTTTTTCACACAAGCAGTTTTAAGGTAATCAAATTAATGCTTTTTCCTCGTAGAACACTTCCAAGTCCAATTCACCCCAAGCATTAAAAAAATTTCATATACTCGATGCTTAAGTTGCTCAAACGTATTTATACTTTTGTCTGAGTTCCTTTTACACACTTTCGGTACAGTTTTAGTATTATAAATGCGTTGAAACTAACTTAAATTTAAAAACAAAATGTACATTGAAAAAAATTAGAAATTAGCCTGAAAAATTTTTAATAGCGAAACGGCTTGACGTTACACCACTAAAGAACATATAATGTACTTCGTTATCGAAATAAATTAATGTCTTCATGAAATAATCGGCGATTGAAGTCCTTGAATTCTGACCTGTAGGATCTTATCTAGCGTTTGGGGCAGTTTGTCCATTTCTGGACCTTGCGCCATAAAAGCTAAGCCAACTAACCAACCAACTGACCTGTAGGCTTTTCCGATGGATTCCGACTGTACTCCCTCCTGTTAAGGTTCTTTTCGAACCGAGAAGTGTAAAAGCGCTCTAAAAGAATGCTTTTAACTCATAGAACAATTTAGGAAGTACAAATTTGCATCGAAGATTAAAAAGTGTGTGAGGGATATGCTTTTGAAGGTTACAGATTTTGGATTAATCGTATTTAGTAGTAGCATAATTGAAGGATGTAGTTTGGTATAGATTATTCATTTTTATGCTGAAAATAATCTTCAAGGGCTGATAATGATGAAATAATTGAGAGGCACTTGGAAAGAATGCATCAAAATTATTCCTTCTAAATTCTTTTCGGTAGAATGAAGATTCTGAAATCGCATTATCTTTGTGTAATGTTTTTGTAGTAAAATTTGGGCTCTAGAACAATTTCATTTTTTCTATTTTCACAGTAATTTCAGAGTTTCCGTTCCTTTTATACGAATATTTTCTATACCCTTTACTTTTGGACTACACTGTACACATTTCAAAATTACCATAACAGTAGGAAGAAACATCTGTAAACTCACTTTCAAGAAGATTGATTCGTACACCATAAAAAATGTCTAAATACTACTTCATTACAATAGAGCTCAGATTTTTATGAACTAAAAATTAAATGTAGGACTGACAGTTGAAATATACGGCATGAAAATAGACAAATTTGATAACAGATCAAAATATAGTTGATAAAAGTAATATAATCTTTATTCAAAATTAAAAACAAAAACGTCATGTAAATTGAATGAGATTGAAACATTCACATACATTTTTATTTGACATAAATTAAGTTAAAAAGAAATTAAAAGTGAGGAATATCTTCTTCCAATTGAATAGTAATTAGTGAAATTAATCAAATATCTTTAGAAATATTCTTCGTGTATTCAGCATTCCTCATTCATAAGGAAAGGAGATATGCAAAGACATTCTGAAGAAATTTGTATTAAATTTGTGATGAAAAAATCTATTAGGTCCAAGATATCGAATGAATTCAAGAAATATCACTTTAAAAATTGTGTTCAAAACATTTATTTAGTCTGGTCAGAATAAAAGTATTATTTTCGTAAACTGTTCAAACAGATTGAACCTTTCAGCGTTCCTGGCAGTAATAAAACAAAACACATAAGTAAACAAAAGTTAACGGAGGTATCAAAACAACAAACAAGAGCGTTAACATTACTTGAAAATTATTTGATAACATCTAAATAAAAGGTATTCGAGTTTACAGTGTTTATTCAAGGCTTATTCTCTCACAAAAATGCTAAGTACTAGTGAAGGCTCAATACAAATTAAAAAGAAAATATATATGTTGTAGGATTCTCATAGAATGTATTTTTTTCAATTTTCCAAAACTTTAAAATTACTTTCAAATAAAAGTAAAGGTCTAAAAGAAAGGAACATAAAAATCCAAGCTCTACGTACCGACTATTTCAATTAGATGCCATGAGTATGTGCATTAGTCATAAATACAAACTTCAATATTGTAAAATACATTAGTGTTATAAATACAAACAATACTTTAATATTCATTGATAAACACATACAGGGTTAAATGTTTAAACAATAAATTCATTGCAAGATATTTTGTTGCAGAAACATATTTTAATATTGTAAGTTTCCTTTAATTGTAAAATTAAAACTTACTTATTTGCCTTCAGAAAATGCCAAATACCAATGAAATAATGTATTCATAATGGTTTTTAAATTAGTTCACCATTCAAAAATACGCAGAGGTAAATCCAGCTATTATACTTTATAAATATTCAATGTTACATTACATATACGATAGACTATAATTGATGCTAATTTTGATCAAATTTGGATACTTGTTTAGATGCTTAAAAATGTGGTGGATCACGTTTATAAGTGTATAGCTAAGTTAATGCTCTGAGGGGTTTATCCGCTGAAATCTGTAGACTTCTAACCAATTTTGGGTTTCTTGACTAATAACATCTTTTCTAAGATGCTTTCAACCAATAGGTGAGGTTATTTGGACCGAATATATGAAGGTGGTAAAAGCAACACTACATTTCTCTGAAATCTTGTGGCACTCAGAGGGTTTATAATTGATGTTAAATGCTATCGATGAATTTCAGACATTACTAGTGACACATTAAAGGATATATAAATGGTGAATAAACACAAAGTATCTTACAATAAATTCAAATTTTATTTTGAAATAAAGAGGGTGTTCTAAACGACTCATTTTTAGAGAATTTGACAGTCGCTTTAGAAGTTATATTCTTCATACAAGATACCAAAAAGTCTCTATAGAAGTCTGAAAGAAACCTTTAAAAATTATATTCCAGTAGACCGACTTTAAGTAGGGTTTAGATTAACTTTCGATTTCTTGAATAAAATCCAAAAAGATTCATTCAACATTTTCTTTTCTCATCTAAATCTCGAAGGATCTAGAGAACCTGAACTCCATTATGACAAAACGGGAAAACCATTTATCATATCATTGAAAGCGATGCATCAGTCAAATCTGGAATTAGAACTATCAAAAGTTGAAACAGTGTATGAATAAAGTACAAAAAACTGCTCTCTTTACACTTCCACCAAAAAATCTTTATTCAGTCACCTCCATACCGAGATTACTAACAGTGAATCAAAAAACGGATATTTTCTCTTTCTCGATTTCTTTCAATGTATACTATGTTTCAATGTTGGTTCTATTCTTAAAAAGAGCTTGGAAAGTTAAGACTGAAAAAGCTTCTATGGCGACGGAATGGGATGTTTTGGCGAGATATATTTCAAAAATGTTAGACTCCTGCATTGTCAAAAAGTTCTGCTTTTGTATCAGTCGACAGAAAAGTGTCGATGAAGAATAAAGTATGGATCGAGTCATGATGTAAAGTTGCTGGAAATGTTCTTCACTGAAAAATTTTCTGCTGTGGTAGCGTTTAGATTTTATTTGTAAGAATATAGAAGAAATATAAAGTAAGTGATCTTTGTAAAGAACATCCGTCAAACCTTAAAATACTTCTTTTCTGGTGATTAGAATTTTTATCACCGAAAATGCAATTTCTGTGATGTGTGTGTGTGTTTGAACAACTCTATAATCACTTTTAAGTTTGGTTGAATTTTTCTAAGAGATGTGGCAATGTATTAGAATGAATTATGACTAGTGTAATAAATCGGGACATAACATATTCGCAAGATGTGTTATCTGTGCGTTGTAAAAATGCAACACATAATGTGAATACAGTATGGATGGAGGGTTTCGATGAACTTAAGTTGAATATTATAGAATTTATTGCCATATTCTATGTTAAGTAGAACTAAGTACAAAATACTCTATAATTACGGAAATTCTGTTCATAGACCAGTGTATCTACAATAAATGCCAATTACGTTCTCGCTACACTGAAGTATCAATTAACATTGAAACTCATAGCTTGAAAATTATCACTCAGTATTGGTATCAGTTGTGTAACATCCACGGAAGCTCAGAAACCTGGCATTTACTAGTAAAAAAATAATAATTTGTTGGCAAAACATAAAAATAAATAAAACCTGAAGCAAAGACAGATATTTTTAACGTAAACACGAGTGAGACGTCAGTTTCTATTTTAACGTCATAGAGTTTCACCGCAAGAAGCCAATCAGGGACTGAGGATGTCCCATCCTTTCAGCCTCTAATGGCTTCTTACTATGATTGGCTAAATGTTTGTTATGCGCAATAGGTATCTTCGCTCTGAGTGATAAGTCCCTTAGTCACTTCCTATTTTAACGTCATAGTTTCACAGCAAGAAGCCAAGCAGGGAGTGCTGATGCCCCATCCTTTCAGCCTCAAGTGGTTTCTTACCATGATTGGCTAATGATATTTGTCATGCGCAATGAGTACCTTCACTCCGAGTGATAAGCCGCTTGATCAGTTTCTATTTAAACGCCACAGATTTTCAGCGTATGAAGCCAACAAGAGACTGCTGATGCATCATCCTTTAAGCCTCAAATGGTTTCTTACTATGATTGGCTAACAGTGTTTGTCATGACAATATGTACCTTCACTCCGAGTGATAAGCCACTTGGGTAAATTTGTGTGTCAAACAACTTGCCCATCTCCAAGGGTTTGGATAATGGTTCATGCATCACAACCATGACAAGACGTATTGGTTCACCTAAGTCGAATTTCATGACAGTCACTGAAATACGATACAGATGGCTATGCGGAAATTTCGCTTAAGCCCTGGAAGCTTAAGCTCGAGCCAGGCTATAAATGGTAGGACGAATAAATAGGGATAATGCTCTATCCGTCCCTCGCTTTAAAGACACCGATTAAGGTCCATGTAAGGTTGACCTGAAGGGCACTACCTCTGGTCACATGAACACATGTGAGAAAACTTGCTATCCTGCGGTCGACGAGGGTTGTCTAAGTTTTCGATTGCACACCTTGTGGATAACGGTTCTAGTACGAATTTGTCAAGACCTCTGCCCTATTTTCCTCGGGGCCTTCCCTGCATCCGTAGTGACTTCAGCTAGTCAGAGCTGAATGGCTGCGCACCAGGCTGTGGGAGTGCGTAAAATAAGAATATGTACAACATAGACTCTTCTCCGCTACCTAATGTTTCTTACTGAGTCCAACATCCAGTTAAGATGATTGCGCATGATCTATCATTATCTTTTTGTTCTCTCATTTTCCCGGCCTTAAGCTCTAAGACAATTCTTGGATCACCTACACGGAGTTGACAAGATTGGGAGTAATTTGAACTCCTTTTAAATGTAAGGCTAACATTATTTGTATTTTATTCCCTTGAAAGAAAAGAAACAAGGGCGAATCTAGTTGACGCAAAAGGTTGTCTAAAGCTAAGCATATTTTTTTGGTTTCGATCCAATTTCGGCTTTCTCAGTTGTCAACGTTACGCTACAATACTGATTAGTATTATTTAAGATACATTTGCAAGGACTAAGTTTGCGGCTTAATGTGGCAACCTTCAGAAAAGTTTTCAGTTTGCCTTGAACGTTCAATTTCATACATGTATTTATATTTACAGCGATATGGTTATTCAATTAGAATAATATAAATTATTTTTAGAATAAATTTATCAAATACACGTTTATTTAGAATAGATTTTTATCTGACGATTTATACATGTAAACCATTTATTTTACTGGTTTATTATTAAGAGAATCAGGTATACAGATCGCGAATTTTCCCGATGTAGATGAGTTTTATAAAAGTGCTGTAGATGAGTTTTATAAAAGTGCCCTCCCAAATATTATGTATATTATAATTATGTATATTTACATAATTTTATTTTCCTAAAAATTTGTCTCACTGCGTATTAAAATATTGAAAAATACGTTTCAAATGTCACAAAATTAAAAAAGTAAAACGGAATCTCTTCAATATAATAGATAAAAATAATTGAAACTGTAGCTCCTTTTACCTTAAAGATAATTTATAGAGGTTGTTCGGACATTTTTTGAAAGATTTTGATGAGCTATAAAAAATTGTATGCTACGAAATAATTTTATTTCCACAGCAGTTAAATAGTTAAAGTATAACTTATCGTCCGCTAACTCAGAGTTTTGTTTACTTTCAAAATGATGCTTTTAAATAAGCAATGGATGGAAGGCTGTTTCCTCTCTTTCCGAAGAGAATTATGCTTATTCAATTATTCAAAAACGCTGCAAAAGTCATGGTTTTTCGATATTTAAAGGTACGATAAGTAATATTATTAATGAGAAAGGAAAAAAAACGCAAAAGTGGGAAACTACTTCTAAAAAAGTATCCAAAAAAGAAAAAAATTCTGAGAATATTTGTAAGGTAAGATCTTTAATTTTAAAAGAGAATCCGTCAAGTCAAAGGACTATAGGAAAGTGAACGTGAGAACTTTTTCTAAGTGATTCATGATTGTTGCCGGTTTTGCATATAATGGAAAATTAAAAGTAAAAAGAGGGGGAAAATGTAAAAATAAATTCCCACATATTATCAAGATCATATTTTATTCCCAATATTAAAAAAAATACCATATTTTTACCCACAGTGCCAACAATCAGTAGAACTGCATCAGGGTAAAGCAAGCAGCCACACATCTAAATCGACTATTAAATTCTTGGAAAAAATGGAACAAGAAACTGGTATCAAGTCAATACTCTTTACTGATATTCCTGCTAAATCTCCTGGTGTTTCACCCATGGACTTTTGTGCTTTTGGATTTTTAAAAAGGGCATTATCGAAACGTCGACCGAAAACTATTCAAGGACTGGAAAACTGTGGAACAAGAATGGGACAAAATATCACTGTCGATACTACAAAAGACATTATTAACATGGAAATTAAGGTGTAGAAAGATAGTTAACAATAAGGGCTATCAAATGGAACATTTAAAACACAAAAATTTCATGTAAAAAATTGAGCTTCAGTCCATTAAAATCATTCAAAAAATGTCCGAATGGCCTCTCTAAATCAATATAGATTTTATCTATCTTTTTAGTTCAGTATACCATATTTTCATTATAAGAATTAAGAGGATTGAAATGTCATGATGTACACCGGAATATATAGCATGGTTTAAAAGAACTTCAAACAATGATTCACAATAAGAAGGAATCCGAATTGGTACGAAAAAGAGCATTTTTTTAAAAAACCATGAGAAATGAAAACAATTCTAGTTTTTCAGGTTGCAAATATCAAATTTTCATGAATGAAATTTTACGGAAGAAAAAAATTTGTCTAAGAAAAACGTGGATTTATAAATTCTAAAGAGAAATAATATTAGACTTAAAATAAACTGAAAGGATTACGTGCAGACACAAATTCTTTAATGCAAATATTGCAATACTTCGAAAGAGAAATGGAGGAAAAATCATGAAACTGCTATTGAGCAGTTTTTATTTTAGTTCATTTTCTTATCTAAGCGACATAAAATATTTTATCTTTGGTTAATATTTAAAATGATTATGCCATAGTTTTAAAACAAAAATGCAGTTGTAAAATTACTTCCAAAATGCATTACTTTCTCTAGAGGATTTTAAAAACTACTTTAATTAAGTAGTGCTACTTAGTACTAGAAGGCACATTAACATCCTCCTTAAAACATTTTTTCTTGTTAATTAAAAAGAGAATTTATTCTTTGGACACAGGTAAGAAAATATAATAAAAGATAATATGAAATCGGTAAAAGTAAAACAAAAATACAAAGAGAAATAATTTGGTTCTAAAGTTAGAAGAAAGTTTTTTCCTCAAAATTCGGTGGTTTTGATAAAATTAACACGTTTTTTAAAACTGATCCTTTAATCTGCAACTTACTTATGAACGAATTTCAGTAACTCATTTATGGAAAAAAATTTAAAGTGCTCTGAGCAAAATGAAAAACATATGCAACTCAGTTTCAGATGAGTTCCTCAGTCTAAATAAAAGTGAATAAGATATTATAAGAGTGAATACTCTCTCTATCTACTTATAAGTATTTGTAATAAAATCATCACTCAACATTCAAAGATTCGTCAATTTTGAACCTTAAAAAAATTTTGCACAATTTATGCTTATGATGATTTATATCTTTTTCTTTATATAACTCAAAAGTTTTCCTAACTGTTTAAAATTCAACAAATATACTAATAGCAGTTCTATCAATTATATGTATAGTACATATGACAATACTTACATTAACTTTGCAAAATATATAATTTAAGTGTTATACATTAGTTCCTATATTTTATTATAGTAAGTTCAGGAAACACGGTTATTTGATCATTCTAAAACATACATTGTTGTACAATTCGTTTCTGTGAAATGTTTTTAGGTTATATAAAACATTTTATTCGTAATCTTAAGACTTTTAAATATATATGCAGTTCAACTTGGATTATTTGAAGTTGAAGGTTTCACCTAAAATCGAACTACAGGGACTTTAGAATCGAGAATCCGAACTACAGGGACTTAAGGGATTCGACAATTTTCAAAAATAAATTAATATCAACAGAGTTTTTACATATTTTTAAAAATGGGAAAAAGGCGTTTTGAAAAAATAAACAACGCTATCGAAAAAATTTACTTGTACATAATTTTTTATAGTATTAACATAAAATAACTTGCTATAAAAGAAGCGTCGTACAAAAAAGGAATTTTTATTTCGTCATTTATTTTGTCATTTAAACATTTTTTTTAAACTTTGTAATTCTAATCTGTTTCAAAACATTCCAGTATATATTTTGTAAGCACTCCATTTTGAGCCAGTAATAACTTTGTAATTCTAATCTGTTTCAAAACATCCCAGTAAATATTTTGTAAGCACTCCATTTTGAGCCAGACCCCCCATAATAACAATAAAAACAGGTAAAATTCCTTCAATCAACATAGTCACTAGAGATGGAGACGTAAATCACTATTATTATGCGAGATGCGGTATGCTGCATGTATTCCTAGAAATAATTAGTCACCACTAAATTAAAACAAGGTTTTGTATGCAAAATGTTTTGTTGAATAGGAACATATTCGAATTAAACACGCAAGCTTTCAATGGAATTATATGAAACATCATGGAGCAAAAAAAATCGAATTATCCAAAAATTCGAATAACAAATTTCGAATTATTCAAATATTCGAATTATACAAATTTCACTGTGTATAAAGTTTTACATTTATTCATACCCCATCCAGTGTGATGATAATTAACTATCCTACCAACTACTTACCTTACATTTATTCATTAAATCTTCTAATCATTACTAAAGCTAATTCGATCTCATTCCATTTGTTTATAAAAAAAATTTTAAAAAACATTTTAACTGCAAAAGAAAGCAATCCACTGGAACAGAAAATTATATTTTTTAGTTTTATTATAATTTATGCTCATAAATAAAAGCAACTTAAGTTTCTATTTCAAATTAATTTTGATACAGGGACTAAACTTACAGATACCGTTGTGGCTGCATAAGACATTCTTCGACCTCGCATCAAGAGAGCTTGATTCCACTTTTTGCGAATAAGAGCAATCACCTAATAGAGATAACAACTTTCAATATTAAACAAAATTCTTTTATATACACCAGCAATGCCAAATGAAATTGTTAGCTGCTTTTAATAAAACCCACCACTGAGTTAAATTAAAACGAAGGTTAATACGATAGGTTTTTAACAAAAAAATGTGTTTCATTTAAATAGGTTCATTACACTTTTTAGAAAAGGAAATTTTAGGAGCATATTTAAATTTTCCAGGAAATCTCAGAATTACATTTAAACTACTGCTCACTCATAGTACTCGTCTAATCATGAAAATTGGTACAGGCCTTTCTGTTTCGGACAAGCAATGATAATCAAATTCTACTACAGTGGACTCCTTCTTAACCGGCCTCCGCTTTAACCGGCCGCCACTGACCAATTATGTACTGTAAATACAGTTGCCTACAGTAACATGTGTTTAGTTTTTTCCAACAAAAGAAGTTCTTCCAGGTTAAGTTTTCTTAATTATACATATCATATTACAATAAATTAGGCTATTTACTTAGTTTTATTCCAATAAAAACGATTTCGGGAGTATTTTAATGCTATTAAGGGAACGAGACGGTTTAACCGGCCAAATCGTTATCCGGTCTGGGTCCCGGTCCCGAAGTGGCCGGTTAAGAGGGAGTCCACTGTATCTTGACTTTATTTAAGGATGAATGACTGGAATTCAGATTTCAAGCGTGTCGTTGACTTTCGAAAAATTTCTTCGCAGCGCCATCTAGAAAGCAAATTTTGAACTCAAGTTCCTTTTTGTCACAGTTCGTTTCTCCCAAATTGGTTTCGAAGTCAATTTGAAGTTTAAAGGCTGATTTTTACAATCAAAATTGAAGTAAAGGGAATTCCTGGAGTATAATTCAGTTTTCCAGGAGTCTAAAGAAAATTAAAAAAATCTTCCAAGGCCCTTGAAAAAAATTATTTTCAAAAACTTCCACGGATTTTCAGGTGTAGAAATCCTGTTTTAATGGACATACTACCATAAAAGGAAGATATGATAAATTAGAAACAAGGTGAAAGGCATGTAATTAAGTTAATTGAAAGAAGATACATAGAATATATTGTTAAGTAATAGAGATAATAAAATTTCCCTAAGACTATATTATTTCAAATAGTAAGTATACTTACTTCTCCATTGAAGAAGCAAAACAGAAGTGCAACACTAAGACCCTTAAAAAGAAACGTGATTTAGAATACAGTGTATCTACCTATATCTATTTTGTCCAAAGCTTATGTTTGAAATATAAAAAGTAGACAAAAATTAACGCACTTATAAATTCTCAACGAATTCACGATTAATACTTCATTTCATTCTTAAATCTGCTTTCGCTGTAGAAACTTCAATATTGAGAAGGAAATAAATGAAAAATAAAACAGTCCCTAGATGGTTATTTTTTGTTTCTAACACAAGATATGAAGAGTTAGGAGAAGAATTCTTGAATTCTTTACACACCCTAAGACTTTCAGACGCCGAAATGGTAATAAGTATCCTCAAGAATGTGGCACTTGTAATATTAACTAATTATTACTCCTTATTTTTATATTTCTGTAAAACTATTATTCTGTAAAACTATTAACGATAAGCAACGAAGAATTTTTATACTGTTAAATAAAGCCTGTGCAATTTTTGATACAATATATCTGCATGTTTCAATCCATAGTGACTCTGAATTGTAAAGTACAAAATGTTAATTATTTTACCACTTTCCATGTCTTTTTCCACCTTGTCTATTAAATGAGTATTAGTAAACTTTCAAGTCTTTTCAATGTCAACTCAGGTATTGGAAAATCTTGTTATATGAAATTAGTTATTATCCTTCATATCGTTCTTCTATTAAGTTAAATGTTTTTATTAAATGGCAATAAATCTTTAGTTTCAATTAACCTTATAATAATTTAAAAAACAGTATTCAGAAAACGATGCATATTCTAAAATTTTTACGTCGTGTATGCAGTTCAGTATAATCAAGTGTTTGATTTTAAAATTCTTTGTCCCCCTTAATTATATGACTCAAATTCTAACTTACCAAACATGAGCTACTATATCCAAACTCGAATGCAAAAGTGTTTCATTTCAACAAAATAGGTAAGTCGCAGTGAGTGAAGGCAAAAAATAGGATCAATCAATAGCAGTGTTTAATAATGGAAAGTAATGGATTTAATAAATTCAATCCCATTTAATGATTCCCTATCAAGCACCTGCAGATTTCAATTTTTTGTTCTATTTTTAAGGGAACAGAAATCGATAACTTGTAAAGCGATACCTTACTCCTTAAAATAACTTGAGTAATAGACTCACCTGGAATGATGTGACAATAGCAGATACAGTTTCGTAGATGGCCTCTCCAGGTGAACGGGGAACCGGTCGAAATGGCGTTACTACGTAATGCAGTCCCAATAGCGGAATCAGAATGAGAGTGGCACGAACTGCTTTCCTGGAAAAAACAATACAGAACATCACCATAAGGTTTTGCCACTTTGGCTTGGTGTGGAAGTTTGGAATGGCCAGCTTAGGTATTGACCTCGTCATCCGACCGTGGTTTAAAATTACGGTGTCCTCGAATTCTTCCTTTCGGGATTGATCCCTGACCGTCGTCAATAGCCCTTTGAGTTTCTTGAGTACGACGGAAATGCAAGTACCTAACTACCAAAATTTGAATATGCACCAGCTTTCTAATGAATATCCTCAGTTATATTAATCACCACAGGCTGTTTTGTTTAACCCAACAAGCGGTTTCGACGAGATATCTCGTCCATCCCGATCTGACCAATTTTGCTAATGACGTCAAGGTATTGCCCATATATTTATGATGAAGATCTGGTCAGTTTTCTCATGATGCGATATCTCGTCCATCAAGATCTGGTCAGTTTCTTCCAATGACAACAAGTCGTGCTGTCCATCAAGATTTGGTCTGTTTTCTGATGATGAGACAACCATCAGGAGGGTTAATCTTGAGGTTGTAACCTAAAGTTTTGCAACTCACCCTACTTGATAAAGATGTTTGTAGGACTTTCGCTTGGTGTGGAAGTTTGGATAGTGGGGTGCCACATCTCAGATGATAACCTCATCATTCAAAATTACGATATGTTCAGCATTCAAAATTATGACCTAACCTTCGTTCAAAATTATGAAGCTTGGTCCTCGGAACTTTATATTCAGGATTGATCCCGAACCGTCGCCAATAGCTCGTTGTGTTGCTAGAGTGCGACGTAGATTCAATTATCTACCATAAGGTCTTACAATGTAACCCTTCAGTTCAGGCAAAATGTGTCATCCCTTCAGTGTTTAAGTAACCCTAAAAATATTGCATTTTGATTTTTTTTTGTTTTAATTAATAGGTTTTCAAGCTTTAAGATGATGCAGTGTTGAGGTATTGCAATTGCTTCCACTGAATAACAAGTGCCCGTGATTAAAGAAGGGACTACTACCTTCTAGTAGGTTGTTGAAATAACTTCGCACTGGAGCAACACAACGGGGCTACTCCAAAAGTAAACATTTAAAATTTTTATGAAGTCATTTTAAGATTTGCAACATGTTCTAACCAGAACTCTTATGGGTTAAATATATGAAAACAAACTGTGAAAAGTATGATTTTTCAACAAAATTGTCAGTGTCACAATTTTAATCATATTAACAGAAAACAAGATGTCAATGACGAAGTGGCTGTTTAAGATATCTATAACTGTTCAATGAATATAAGATAAAAATATAATGCTTATGATAATTAAATTCTGAAAAAGGTATATCAAGTACTATTCTAATTAACATGTTTTACCCTCCTGATGATTGCCTCAACGAGGTATCTCGTCATTAGCAAAACTGACCAGATCTTGATCTCGTCTTTATATAAAATCGTCAACTTCTTGATGACGAGATATCTCCTCATAAGAAAACTTGGTTGGATCTCGATGGACGAGATATCTCGTCAAAATCACATGGAGGATTAAGTAAATTCGAATTATGGTGTCAAAATCATTTTGAAATAGCCATATTTTAATTTTCTATGTGGGATACATTTGAAAGAGGTGTTTTACTTGGAATCAATTTAGTTCATTTGGTGGATGTTTTAGAACATAAGAAAATAAATTCTTAGTTTAAATGACAATATAATTGAACCGAAACTATCTGCTACAAATTGTTAACAACTATAATTCAAAATAAATCCCACTTGCCTAAATAAGAAGAAATAATTCTCAAAGAGCATGATCTAACATTTCCCACGTACACATCACAAACGACTTTTTATTAGACCAAGAATAACTTCTAAACACCAATTTACTTATCCCCGAAGCAAAGAGAATTGTTTATTGAATTTGCTTCAGACAAACGAGACGCATTTTAAGTAATGAGACCCAAAATACGCCTCATCCACTTCAATAATCATATTTGGCTAACGAAGAGGATTAAGTCATTGGGCGGCTATTTATTGTTTGTTTAGGTGTGTGCTTTGCCATCATCTCTTTTATGACCGACCCCATGCCACGAAAAATCAATCGATCTGGTATTTGGCCTAAATCAACACCATCTGCCGCAGTTTGATCGATGAGTCAATAACCATGAAAACGAAGTTGAGTTCTTAACTTCCTGGGATATCAAATAAATCTAAGAAACGAAGCAGTTTTTGTTTCTGCTATAGTAGAAACAATAAAAAGACATATACTTATTTTAGATAAGATTAATTGCTGTTGATAAAGAATCGATAAATAACAAGGACACTCGATTTGTTAGAATTTTTTCATAGGTTATGCTATTGTTTAGGAAAGTACTAAGAACAAATAAATCAAAATGTTTACAAAATCTATAAAATGCTTACAAAATTTTCAGGGTGATTTCTCAAACTTTTAACAAAAACAGAACATCAGTAATGTTTTGCACTTGTTTTCAAAGTATAAATAATCTGCCGAATAGACGGCCAGCTAAAACATGTACAAAAAACTACTTTCGTCAATTAATTGTTAATAAATATATATTATAGATATTCAATTTGGGGGTGAGGTTAGTTGAAATAACATCAATTAACACTGCACATATGTAAATATATACGAAAAGGCTTGATTAGACAAACTATTTGTTCTAACCAACATCTTTTATACTTCATATCACAACACAATTTGAATGTTTTTTTCTCTGCATCGAAATTAAATGAATTCTCGCTATGACCGATAGCCAATCTATATATTAATACGTCAAGAAAAACTTTGTACCCCTTTTTAAGCACATTGCGCGCACGGAGTAGTATGAGATTTGGCATAATTTGCCACCACATAAGTTAGTATTGAAATTTAATTGCATCGTTTTGCTGATCAGAAACTTAAATACAAAGGTAGCATTAGTCAATGGAACAAGAATGCGCATCAAATTTATGCATCGTAATACTATTGATTGCGAAGTTTTAACTGGAACCGCACGCCATAAGAGAATTTTGATTCCACGTATAAATTTAACATATTCCGGAACTATTTTACCATTTAACTTTCAAAGAACTGAATTTCTAATTATACCTGCATTTGCGATGACAATAAATAAGTCTCAAGGGCAAACATTCGAAAAAATTGGAATTTTATTGAGGCAGCCAGTTTTTACACATGGTCAATTGTACGTCGCAGCAAGTAGAGTTCGATCATTCGATGGTTTGAGATTTTATATTTCAGAATATAACGGTCAAGGGCATTTAGCAAACGATGAAAGAGTTTTTACAAAAAACATCGTCTACACAGAAGTTTTGAATCATTAAATTCATTGTAGAACTATTTCAAGTTCAATGGACAACATTTATTTTTCTAACCACCCGGTTTTTTCGTTTCAATAAAAAATATATAAAAAAATACGAAGTATTTAAAATATACGAAGTTATTTTCGGGAATACGAATATTTAAAATATACGAAGTATTTAAAAATACTACGTATTCCCTATTTTATTTTTTGGATTTATTTCTTATTTAAATTTTATATAATTTGGAAAGATAGGCAAATTAACTGTGTAGCCTTGGCGAAACTTGTGGCCAGTATAGCAATAAAAAAACCCAAGAAAATGTCAAACAACGCGTTATTGTTTTCTAGATATGGCTTAACCAAGTTATAAAGCATTTTCCTGTGACGTATTTGTACATGCTCGCAGTTTACGTAATAGAACAAAATTCAAAAAAATTATATGCAATGAATATAGAGGTATACTCTTTGACAAAAGAACCTTATTAACGTTCAAACTTAAAAATTAAATGAATTATGGTCGAATTTCGACCACTGGGCGACCACTAGTTTATGTAAAACTAACAAGATGATAAATATATACTTAACCCTCCAAATGGTTTCGATGAGATATCTTGTCCATTAAGATATGAGCAAGTTTTCTAAAGATATATCGGCATCAAGATATTGCCGAATTTTTTATGATCACTAGATCAAGATCTGGTCAGTTTTCTTAATGACAAGATATTTCATCCATCAAGATGTGTTAATGATTTTGCTTATTACAAGATGCCTCGTCAAGACAACCACCTTGTCTCAACGAGGTATCTCGTCATTAATAAAACTTAGTACATTCCGATGGACTAGATAACTCGTTATTAGAAGGAAGCTGACGAGATCTTGATCTAGTCATCATAAAAAAAATCGGCAATATTTTGATGACGAGATATCTCGTCTTTAACATTGGTCATATCCCAACGAACGACATATCTAGTAGAAACAACCACTTGGAGGATTAAAAACCCACAAAGTGAGTAAATTAATAAGCCACATATTAGAGAAAATACTTTCTAAAAGAAACAATAAGCTCGTAAAGAAATTCCAAGGAAGCTAGAGATATCTTGAACTTTTCTCTAAGGTGTAAATAAATTACATGCTTGTCCAAGGTCACATTTTTGTCATACTATTCCGTTATCAAAAAAGCCTCGTAAATGTTAGTTACACTTGTAAGTAAAATAAGATAGGACCTAGAACTTTGTGTTCATCGCGACTTAAAATTCCGTGTCAACATAATACTATGCCTAAAATTCAATACAATACCTAGAATGCTTTTAAAATGACTTCTCGTCAGCAAGTTTATTGTTGTTAAAGCATGTTCTGTACTTTGAAATTCTAAGCACGCTTCCAAAACGCTTCACATCTCTGTATCAAGATCACGTTTTCCATTAGCATTTTAGGTTGACTAAACTTCGATGTTTACTAAGTTTCCTTAATAACCAAACCCAGCGGAGTAACCGATACATACTGAAAGGAGCTCATAAGTACCTATTCAGAACATGAAAAGTAACCACTGCATTTCACAATATCTTAATGCATAATAGGGCACAAGTTTCAATTCGTGATTCGTAGCACGTTCAAATCGACTTAAAACTGTGAAAGTAGAAAAATAATAAAGTATTTGCTATAAGTCTTTACACACAGTATCATGTTCAGTTGCCTTCATGGAATAGTGGTCATATGCTTCTTGTATTGCAAGGTGGTAATGACTACGACATTCATACAATTAACCTCCTGGTGGTTAATCTTTGCGTCGAAAACCACCCTGCATTGACTAGCCTCTGATGCAAAAACCTATTCCAAACTGTCACCAGTTCTAGACAAGGAACAATTTGTTTTTCCCGCTTGGATCTTCAACCCCCTTGGAGTAAAAGACAGTTTTGACTCGACGAGATATTTCGTCATTACCAACACTGACCAGATCCTGGACGATATATCTCTTCGAAACCACTTGGAGGGTTGAGGAGATGAATGCAAAACAATATTTAAGATCGAAAGGTTTTATGAGAATAATTATAAATCCATTCCATAACACATATTCCCTTTATTTTAAAATTGTCATATTTTTGGTATATGAGGCATAATGAATGAAAATAAGAATATTGTAAACACATACTATCTAATACTAAAATTGTCATATTTCAGGTTTGTGACATAATAAATGGAACTAAGAAAATTATATATAAATATTTCACTAACGTATGTGGCACAGAAAACAACTTGTTTGGCAAATATATATATATATAAATATATGTAAACAATATAAAAATAACCGGTACTGGATTAATTCACCAATTTGATCGCTTTGTGTTAATATGTTTGATTTGAGCTATGCAGCTGCATAATACTAATAAATCTAAATGAAAGAGGTCGCCGCTCTAATGAAATTCTTTAGCAGTTTGATTACAGAAGGAAATGAGAAAATCTGGAAGAAATCAGCATAGAGATGAAAACGCGAGCGAACGTGAAAATAGGTTTTGAGAGACATCAAAAATACCGAATCGCCTCAACTAAGTGAATAGGATGCAATGGATGTGGATTAATTATATTCCCTTTGAAGAAGAAATATGCATATCGAAGCTTAAATGCATTATAAATAGATGTAATTAAATAAAGTATAAATGATATTGACACTTCTCCATCACACAATATATAAAAAATTAAGAAACTTTAGCGCAGATGCTATACGTGTTTGCTAGTAATAGTTTTTCTGTTAATTCAAAAATTGTCAGATTCAAGACGTATACAGTGCGTTTTGAAAAATCGCTAAATTGTAAAGGGCCCAAAATAAACATTTTTGTCAGAGAATATGTATACGGAGGAACTGCCGTGTTTAGATCAGTAGATAACATCGTTTCTGTGGAGTAGGGCCTCATTCCCCTCTCGGATTTTCAACGGAAAGCTCAGAATTCGCTTAGTTAATGCAGTTGAAATTCCAAGCGGGGAATGACTCCTTACGCCACAGAAAGTTATCAACTGACTTAAACAGCGCCCTCTACCACTCAAACGCGGCAGTTCCAGACACACATTCTCTGACAAAAATGTTTGTTTTTGGCCCCTCTACCACTTTTTACAATTTAGACATTTTCGAAACACCCTTACCTGACACAACGAAATTTATTTTCCCAATCACCCGCCTTTTCCAATCTGAAAATCAATCCGACAAAGCAGGTTTTGTACAACAGTACTAATCTGTTGGGTATTACATAGAAAGTAGTTGGATTGACGTCGCACTGGAGCTACACAATGGGCCATTGGCGACAGTCCGGGATTAATCACGAAGGGAAAGATCCGGGGACGACACCACGTAAATTTGAACCACGGTCAGATGACGAGGTCAACACCCGAGATCGCAACCCACTCTCCAAACTTCCACACCACGTCAGCGTGAGACATTTGAGGCCATGACAAATTTAACATGCACCAGCCCCTTGTACATGGCGGTCTTTGGTTGGATCGAGTTTCGAACTCGCAACCCTCCAGTTGCTGAGCCGCTGCCCTTCCAACCGTGCTATCACCGGCCTTTATTACATAGATATAAACATTTTACCTATAGAGATAAGGATCTATGGTACCCCGATTTAAAGAACAGCAATTAGGATCCATGTATAATTGACCTGAAGGTCATCTACCTCTGATCACACAAGATTACAAGTGAAGAAACTGTTGATCATGGTCGGCAAGGAGTTTCCGTAGTTTAGTTTTCACACATTGTGAAAAGCGATTCTCACACGAATCCATCGAGACCTCTGCAAAATCCTCCTCTAGGGCTTTCCACCGTAACTAATGGGGGCGTAAGGGATGCGCCCCAATTAAGAATGCATAAACATCTTCAAGATGTTATTCTGATCGTTTTAAACGTATCCATGAATTACACTAATTGGTCTTAAAAGGCCTAAATAGCAAAGTTGCACATTAACCTATTGGCTATGAAGTTAATACACGCCTTAGATGGTAATTTAAATTTGACTACTCTATTGGTTAGATAATGGACATTACAGTCTCTTAAAACTACACGTGTTTCTGCTTTGGAGGGGTGAAGGAACGATTTAAGATATTATTTGTTCGAATGTAAGTCAAACATATTTAATCCATTCTGATTCCTAAGATTTTCACTCAAAATGTTTTGAGGATTGCAAATCAGTTGGATAATTTCTCAAGATAGACTGAATGATTAGAATCTTTTTAACTATAATTGCACTGTTTAAATAGTTACTTATGAATTCAGTACGTTTTTCTGCTCTACTTTCTTTATAGCACATCAGTAAGTAACTTTTTGACAGTTGATTCCTACGATAAAAACGCTTTACTCCAGTTATTTCATTTAGGGATGGTATGTAGGTAATTAATTAAAGTCGCACTGACGCAACACAACGGGCAATTAGTCTGGGATCAATCCCGAAAGGAAAGATCCAAGGACGCCTCGTAATTTTGAACTACGGTCAGTAGATGAACACCTGAGCTGGTACCCCACTCTTCAAACTTCCACACTACACCAACGTGAGGACATTTGAGGCCACGATAGATTTAACGTGCGCCATCCCCATGTATACGATCTTTGATAGGATACTCGTAACCTTCTAGTTTCTAATACGAGACTCTATGAACAGGTCTAAAATAAAGGGACATACTCCCACAAGGACAGTGACTGAAAGAGATAAATACACCCATGAGAGTTACATTTGAGGCCACGACAGATTTTGCGCGCACCAGCCTCCGTGTACACAACGGTCTTTGGCTGGACCGAGTTTCGAAATCGTAACCCAACTGGGATACCATGGCCCTTTATTTAGGAAAACAGATTCTTAATTCAGTGAATTTAAATACTATTGGAGTATTGGTAAACCATCGCTGCCACCATGTATGTCGAGAGATAGCGTAGTGATTCAAGTTTGCTCCTAATTCACCTGGAGATGAAGACTATTCACTTTCCGGGTCATCAGTGGGATTGAGTTAAATAATTGTAGATTAGCTGTTTGGTTGTACGCATGGAGACCAACACTTGTTAGAAAATTTCGGCATTTAATTATGAACTAAGGACGATGCAAAACTGCAAAAAAGAGGATCAACCCTCCTTTTCCAGTCTTTCACTAATTCTTAAAAATTACAAATTAATTTTTCATCACATACTATGTCATGGTTAGTCGGCGCATGCATAATTAAATACATTCACTAATATCATAGTTTGCGTGTGTTTAATACGTATAATATAAGACACAGCTGTTACAAGTTCACTGGTACTAGTTGCACTCGCAGTGTAAGAATTAAATTCACAGCGAGTTTGCACGCTCTCAGATACCCTATTTTTCTCTGTAATACAATAAGTTTTAATTTTATGGTCGCTTCAAAACAAAAGACGTAGTCAAATCAGAGTTAAATTAACTAACAACACAAGAAATAAATTGCTAAAAAATTTAAATATCTATTGAATTTATGAGTAAGACGTCAGCTTATACGAAAAATGACTATCGAAATTAAATTTTTGGAGAAAATACATATTATACGAGAATACATATAAATAACAACTATTACATAACCTGTTTATAATCTTACCTGGTTTGGTGAGTATCCGGTGAATTTACAGCTCTTAGTTTAGTCACCAAAACTCTCACAATATTGACAAGGAATACGAAGTTCAACTAAATAATGAGAAAGTATGTATTAGATTAAAATAACATAACTATATATCATAAGTAGTAAGGTCTAATAAATAATTGGTATTATAGTTAGACATGAAAATATCTCTTTTGTGTCTATAATAGAAACTCTAACAGAATATGTTGACTTGTTGCTTTCAATACGCAGACGTGCACTACTTTTTTCCGGTTGTAACCCCCCGACAAAAAAAACTGAATTTATATTTTAACTTTGTAATCGGAATCCTTTTTTAAATAAATCATGAAAACAACGAAACTTACTGATGTTTATTTATTCTTATACCTTAAGGCAAAAATTGTTGTTCAGATCAGATTTGACAGCATCGTCTCATACTGGAACTACTCATACTACTATTATCGAAAACATTGATCTTTAAAGTAAGATCGTAAAAACACATAAAGCTAGATTTGAAAAAGGTTGCGTGATTAAGAAAAGCAATAATGATACGATACCAATAATGGTTATTCTCACGGAACTCTAGTATTGGTTTTTACCTGTATTTAAACTCTAGTTCTGACCAAAAGTTTTAGAATGTCGCTCAGATCGGTTGGCGTTTTCTCATCACTCATTTACTACTGATTTGTTGTCATAGTCAACCCCCCATTTCACCTTGACAATGCCCGAAATAGCTTATAGTGTGTTTTGGGAGAAAGAATCCTGCCCTCCTTTATTTCTAAAGTATTTGTTTTTGGAAGCAATTTTTCTTCTTTTTTGATTGGTTCGTAAGAGGGTTGGTTGTTTTGGGGTTTTATGCGAAAGGACCATTATTTGACCCATCTGCGCCAAACACAAGACAGAACTTCAAATAAAAAATGTCGTGAAATTGTAAAGAGGGATTCGGGAATATGATAATGCGATGAAAGAAAAAGATATCCCGGGAGAGCGACCCCCTTGTTTACTAAAGACAGTAACTCCCATGGGAAGAGAAAAGATCACCAGAGTACTTCGGGTTCGTGAAGCCTGTACACACCAAAAGGAGATGTGTACATGGAGGTTCGTATGAGAGATTTTCAATATGAACAAACAACCAAACGATCTGCTAAGATTACACTTATCTAATTGGCGTTGACCAATCAGCTATCATTTTCCAATTCGGAATTTTTTCTTTGAAATTTGTATTCACGAAATGCTGAAATCATATTCGTAAAACAAGCCAACTGACGTCACGATCGGAATACGAACAGGAAACGATCCGCAGCCGAAACACTACCAACACGTTCACTTATCTCGGCAGAAAAAGGCTGAAAACATTGTAATGCCTGTTTATTTGGAGAACGGATTGGAAATTAACATTAGTTCCGTCACCGTGAGACTAGATGAAAGTTGAAAGTCGTAGTCTTCATTGAAAAGAGTATCGAGTTCTCAAACAAACTAAAAAGAAACGAATTTAGATTGAAAACAATTCAGATTTGACGTCACGATCGGAATACGAACAGAAGACGATCCGGAGCCGAAACACTACCAACAAGTTCATTTAGCTCGACAGAAAAAGGCTGAAAATATTGTAATGCCTGTTTATTTGGAGAATGGATTGGAAATTAACATTAGTTCCGTCACCGTGAGACTAGATGAAAGTTGAAAGTCGTAGTCTTCATTAAAAAGAGTATCGACTTCTCAAAAAAACTTTAAAAAAAAACCGAATTTAGATTGAAAACAATTCAGATTAAGACGGCAGATAAATATCATTATTTTACTCTTCAAATGCTAACACTGAACCTTAATCTAAGCATATCTTATCTAAGAATTCCGCAAATACACCACGTCTGAGTGGGAAGATTTCGTTCTAAACGGATATCACTATATTTGCTCTTAAAATATATATTTGTTGATTTAACTCTGTTTATATACGATACCGAGTGAACATCCCTTTCAAAGCAGTTGAAGTCACTGCTTTTTATATGGTTAAAGAAAAAGAACGCGGAATTCTGCCAAAAAAAATTGCAATAGATATGTTATTGAGGATAAGTATATCTGGAAAGATGAGGTAATAATGACTCATATCTTTTCCTGGATTCATCGTTATCTTAAATAGTGTATACTTAAGTTTTATTTCCTTATGGCATACGTGTGTGAGTTGTGCACGAGATGAGTATCATAATAGGAGCTTAAATGGTCAAGGATGTTAAATATCTATTGTCTTAATAGGTATTACGCAATAAACTCAATTACCTGACGCGGAATGGGACAGAGAAATCATCGCATTGCATGAGCAGAGGAATGAAAGTTTTGGCTACTTTTCAGCAGAAATCAAAACCTAGAAACTATATAAACCCTTCTGATGGTTGTCACGATGAGGTATTTCTCGTCATTAGCAAAGCTGATCAGATCTTGGACGAGATATCTCGTCAATAGAAAAAATGACCTTATTTAGATCTCGCCATAATAAAAAAACAGGCAATACCTTGATGACGAGATATCTTGTCATTATAAAAATTGGTCAGATCTTGATGGACGAGATATCTCGTCGAAACCACTTGGAGGGTTAATAAAGTTCTTTCACGCTAAGCTTTTTGCTGTTTCGAAGTCCTGAAAGGTTCTTCAAACTAATTAACTATAACTAGTAAGACTTAAAATTTTTGTAGTAGAATGACTTTATTGTTCAATATTGAATTTCGAATGACATGTTTATCATTAAAATAGTCCCCGATAGTTCTTACGATCATTTTTTGTCTAAAACGGCACATAACGTTTAGGAGCCTCTATGGGAACCTTATCTAAGAATTAAAAAACAATAGACTACAGTTTCAGGAAATATTTCGCTATAACAATTCGTTAAGGAAGGAATGTTTCTTTCAAAAAAGCAATCGTAATTTTGTTATTGAAACGAAAGATAAAATTCTCAATCAGCTTCTAGTTAATATTGAGGCAGAAATATAAAAGCAATATTCGACGATATTGCTTTTATATTTTCTATCATTTTCGTGCTTTTTATTCTATCACATTCATGTTTTATTTTGATAAAACGAAAAGTTATAATTATTTGTTCTCACGAAAACTTGTATTTCCTTTGAAAGATTCTTTCTCGTTCATTCATTTCGCTTCACTCGATTGTTTTCTTGAACAAGAAGAAAAATAGGTAGTATTGTAAACGATGAGTCCTAATATAACTTTAGATTTAAAATTGTAGAATAACTTTTTACAAATATTTCCTTTTCACAAAATTGTAACTTTACTCAACTAAAAGAACTCATGTACTGCATTTTTAGTGATCGTAAGAGACAATATCAGAAAATAAGCTCGACATAATTTTCTTTTAGAAGAAAACAATTGCAATTCACAGCAATGATATATATTGTAAAAAATTTTCCAAATTAACTACGGTCCTTTAAAATCCCTTTCGATATCGTTATTTTTTATTGCTTCCAAAAATGTTAATCATTATAATAAACGACTAAAAACATTTAAATGTTTTTGTTTGTTCTCTTTTATGAAAAAATAAGAGGACAAATGAAAAATTAATTTTAATGTACGAAACGATTGTTAATGGTCTAATAAATTAAGTGCAGAAAAATGTACTCATAAACAAACTATAAAACAAAGGTCCCAAACTTTTCAAATAGCCCGTTGTGTTGCTCCAGTGTGACGTTAATTAAAATACCTACCTACCCACCCAAACTTTCCAGTAAAATAAATGTGAAAAAACGAGTAAATATAAACACGGAAATCTATATTTCATGGCTCTAAATAAACCAACATGAAAAAGCGCTGTAAGATTTTATTACGTCTTATTTATACTTGTGATCACAATTTTTTAAGTTTATAAATTAAATCTCTTGTATATTAGATGTTGATGATTTATTATGTGTGATTTCTAATGATTTATTTCTCAATCAATGCAACTGTAGTATAACCGTGTTTATTTTTTGATGCAATTTATCTACCCGCGTGATTTTTTGTTTGTTTGCCGTCTTGATTAGGGGGCATGTTACGCTAAATGGGCTCGCATTGTTAAATACATGAAAAGAAAAGCACTGTTATAATGATGCTTTTGAAAAAACTCTCTATTCTCAATCTAACAAAAACTTAATTGGGAGAAAATAGTTGAAGCAATTATTTTATAGGGTTGTTTTTCACCTCAATAATGAAACTAATCAAACTAGTGTTATTAGAAGATACTTGGAAAATAGTATAATTGAGTTCTTATGTTCAAATAAAGTGTGTTAATGTTTCTCTAGGAAGAAAAATATCTGTTCACAATTCACTTTTTAAGAAGCTTAACTTTTGAAAGATGTGAATGAATGATGAGAAGAATACGATTAAAATAAAAAATTGAAAGAACTTTATTTTCATGAATGACGTTAGGGAAAATTGCTATGCAATTAGTTTTTAATGACAAGTTTATTACATTCGTGTTATGATAAAAACAATCAGTAGCATATTATTAATTGAAATATAACTATTAGATTAAAATGAGATTAGGACGTGATAGTGCTGATAACATGGATATTAAGCGCTATGAACTTTTAAAATTACAGAATAAAAGGACTAAAGTACACCACTTGAGGACAATCATCCCTTTCTGTAAGCCATAAGCCCTCAATGGGAACATTGAATACCATGGTATTTTACTTCTTACGTTGATCGGATGACTTTGTTTCACATAATCTGTATCCCAAAACATTCGAGGGCCACGGTAGTCCAGTTGGAAGAGCAACGGATTAGCAACCGGAGATTAGCAACTTGACCCAGTACTCTCCAAACCAGGATTTGACCCACAGATCTAACTTACAGTAGAGTGATGTTTACCAAATAACAACGCCAAGAAAATGCGAATTTGTAAATATTCTATTTTGGCAGATTATTTATTCTGTTTAAATGAATATTCTAGTTAGAAATGACGGAAAAAATTTCAGCACTGAAAAACAATAACTACATTTTGTTGTTAGATTCTCGTGTACAGATCCCCGTAATAGGAAACCTTAAATATATCATTCTACAGAAAGTACAAAGTTTGAGACTCTCATCCATCAGTTTAAAGCTACGTTATTCTACTTAAAAAAGCTTATATCGTGGGATTAGAGCAGAAACTCATCAACAGACAAGAAATTGTTTGCTGTAGAGCTGTTTAAACATTAATCCTCCTGGTGGTTTTCTCGGTGAGGTATCTCGTCATTAGCAAAACTGACCAGATCTTGATGGATGAGATATCTCGTCCTTAAAACGTGACCAGATCCTGATTGCCTCATCATAAAAAATGTAATATCCTGATGACGAGGTATCCCGCCATTAGAAAAATAGGTCCGATCTTTTAGGACGAGGTATCTCGTCGAAACCACTCAGAGAGGTAACCACTTTTTAGGTAAAAATATAAATTTTACATCTTGATAGTGTTACATATCTTTTAAACAAATAACAATATGGCAATTTAATATGATCATAATCAAAATAATCATTTATTGTCTCCGAAAACATGCTAGATAATGAGTTTCTGCTCTAAACCGGCAATATGGCATGTTAAACCTCCAAATGATTTCGATGAGACATATCGTCCATCAAGGTAATGACGAGATATCTAGTCACCAAGATCTGTCTAACATGACGAGATCAAGATCTAGTCAGTTATTTTCTAATGACGAGATATCTTGTAGAGATAACCACCAGGAGGGTTAATTGCATTCTGATAGTGACCTAAAGTTCTCCAGTATGTGTATAGCCACTTGAGATTACGAGGGCCTTCTGGACTGTCAGCCATCATATGCCACAAGATAACTGAATGAAACATAATAAACAGCACATCTGCCAAAATAAAAGTGCATATTCCACCAAAACATTTTGTTAAATAAAAGTAACAACTGTTACCTTTACTCATATAATTTACAATTATGCATCATCGTTAACATAATGTAGCTATGATTACACCATGTCGTAGTAGTCATAAGATGCATATAGATTTTATATTTTACATAACTATAATTCCAGCCTTTATGTTCTAAGAAAGAACAGATATGCGAATCTTAAGTGCGTCATGTAAGGACTCATTCCCGGTAATCCTCTATTAGTATTATGATCTCATCAGACATAATCACCACTTCTTATGTCAATTAGTGGAGTCTCCTTTTACAAACCCGTCATTGTAGCCAAACTCTGATGATCTCATTCTTTAGCCTAATGTAATCATTTACATAAAAACCTCATTACTTAAACAGTATGGGACAAATATAAATACCACCGTATTATATAAAGTTGAATTTCCGGTTTGATAAGGTATAACGTCTTAGCTTTCCGAACTTTAACCCTTCAAGCAGTTTCGAAGAGATATATCGGCCATCATGATCTGACCATTTGTGCTAATGACGACGTGTATCGTCATCCAGACAATGTTGATTTTTCTGTGATGACAAGATCAAGTCCTAGTTTTCTTCTCATGACGAGATATCTCGTCGATAGAACCACTAGGAAGGTTAATGCAGTAATTTTTACAACATTGACTTGTAGTTATTTGCGTATTTTTTATTTTTCACGATATCTTGAAATACAATAAAATACGAGGAAAACACATGCTTATTTTTAAAAGCATTTAAGCAACGTTTCCAATCTAATCTTGGATCTTAGTTGTTATCTTATCGATGAATTGAATTTGTGGTCTTTGACGCAATAGTCAAAATTCCGGAGCAACTGTAGGACTTATTTCTTTCACAACCACCACTCGTTTTAATCCGTTTTTGTTCAAGTCCGTTTGTAGAACGCCCAAAACAAAATTCTCAAAAAAAATCTTAAATTCCCTAGGGAACCCCCTGACGATTAAGTTATGTCCCAATTAAAAAGTATCTGTATGTATAATTACAACAAATAAAGATGTAATTATAGGTAATTGCGATTCTTTTGAATCCAAGCCTATGGTCAAGAGTCGATGAGATTTAACTGTACGGTCTGGTTGAATGGGTTATTTTAAAATTGAAACTTTATACTGTAAAGCAAGTCACTCATGCTTCTACCGAAAACAATGAATATAAGCGATTCTACCATACATATATTTCAGATGATAATATTAAAACACTGAATCTACTTACCAACATCGAAATACATACAGGTCCCGAAATGATCCAAGAAAAACTACTCTCCTCTATCCAGCAACTGAAATGAAACATTTTATAATGAAAATACATTTACACACATACCTTACATTTTTATGGACAAAGAGTAAAGAAAGTGGAGTGAAGCCGCTTTACTTTTAGTCAGGCAAGCTTTCATTTTATAGTAAAGAAACTAAAACGAATTTAACTTTTCTCACGAATAAGGGGTAAACGTTTTTAATTTACTTTTGTGAATTCATCAGTTAAGAAAACAGCATTTGCGTTTTTCTTTGTAAAACTATTTTTTAGATGTCTTCTAAATTTGTTTTCTAGTCTAAAAATGTTTCTTTTGAGAAAGTAATATTTGGTTCATAAGGGAACATAAAAGAAAAGGCGTGTGGAATTCAACGAAAGTGAAATCATGACTAAAGTAGTTTAAACAAATTAAAAATATAATTTTTTCTTAAAAAGCAAATCTTAACATCTTAAAAAGCAAACATCATCGTGTGGCTTATGCCCACGGAAAAACCTCTGCATTAGAAATGAGAGTAAAATTACTAATTGGGAAATGGCAAGTGAAACACGACCAAATCAAAACAATAACAAATATGTACATCAAATTTAAAAAGAGACTTAAAATCTCTTGCAGATATCTTGTGCTATCTTGAAGATATCTTGTCTCTTAGAAGATATTTCTGTCTTATCTGTCAGAATTTTCCGTAGAATTTGTTGTTTTGTACATTAAACTAAAAATTTTTTAAAATGATATCGCTGATTTCGACACCGAGCGGTTAAAGCTACGAATCCCGGTCTTGGCATGTGTTTGTTCGGAATCCACTTTAAATCGTAGGTGTTGGTTTGATTAGTCCACGCGATGGAAAAAATTACCATAGAGCGACAAATCAATTCGATCCAATGTAGCCACACCCAGGTAAGTATGGTTTGCACATAAAATCTATGGGGCTGCACATAGACATAGCCCATAAATACAAGGTAAAAGATCTAGATTCATTTTTTATGCTTCCAGTAGTTCTATAAGTTCAAGAAAGAATCGTGATGAAGTACTTTGGAGTTATTGAGATGTTTATGAAATGATTTAAGTCTTACTTTTTGTGACGCATTTTTCCTGAGAAATATTGTCTCAATGAAACTAAGCAACTGATTTTATTTAGATATCACTGCACCTCATTAAAAATATTGATGTTTCTATTATCTAATCAAACTGCATTGAAATCTACCCGCGACCAAAATCAATATATCGAATTATGTGGATAGTTAAAATAAAAACACTTACAATGTTGTATCTTCTGAAAAGCTGTTCCGTACACTAGCGTAGACAATGATAATAACAAGAGGAATACCTAAAAAACAATAATTATTCCTTAAGTGACTTTTCTGAATCCCAAAACAAAACTAATGTTATCGTTGCACTGTCCGTGCTACAGGGTGTAAAAAATTTGAATTAGTCATGAGAACTTATTTTATGAAATTTACTTACAGTTAAGCTTTTCTATCTGTAAAGTATTAAGTTGGAAAATACAATATGGAGTACTATACATTTTCCTTATGCCCTTTCTGTGCCAAAGCAAGTGTTACATTTAGCGATTGAATTTTATTCCAAAATAGTTGTCGCATTCATAAAAAAGATTGAAGGAAAATATTTATTATTAAACTAAAAGATTAATTTTTTATAACATAGTTAAATATTATTTATTAAGACAGCTATGGCTTTTATAGCTATTAGGATTACAGAAATACCACTTGGAAGGCGATTTTCGTCTAGGATTTTCTTTCTTAACGTGTATAATTTTTTACGCATTGCTTCCAAATGACACCAGTACACTTTCCATACATGTTTACAATGAGAAGAAAATATTTTCTAACGGGTTTATTTTTAAAAAGGTTAAATCTTCTCGATTTTTTTATCACCCCCTTTGTTGATAATAAAAGACAATCGAGTGACTCACTATTAATTCAATGCCACTGCATTCCTCTCTTTGAAAGCTTGTGAAAGCCTGTTGACGAGGAATCTCGTCATTAGAAAAACTGACCAGATCTTGATGGACGAGATATCTCGTCAGTGGAAGAAAACTGACCAGATCTTGATTTCGTCATCGTCTATATCTTAATGATGAGATATCTCGTCATTAGAAAAATTAGTTAGATCTCGATGGACTAGATATATCGTCGAAATCCCTTCAAGGGTTAAATTTGTTCACCTTTTACGCGCTCTGATTGCTATATCGTACGTACTATACTTTCTCTTGTAACCTCAACCTCGATGCAGTTCGGACGATTCATTTGTAAGTTCACTATTCGTCATTCATGTTTATATTGTGTTTTAATAAATCAACTTTTCTAAGTCTTAACCACAAGGTGCGTGACTGATTGATTCGTTTGAATACGACGTATTTGCCCTTTTTTCCCTATAAAAACATCAATACTTTAACTCATAACAAAAATTACTTATAGTAAGAATGACATCGGGTAAATACAAATAGAGGCTGACCAAGCAGCACGTGATATTTTGTTTAACATTACCTACTTGGCTACGTTCTTTTTTGAATCAAGAGAGATAGAGCAATGCATTTTTTGTACGCCGAAATAAAAAGTTATGGGGACAACGGCGCTTCCTTTTATTCAATAAACAACCACGCAAAGAATAGATTGATACTAAAGTACTCGTGCAATCACAATAGACGTCGTCGAGTAATATTTCTCTCAAGCAAAGCTGTTGTTATGGAAACACAGTAAGCATTCGTGGCGACCGAATTCTTGTCTTAAACGTTGTTGCATAGACATTCTTCAGCATCGGAGCCAGTGAAGCCGAATTCCGTGGAGTAGCTGCATAATACCCAATGAAATATGAAATCATTGGTTCCTAAACATGAAAAGAGTTTGAAAATATGTTACGTTTTTGCATGTAATTTGATGTGGTCTTTTATATAGCTTGTATCATTACGTATGGATATGCCACAAACAAAATTAACCTACGTAAGTAAACAACTCCAAGATCATTTAAAGGACACAATAAGAGAATTCGTTAATGAAGAGCAATTATATTTAGAAGATTAGACATGTAATGAATTAAGAAAATAAAATTTAATACAAAAATAATTCAATTTCTAATAAATAGTAACAATTAATTCTTTTTACTAAATCTTTATGCGGCAAAAATTAACATGCCAACACCAGTGGAAAGGTTGCTGTTAATTTTCTAAAATAAGAATTTTGTGAAATACAATGACTTGTAGCAGAACGCAGAAGAAATACGAAAGTAGAGTGAGCAATTGTACCTTCTTATGAGCCCAGGATTGTGACCAAAACTAGCAGTAACGTGGCGCTTAAACTTTCGTCTGCTGGGAGGAAATGAACATTGTTCATCTGATTAGTCCACGGGACGGGAGAAGACGTCCATCTATATAATCATCATTTGATTGGCCAAGCGACATAGCAGTAAACTGGCGATTTCACCATTTGTGTCGCCCCTATATAGAAATGCTGATTGACACACCTGTCACAAGATGTTATATCGCCAAACGAGGCGATAAGATACCAAAGCGGCCAACCAAGTCAATTTTTCAGAGAAGTTCACGTGACTACTAGTCGCCATGTTGGTCACACTTTTTGAAGCTCCCTTTTAGCTCTTTTTTACTTACAAAGCAATATATTTATTTTGATAGCTGAAATAAACATTTACTTACCCCATCCAATAAGATAAAACCATTTCAAGAGCTTGTCTTCAGCAACAAATGCAACTATCAGTAAGGTGTGTAAGTAAAGACCTTCGCAAAACATCCATAGGTAATTCGAAACTAGGAAGTAGTGGACCAGGACATGCAATATCTGACATGGTATCTAAAATAAAATTAAATTCATTTCTTTATAATAAAAAATCTCGGAACTAAAACATTTTATAATTTGTACACATTTAATGTACCAAGGAGGATAGTACTAGAATAAACCATTGCAATAGAATATCTAATTCTCAACATATGTTTATATAATCACAAATAGAAAAATTAGCGAAACTGAATTGCTGCACTGAGGCAATAATAAAGAACAATAATTACAACATATAAAGTGAAAAAGAAAAATCTTAGAACGGTTTTTATTTTTAAGAATGAGTTATTAAAATTAAGTAAAAAAGAAATAAGTTAGTTATGGAGAAATACGTAAGGAATTGTATAATGAGCTTTAGTGAAGATGGAATTAATTGCTTATTTAGAAAATGTTAACAGAAGCATAATGCATATTTGTTTTCTGTAAAAAAATATGAGCATATAGTAGAAACAGAGATCAAGTACATTCGTATTCATTCAAGTTTTCATTAGTAGTCATTGACCTATAAATCTACAGTTGCAAATATTCATTCAAATATTAATAACAGCTTGACAACCCATTTAAACATCCAGGTCAACAGAATTATTGACCATCATGCGATTGTTGCCAGTTCGGTCTACAACCATCATATTACGAACGGAGAAGTAAAGTGTTAGGGCTGGTAACCTTAGCTACCTTATGCATTAAAACAATCAATCATGCTAAACTGGATACTTTAAAAAATTTATTTTTGACAAGTCGGTAGTCAGGTCTATGCGGCAAAATGAGACTGACTTATCCCTCTGAGGAGTTCACATGCATAATTCCTCATAGCAACCTGCAGCCTTTTCCCATAACTTCCAGCCCATTTTAAAATTTCTTGACTAATAGAATCTTCCCAAAATATTCTATTCTAAGTAAAGGAGCAATAGAATATTTCAAAATGATTATATTCTAAGGAAAGGGCCAATAGAATCTTGCCAAGATTCCATAGAATTTTTCCAAAGGATTCCATAGAACCTTTGCAAAAGATTCCATAGAATTTTTCGAAAAGATTCCATAGAATATTTCGAAAAGATTCCATGGCATTTTTCGAAAAGATTCCATTCCAAGTAAAGGACCAATAAAATCTTTACAAGTAATGGATCTATGAAATCTTCCCAAAGGTTTCTATTATAAGGGAAGAAGAAATGTAATTTTTTAAAGGATTCTAATCTAAGGGAGGGAGCAATAAATTTTTTTAAAGAATTCCATTCCAAGTAAAGGACTAATATAATCTTTCCAAAGGATTCTATTCTCAGGAAAGGAAGAATCTTTCTAATGTTTGAAAGAATCCATAACGACGCTAAGACGACTAATGAACAGCATAACTAAAATAATAGAAATTGACGGTTCGAGACACTATTGTTAATTGATAATTTATTAATATTTTATTTTTCTTTCAAAATGAATTATTTTCAAAATAGAAATGAATAATAATGAATGTTTTTCCTCTTCCGATTGCTCACCTCGTGCATTCTTTTGACGTTTAGTCTCTTCTTGCTGGAATGTTGTTTTTTAGTTTTATTTCTATGATTCCATGGAAACTAAGTGCGAGCTGAAAATAGTTTCGTTGATCTACGTAGATATTCCAGACAGAACAAGATGTGTAAATTTCATAACCACATAACTCAGTTTGACTTTTTATCTGCTTCAGATTAACAGATTATCTGCTTTAAATATAAGATTACCAACAATATGTATATATTACATTAGTGAAAACACATGTCTGATTAGTGATGATATTCCCATGACGCATGGAATGCCATGTTAGTGGCTTTTATTTCAAAAAGTCTCATTTCTAAACATGAATCTCCACTGACTTTTTTATCCTCTTTGCAAAAATAAAATTACTTAAAATACAGTAACAATAAACATCCGAAGTATCAGATCAGTAAGTGAAACATAAAGCCGTAAATCCAGAAAAGTTCATCGCTCAAATACAAATAACATTACATTCAACGAGCCATCCTTAATTCACTTTCTAAATCTACAAATGAAATAAAAAGACACGAGAGATATTTTTTGCTATTTATAAAGTACTCAGGTCTTAAAAATTGAATTATCTTTTTTTTCGAAGAGAGATTGGTTTACCAGAATTCGTACATATACCTTTATTTCAGATTCACATCGCTTAATAAAACACCAAAAGTTGAAGAAATGCTTATATAAGTGGGACGCACTTTAAACATTCGAGATTTTGTATTAAAGAAATAGCAAATAAGCTCTTCTAAACACTTTTTTAAAGTTGTCTTCCGCATTTAGTGGGTATGGAGAGAAGGTAGATGACCTTGGGGAGTCCTAGAAAGATAAGTAAGCTTACCAGTGAAATAACTATCATAAGCAAAATCATATGTGGCTATCGACATGGATGATTATTTGTTTTAATAACTCCTAATGACTCTTATAGTATGGATCTGGCGAGTTGGCATTTGGGTCACATGGTTTTCGACGAAACTATATATAAAATTAGGGGGCAAGATAAACGTAAACAATGTGCTACCACAATTGACGTTTTTAGAATGATTTCTGGCAGAGTTGATCGGTTGGTGCAAAAAGCCATCGCAGTGATTACGAGTTGGAGAAACAAATAATCAATCACCTGTGGCGATTGGCATAAATCATTTTGAGAAAAGCAACCCTTTCTCCTGCGAGCTTAACTACCTGTGTACAAATAAACAACCCCAAGGACATACGTCTTCTCGCCAGAGCGTCTGACACCGAACGATCAGACCCCAAATCCGCACTAAAAGCTCCAATTCAGATCCAATTGTTTACGTTTAACCTATCCTTTAAGTGGACGAACAAACTCGTTGAAAACCAGATGCTTCAAATGCCCATTCTCTAGTGTCGGACCATAAAAAATTTTAATACCCCAAACTGTATTCTGACACTGAAAACAGAATAAAGAATTTATATTTTTGCGGACCTATTTGGATCTCAAAATGTAGTTTGATAAACTGCTTTGTATCTTGTTTCCATATTGCATACTTGATTCAAAGCCAAACCTGCCAACCTCGAAGGAAAAACAAATCCGTAAGATTTTTACGATATAAAAATCAACACGCAAGTGTCAGAAATGAAAAATGCCTAAAATAGTTCTTAACAATAATTCGGACTTCATGAAAGCAATTCAAAACAGAAAAAGTAATCCTGCTCTTTACTATAGTCTGACTCCGGCTAGTTGGCACTTGAATCCGGTGGTTTTGCACGAGTGTTTTTAGGTAATAGGTTGTACAAAGCGCTTTCTTTTGGCGTCTTTTGCATGGATTCTGACTCCAAGTTTATCGTTCGGTGTCGAAAGCGACAACTGCAAAAACGGGTTGGGGGAAAACACTCATATCGATCACTATTTATGTTTCTGCATATGGCAGCCTTCTCCTAACCAGCTTTTACCTTTTCGAAAATCGAGTAACCAAGGTCGACTGCAGAGCAAAATTGATATATATGCTTGAAGGTAGTTCGAACTTGGCGAAATCGATTTGGCAATATTTACACAAAATGGCGCCAAGTTTACTCAGAAATGAGCAAAACTTTTTTTGTGTTTTAGAGATATATTTGCAGATTTTGTATCGAAAATTAGTGTCAAAGGCTTTTTATGTCAATCTAACAACCATTGATCCCGATGTTTTTCTTTCGTGGTTGCCATGATTTCATTGTCGTCACTTGCAAATTTTCTCCCTAAAGAAAATCCGGAAAACGTTTTTCCATACAGGAAGATCCGAAAATCAAGAGTTTTCCGGAAGACTTCCAAAAAACCTGGAAAAGTTGTCAGGATACAAAGGTGTGCTTAAATGTACCCTGCATTTTTTTACTTCTCTATCTTCCGTCAAAATATTTAGAATGCATGATTATCTGTAGGTAAAATTGAATTAATATTTCCTTATATGATAAAGATAGAAAAAAGTTACCATTTTATAGTTGATCGATATACGTCAGAAAATAATTGTTTATTTAAATGTATAGAATAGATTTCGGATGTAAAATATTCATTGAGAAAGAATCATACAATAGACATTTATTCACTGCACATATAGTTTATTAATCTACAAGGAATAAAATCAATTCAAAGGAAATCCTAAAAGTGGTCTGGTTCCGCGTTTATTAAAATAATCCCATAGAAATGTGGAAAACTAATTAATTTTCACCTCTTAGAATTTGGACATGGATTCCGTTTTTTCTTTGGAATGACAGGTTTTATCCAATCTAACAGGCGCCTTAATTTTATTGTATGGCATTCAGATTTATGTACTAATGTTCTGTATGCGTGAGAGGGTTTAATTACCATTAAGCATTAAGGAAAATAGTATCATTCTAAATTAATTGTTCCACCTCTGATGTAAGGATGAGAAGACGATCTTAAGATACATTTTACATATTACCAAATTCATTTACGAAACAATAGCAGCGTTCAATATGTGCAAAATTCTCGAAAATGAGAGTTTAACCTTCCAAGTGGTTTCAACGAGATATTTCGTCCATCAAGATCTGATCAATTTTGTAAATGATGAGATATCTCGTCATCAAGATATTGCCGATTTTTTATGATAACGATATCAAGATGATAAGTTTTCTTTTGTTGACAAGATAACTCGTCCATCAAGATCTGGTTAGCTTTGCTAATGACGAGATACATCAAGACAACCACAGGGAGGAATAATCGTATAACGGTCTATCTAGTGCTAGACGTTTCCTACAGTTAATTCCCAAGTAAACCACTAGATGGTGTTGTGGTTCAGCATCTAATATTATAAAAACGCTCGCTCACGTGTGGAACAACGGTCTATGTGGAGACCTACTACTACCGGAATCGTACTTGTTTTCGGGGAAGGTGACGGAACCGCCAAACCTCCTAAGGAGAGAAATAAATGAAGCATTTTTCATGTAACATCAATCACATTAACAAGGTGAGCCAAATTTATAATACGGTGGAATGAATAAGGGTCCATGTGGACTTGCTCTATAACATTGAAAACAAAAATATTATTGAGCGTTTTGCATCTTCCTGTAAAATTAGTGATACATAACACTCTGTTATTCGGTCGGACTCTTCGATTAAATTAACACTCAATGGCATTCACCAGTTATTAATTTAATATTTAGTTTACGTGATCTAATAATAACTACATATTGCAATGAATTGATAGACCTAAATTTCATCTTGCACAAGTGTGGATAATATTTTGATTCCGAAAGAAACTTTTAAGTTCAGAAATTAAGTTTCCTCAGCATAAAAAATATTCTGCTGAGAAATAAGTAATTAAATTTCTACATGATTATTAATAAAAACAGTGCACGTGAGATTAGCATTGAAAGTATTTTAAATTAGTAATGATTTATCTCCATAAATGCACTTCGAAAAGAAACAAACATTGATGAACAAAAATTGTTACAATCGTCTAAAAACAATTTTCGTCGCTTCGGCCAGACATGCAAAACTCAATTGTACAATAATTATTTCTTGATAAAAACAAGTTATTTATTTATTTTAAGTTTTGTAACATTAATTCCAGATTAAACATTTTCGGTTTTATTTTTGCACTTATTAAATTTTCAACAAAAATATTCGTGCTCGGGTCTTTCAGTGCTGAGAAAAAAGATAACTGTTTTGAACAAAATTGCATTTTATAGTGTCATTAAACGGTGTTTTAAAACTATCTCGTAACACTAACGGGCTATTTTTGGAAGATCATAAATAATGCTTAATGGCTGCCCACCCTCGTTGATTGATGATTTTAAAAGGAGTTTCCGCATGGCAACAACTTTAAAAAGACAATTATCCATTGTGTGAAACGCCTGAGTACACACCGACAATACCAAACATTTCAAACATTACATGGTCTGGGTAATACAGCCTATCGTTCATTATTTCCACGTGGATCAAACGTATATCATGGTTTTGGGAAAGGACTTTGGAAGTCGTTAACCCTCATGTATATCCCTAAAGTTAAAGATAAAGAGATAACGCCAACAAAAGATAACCATTAATGTACTAGTATTAAATAACCAGGGAGATATATTGCCATAAATTACGTTGTGGTCCATGTCAGTACAGAGAAAGGGTATTCTCCGATTTCTTTAAGATTTCGTGTTCGAAACTACATACTGACGAAACTAAACCTACAATTTATGTAAATTGCTTTAATTTAATTTCTAACTACAACTTTAGTTTTAGTTTTAGGAATTGTTCTTCAATTGTGTAAAAGCCTGAAGCTGAGAATAGCGACAATTGCTTACATGTTATACTGCTTTATTTGACATAACAATTGTCCAATTTAATAACTTATGTTCTTACTTCTATCAAATAGCTTTACTCTCACTGCTACATGACAATATTAATCAAGGACTAGTACGGAATTCCGAATTCATTAGTATATTCACGATAGCTAATTAATTATTAATATAATTAGATTGCTTATCTATAATTTCATATTTTGCAATGAACTAAGCATTTTTGTGAGGTATAAATGTAATTATGGCAGATTTGCTTTTCTGAGTGAAACAAAGATATTTTTTACCATCACAACCTACACACACTTACAAAGTACACACAACACACACTTACAAAGTACACACAACACACACTTACAAAGTACACACAACACACAATCCTACGTATCGGCCCAATCCCTCAATGGTGACACATGTGAAAAAGGCTGTTTTGTCTTGAAACAAGATTTGAACATTTGCTTACAATTATTTATTGTTATAACAGGTAGTTAAAGAATAACTCTAGAAAAATAATCCTTGCCAAGTCATCTGTCATTTAATATCCTTTTAGGTCTCCATAAGAAGGGATCCACTGTGTTTCTCATGTATCATTGACAATTACTTTTATCTAGAATATCAATTGCAATCCTATCTCTGATTTTGTTCTAACTCTTTAAACATTGGATGCAGATACGGCTGTAGTAAGTATGTATGTATCGATATGCTATCTTTCTCTGTAGATTTTATGTAATTCAGTTCTTCGATGGCTATTAGGTCAGATTGGAAGATTGAACAAGAGTTATTTTAATCACTTTAGAAGATTTGATAGATACTCCGCTGACGGCCCAAAAATGTAATGCACAAAGACCCATTGAACAAAAACGTGTTATTCTGTCTAGGCCTCAACCGAAATGAAACCCTGGCTACTCTACAGGCTGTCTATCTATATTACGATTCATGCACAGTAACTGGACCGGGATGCATTTTTACTTAGGACTTTACTTTTACGAGAAGTGGACCGTTCGTTTCCTCGGTGAAAATTGCAGCGGACACCCCATGAATTGATAAAAGCGGAAGAAAAGCAAGCCGGCCGTTAACTAGTCGACGTGAGAAGGGAGCTCGAAAAGCTATCATTGTCATCCACTAAAAACCGCACCTAGGCTTCGATTCGCTACAAAGCCAGGACGCCACTGAGAACAAAGAACAACACTTTGCTATCAAGCCGACTTATCATAATAGCATTAGAGCTTGAGTTGCAACTGCATTCGTTGGTCAACAGAAAAGAGAAATATATATGGGACTGCTACTGACGGATATAAAAAAGAATACCCTCTTAAGCTATTTCTTCTACCTAGGAGCTCAATATGCCATTTTCTTTTTCCCTGTACAGGCAAAGAATTGTATAAGGAGTCGATAGAAGGTGCATAAATAACATTATTTCTTGCTCTGCTTGCATATATACAATTATTGAACTTTACATCAGAGTTACATTAATTGAAGTTAATTTGAATTCTGCTGCTTTCAGAGTTGAATATAAGTCAATAAAATATTAACAAAAACGTTTGAAAATGTCTCGTTTTACGAGACAATTGCATATGAAACGAATTTTCAGTGTAAACAAAACAGTCGGAGAGCGAAATTTTTACTTCCACTACCATAATGCTCCGAGGCAGCGGTAGTACGAATAGTAGGCGATTAGCAGCCGGAGGGTTGCGAGTTTGAAACTCAATCCAATGAAAGACCGTCGTGTACATGGGGGCAGGTGCACGTTAAATCTGTCGTGACCTCAAATGTCCTCATGTTGGCGTGGTGCGGAAGCTCGGAAAGTGGGCGTGACAACTCAGGTGTTGACCTCGTCATCTGACCGTGGTTCAAAATTACGAGGTGCTATCCTCGCATCTTTCCCTTCGGGATTGATCCCGAACCCAATAGCCCGTTGTGTTGCTGCAGCATGACGTTGATTCAACTACTTACATACCAACCTACTTAATGCTCTGTACCTTAAAAAGTAGTTTAATGCCGTGAAGTTTGGAGTTTAATCGAACTGGCGTTGATCAATCAATTGGTCATATATCAAATTGGAATTCATTCTTTGGTATTTTTATGGCGATATTCTGTAGTTGTATTCGAGAAACAAGCCAAGGTATGTCACATTCGAGTTACGTACAGGAAACACGTTCCGCCGCAGAAACCTTACCGATATCTTCATTTAGCTTCACGGAAAATGCGTCTCACCAGAATGTGATTTATAGCAACAATCGGCTGGACAAAGAAAGTTTAGTAAAATAGTGGAATGGTCATTCTAGTTTTAATATAATATAGGTATCAATTAGAATTAAAAGCATGCGATAAAAAGTGACATGCTTTTTGCTGTGAAAGCTAAAATGCGTACTTCACAAAATAATCTGAAAGGCTGCGATGTAACATTTATTGAACTACTCTGCCATATAAAATAAGCCAAAAATCTTTATGGAGTTAAAATCGATCGACATATTCAGCATCACTTTATATTTCAAGAGAAATATTTATTACCTAACATTATTCGCTAAAATGCTAATACATATTTACCGACCCCCAAGTGGCACTCCAAATGTTGCCCAGATTTACAAACTAAAACGGGTGTCTTTTCAGAAAATGCTTAACTAGTGGGACTAAAAATCAATCAGAATAAAACAAAAGTCCTCAGAATTAACGAAAAATCTAGCACTCCCATCAAGGTGCAAAATAACTCAATAGAAGATATAAGCACCTTTTCATATATGGGAGCAACAATAAACAAAAATGGTGGTACTTGAAGATATTGATCCTAGAATTTCAAAAGCTCGCAACTGTTTTAAGAATATTAATAAATTGTGGAGAGCAACTAATATACATGTAAAAACCAAATTAAATCTGTACAAATCACAAGTACTTTCAGTTCTCTTATACGGTTCTGAAACATGGAAAATTACCGAAACACAGTGCAATAAACTAAATGTTTTTGAAAATAAATGTTTAAGAATTATCTTAAAGATTTTCTGGCCATACTACATTTCAAATGAAGAATTATTAAATAAAGCAAAATGTAATGAAATAGGAAATGAAATCAAATTTAGTTGGAAGGTTACAGGACGTATTTTAAGAATGAACAGGGACAGTATTTCTAATATAGCATTGACCTGGACTCCTGATGGAAAGAGAAAGCGTGGACGTCCCCGTTTGACCTGGCGACGTATGAGGAAAGAAGAGAGAAGTGAGGCTTGATGGGCGAGCTGGTATGAAGCTAGACTTGCTACATCGGACAGGAAACTTTGGCGATCTAGATTGAAGGTCTTATGTGCCCCTAGACACTACAGAATTTATGATGATGATGAAGAAGTGGCACTCCAAACACAGCTAGAAAAATTCAGTTCAAATACAACTCGGATATTGATGCACGCCCAACGCCAGACCTGAAATATTCGACATTTTGCCAGATATTTCTCACTCCTAGAAATATTTCGGGTCTGCCACCCACCACATAGACACCCCTCCGAACTTTATTGAGGCGTTTCTAGTTAACGAAAAAAATTATTATCGATTGGTGTAGAGAGAAGGCAAGGAATTTTGTTTTCAAAAGACTTGATTTTCTGCATGGTTTGTAAGGAGCTATGGGATATAGCGTTGTCATGGACCATCATGATGCTATTTGATCGACCAGATGATATGCACATACTTTCATGCACTTTTGAATGTCTGCAATGTATTGATCACCTCTGATGTTTTGTCACATGGAATAAAAGAAATTGGGCTTGAAATCAGCAGAGAAACGCTATATAATACATATAACTTTCTTCAGACAAAGTACTTGGCTTTGTGTCTACATTCCTCTTGATTCACTCCAGTCTTTGAGCAGAATATCCACGATTATCGTACAGTCCCCAATACTTTGAATCGTTGTTTATTTCTACTGAGGACAAATGATTGAAATGACCATCCTTGTTCAGTAATTTAGTTCGTACGGTACACATCCATCAAGTCCTCTTTACTTACATATCACTATATGGTACTGAATGAAGGAAAATAGTGAATATTTAATTTCTTTTAAAAGTATTTAGAGCCGAATGGTGTAAATATGATACAAAATCTATTTAAAAAGATCGATACAGTGGCGTTAAATGTGCATGATTACGTTATGATGTGAAAGTTTGCATCTACTGCCGAATTTCCACGAATCAACTTCTAATGATTAATTCAAAAGTTTTGTGTTTTCATTAAATTATGGGGCCGTGGTAGCCGGGTCGGAAGAGTAGCGGATAAACAACCGGAGGTTTGCAAGTTCGAAACTCAAAGACCGTCGTATACGTGAGAGCTGATGCATGTTAAATCTGCCGTAGCTTCAAATTGGCAAAGTGTGGAAATTTGAAGACAATTTCCAGATTAGTGTTGACCTCGTCTTCCGACAGTGGTTCAAATATATGAGGTGTTGTCCTTGGATATTTCTCTTCGGGATTTGTCCCGGACCGTCGCCAATAACCTGTTGTGTTGCTCTAGTGCGACGTTAATTCATTACCTACCTTCCTACTAAATTGGCTGAATTGAGTATGCGTACCTACGTGTTTTCTATACAGAAACGGAGTACGCATGCGCGTGTCATGATTTGTCGCATGCTGTTCCAGAGGGTATAAAGAGGAATCTGACATGGCGTGCGAGGTGAAGGTTTACCGCCCATATAGATTCCAGAGACATTTAGTTCCGTGGTTAGCTTTTTCTTACATATTTTCTTTATGAAAAGTTACTACAACCAACAATGCATTCATCAAGAATGCAAATCTCGAATAAAACTTGGAATAAAAATAATTTTCATTTCAACCGACGTTCCAAGTATAAAGGTCAACCGTACCTTAAATCGATTATAATTTCATCTGCAGTTAATATTTGTTCAGTGTAAAAGTTTTTCTTTTACACTGAACAAATATTTTCCGCTTTTGTTCGCTGCCTTGCCATTGACACCAATCGACCATTCTTTGAAGTACTAGCTATGGGCACGCTATTGCTAGGTAAACAGTATCTTGATATATTGGCGTTTATTAAAGGTGGAAAGTCTGAGATGAGGGATTAATTTGATGCAAATATGAACAAGGAGATCAATACTTTTGAAAAATTTCTCGTCAATTCCAATCGTTGACCGTTGGTATATGAGTCATTTATTTTAGTTTTGATGAGTCTGATTCATTTTCGTAAATGATGGGTGGCAACTCCTATCCCTAATATTATAAAATGAAGTGCTTGTGGATCTTTCTGAGGTGTTCAGACGAATCTATAGCACTTACAGCCATGAAATTTGGCACACAGGTAGACCTAAAGGTGACTGAATGTCCTTCGAAGCCCGAATTTTAAAATTTAACCTAGAAAATTTTTTAATTAATATTTTGTGCTGCGCGCGTAACCCCTCCTCCACTATGACGTACTGCGCAGATTTATCCGACAAAGATACTTATCGAGCAATGATGCATGACGCCCATTCTAACTTCTATTAATGTTTTGAAACAGCGGATCCATCCAACGTATTGAAAGTGCTCTTGATTAAATTTGTTAATTTTTTATATTGATATTTAAAGATTTAATCACATTTTTATTTCATAACTTACTTTTAAATTTGTATCATTTATGCAATTTTGTTTATTACTGTTTAATTTGGTTTTGATTTAGCTGACATTGTGATTCCTTTAGGTTGTTTGTCGGTTTAGCGTTAGGTAGGTCGGTATTTTAATTAACGTCACACTGGAGCAACACAACGGGCTATTGGTGACGGTCCGGGATCAATCCGAAAGGGAAAGACCGAGGACAACACAACGTAATTTTGAACCACGGTCAAATGACGATGTCACCTGAGCTGGCACCCCACTCTCCAAACTTCTACACCACGCCAAGTTTAGCGTTAAGACTTTTTAAAAGTATAGCGTTATTTAAATCTTTAATCGCATTTTTATTTCAGTAGTGGTTATTTCATAAAAGCCGAGAATCTTTACATCCTAGCTCCAAATGGAAGAACACTGAACGTAGTGTATAATGAAGCTCTCTAAGCAAGATTCAGTGAGGTGGAAGGAATGAGGCGACATGCCCGTGTCATGTCGGGTGGTTGTGGGACTCATTCTTGAAATTATTGTTTTTTCTTTTTAATGTTTTCAGAATCAGTGGGACATAACAAGAATGATGTCACGGGCAATAACATGCGGGTACTGCTAATATTACACAAACCAGAAACGCAATAAATAAAAATTAAAGTATCATTTAATGCTATTTTAGTACGACGCGTGAAAGGCAGTGCAACTTTGTCTATCAAAATATACTTCATGGTAGAGTCGTGTTACACGGCTATATACATACAAATATATTTACAAGGGATGGATACAAAGTAGTGGCAACACATCGATAGATCTGAAATGTCTTTATTATCATAGTTAAAAACATTTACATTCCTTCAATATAATCACCTCTCATATCTACCACCTTCGGCCAAATGACAGGAAGGCGCCGTACACCAACAGCACATCCACTTCTGTTGATGTCTCGCAACGATCGCCATACAGCAAGGATAATCTCCTCCCTACTGTTGAAATGGATCCCTCGTAGTGGCACGTCCACAGAAGGTGGGACCAACGCTGTATCATCTTAAGGAGATGTTCATCGTTGCATATGACATTGACGGAGTGATATTGCGCCATGCTGTACCTCCGGGACACAGTTAATGCTGCCTACTACTGTGAATTCCTGAGATATCATCTGCGTCCAACACTCTGGAGAAAGCGACACCACTTGCTGCCTTCGAATCCAATCATCCTCCATGACAATGCACGGTGTCATACTGCGAACGCTGTCGCGGATCTCCTGTGACGGTGGCGGTGGGAGGTACTGGAACATCCGCCATACTCACAGGATATGAGTTCGTGTGACTATGATCTCTTCGCCAAAATGAAAGAAACACTACGAGGGATCCATTTCAACAGTTGGGAGGAGATTATCTGTGCTGTATGGCGATCGGTTGCGGGACATCAACAGAAGTGGATGTGCTGATGGTGTACGGCGCCTTCCTGTCATTTGGCAGAAGGTGGTAGACATGAGAGGTGATTATATTGAAGGAATGTAAGTGTTTTTAACTATGATAATAAAGGCATTTCAGATCTATCGATGTGTTGCCACTACTTTGTATCCATCCCTTGTAATTTTTGTTGTGGTGGCTTAAGTTCTCTACTCCAGAATTTAGAGTGGCTGAATTCAATAGATGCTACCTTTAATAGAGGATTTCAAACTGCGTGAGAACTTGAACTTTAATAAGATCACGGCTGTGGTTTCGTATGCATGGTCATGCAACGGATGATCGTTACCGTGAACTGTACAGCGTTGCCCTTAGCAGCGGAGTGCGAAGGACCATGTGAAAAGAAGGCTGAGCGGCAACGAAGAATGAAGCCGTGATGGAAATAGAAGCAAAGTTTGTTATCATCGGGCTTCAGACAGTTGTCGGAAGTGATTGGCATATCATTTGCAATTCAACTGTCCATGGAAGTGCGTGCCGATTTTTGGAAGTCCCATCTGATATTTGTCATAAGAATCATTAGTACTTTTTAACCTTCTTGATAGTATCGACGAAGGTATATCGTCATTAGCAAACTGATCAGATCTTGATGGACTAGATATCTCGTCATTAGAAGAAAACTGACCAGATCTTGATCTCATCATCACAAAAAATAGACTATATCTTCTTGATGACAAGATATCCCGTCATTAGTGAAATTGGTCATTTATTGAGGGACTAGATAGCTCGTCAAAATAACTTGAAGGGTCAAAATGCACGTGTTCACGACACATCCGAATCACCAATTTAGCAAGAATGCATGAGAGACAGTGAAACTTTATTTATTAAAAAATACATCACGATAGAGTTGGGTTACAGTGCTATATACTAATGTATTGAAAGTTACCTTTTGTAGAGATGGCTAAGTTCGCCACACTTTAAAAGGATTATTTCAGCTCCAATATGCACAAATACAAACGTTATAGAAGAGGATCAGAAACAAGGTTGCCCATAAGAGTGACCTTTATGCAATTATGCATAAGAGGTTTTTAGATGATGAAAGAATCTTCAAGTAGCAAAGAAGACACATCGCCTCCATTTTTGCAGATTTTTCTCCTCATCTATCAGCGACAAATCCGGTGGAAGATGTTGCCACTTGAAGCGAAATAAATATCCGGTTATAGAGTATGAAGAGCCATTAATCTTGTTTAATATTTCTCAAGTTAGGTTAATTAATGGAAGCTTAAAAGGGCGTGGAAAGTGGTTCGTGACAACCAGTGGGGGAATGCGTATCCTACCTTTTTTAATCTGTTGAGTGGGCATATATTTACCGATTGAGTTACAACCGGAAACTTGCTGACTCGTGAAAGAACATTTAAGAGGTCTATCTCTCAATAAGTTACAATGTACACAGCTGGAGGTCCTTGTGAATAATATTATGAAAAAGAAGCATATCAATCAGAGATGAAATAAATAGGAAATTATTTAAACTTTTCAATCGTTTTATTGAAGAGCTAAACCAGTTCTATGGATGGTAGGTAGATAGTTGAGTTTACGTCGCAGTGGAGCAACGCATAGGGCTATTGGCATAGGGCTAGGGCTATTGGAACAATCCCGAAAGGAAAGATTTGAGGATAAAGTAATTTTGAACCACGGTCAGATGATGAGGTCAACACGTGAGCTGGCATCCCACTCTCCAAACCTCTACCCCATGCCAACGTGCGGACTAATATTTGTTTGGTAGGTAAGTGAATTTACATCTCAGTGGAGCAACACAACGGCTATTGGTGATGAAAATATCCGAGGAAAACACCTCGTAGTTTTGCACCACTGTCATATGAGGAGATCAACACCTGCGCTGGCATCCCATTCTCCAAACGTCCACACCACGCCACCCCAATGAAAGGACATTTGAGGCCACGATAGATTTAACGTGCACCAGTCCTCACATATATGACGGTCTTTGGTTGGATCAAATTTCGAACTCGCAGCACTCCGGTCGTTAAATCGCGACTCTTTCAAATGGACTTCCACGGCTCCCAAATTGTATGGAAGTATTTCAAAATGTCGTATACACGTAGGAATGAATTACATTTGTAGGGAACTGTAATTTGTAGGAAACATTGTGCTTAATTAAAATGATGAATTGTAAAAGGAACTATGTTTAACGGTAAAGCAGGTTTCGTCAGTTATGACAGACCTTTATGAGAATAATGATTCATAATTCAATTCCTTCCTTAATTATATTTTATATTTAATTCTATAAGCAATTGAATTTTAATATCAAAAATTAAAATGATGAATTATCTGTTTGCAATTAGTATAAAATTTGCAAATCATGTGTTAATAAAGTTTAAACTACTATAAAAAAGATTCAACTACGACGCTTAGAAAAGACCTAATGCTTTACTGAAAAATTTGGGGGAAAATCGTATTAAATTGTACTAAGGCTTTCAAGAAATGTTTTCCGGATGGGGAATATAATGGCTATGCTGAAATAAGAAAATTTTCCCATTTGATAAAGAATTCATATTTATATACTAAATAATAAACAGTTTTATAAAATCATCTGACATAAATATTTACCTCGTTACTGATTATGACTGATGGTTTCTGAACTACTTCGGTGTACCATATTATCCACATAATATTGTTGATAATAAACGAGATAAATAGATTTTTGTGAATAGTTATTCTGGTGCATTGAACAGACCTGGAATTTAAGAAATCATACAGTTAGCAACGTAATAATCTACAAAAGTAATAAATTGATAACCATTATTATTAGTTTTAGTTTAAAGTATCACTCATCTAATATATTTGCGTTCTATTGTTGGGTTCCTTATGGTTCTAATGCTACTGTATAGTTTTAATGATAAATATTATACTTATTGCTCAATTGGGGAATGGAAGATTTTTAGAAAGGCTATATTACATAACTATATTTGCATTTACACACAAAAACTAGAACTTACCGGAAATAGAAAAAGATTCCCAAAGAAATCAGAAGAGCAATGACGGAAGTAGAATACCCAGAAATGTAAATGTTCACAATACGTTGACGAAACTGAAATAGAAATACTTGTCAAAATATAAAACGTAAATTTTGAAATTCACTTTAGGTATCCAGAAATTTACAAGCCTTTCCCCTCCTCATAACAGTTTTGAGAATTGAAACCTTTTCATTCATCCTTTTCCGGAAATAATTGCTACTGTATGTGGATCCTGCAACATTGCATGAATTGAATGATGCAGGTTAATCTTTTGAAGTTATATTTTTATAAGTTGTGAAAACTTTTTAAAGCAAATATATATTTCATGCCTAAAATATAAATAACTTTCCCTTCTATTTCAGCGCAATTCACACAGTATACTAATTTCGCCTTTCGTTTCCTGTTTCTCAAGCTCCCTTTGAACCTTCTCATTTGAATATTACTATTTCAGTAGTAATTCTAAATACATTCCGAGGCTGTCTCCGTTTACATCCTCAGCCCCGTAGATTATCGTGAAGATATGTTCCTTTTTGTCGCGATCATCACCATGTAGGTTCGATTCCTGGGTAGCATTTGGCGCAGCATGGCCGAATATGGCTCCTGCGCCATAAAACCCCCAAAACAACCGACCATCATCATGTAAGGAGCTCAAAGTCGAGTTGCCTGCCATAGTGATTCGTGAACCCAGAATTTGTGTGTGATTGTGATTACGACTGCAAATAAATTTCTTTAATAAAATGATGAAGTTTAAATTTAGTCATTACGCATTATCCTAGTTATTAAGCATGATACGTAAGCATAATCAGTTATAAAAAATTATACTAGATATCAGTCTCCTGCGTGATTTATGCATGAGGTACTAACAAAAGGTTGATCAATTGCGTTGCGTCAATACCTGGTATGTATCTCTCAATATTTCTTATATTTCGAATAGATATACTAGGACAACAGGAGAAAAAATGAGCGAAGTCATCGTTCCTCTAACTCTAGTATCCGTGAAATTAGCAGTCTCCTGAAAAGTAACGAGCAGTCTTAAGATACCACGGAGAGCAGTAGATCAAATCATTTTCTTTCCGAGTGTTAAAGCCGGTCGATTGGAGAGGGGTCGATTTGACCAATGCTTGGGGACCACAGTATCGCGTCGTAGTTTATGTGGGATCTTGGAAATACTCTCTTCAGCTCAGAAGCAGTTATTTCTGACAAATGACGTTGACAATTTAAGAACATCAATTTCCTCTGGATGATTAGTTTTGTATTTTGCAGTGTGATAGGACATCTCACGAGTGCAAGTTCTACAAAATCCACAACTTTCCTAGTCATTTGTTCATATCCAAATCCTCCACGCTGACAGGGATCTATTGTAGAAGAGTAAGTCTTCACTTTAAGTCTCGAAGTTTTAGGGATCTCATTGTGTAAGTATTCCTAGAAGTTATGAACTCAAAAGGGAACAGTTCACCAGACAATGTGAGAACAGAAATTATTATGTCTCTAGGTACTTTAACAAAAGTTTTATATGGTTTCCTTTAAGGTGCATAATGTGTGGAAACCCAAACTCGCATGAGAGGTCATGAAATTCCGATCCGTCTATATGGATGTTGATTTTAGGGTTTTATGGCACAAGGCCCACATTTGGCCAAGTTGTGCCAGACAAATGAAACGTAAATGAACAAACATAAGCAAAGTTGTATTGACACAGAAGAGAGAAATACACTCAGGGAGGAATACAATCTATGCCACCTGCATTTCGCATGTTGCTAGCGCAGTAGACACCCGCTCAACCACGGGCAACTCACTGTGTTCTGCACGACTGCAAAACATATTTCTGGAATAAATGTGTAACAGATCTGGTCGAGAGGTGTACTAGAGAAGAACGCAATTCTTACCATAAAAGATTTATTATATATGTGCATTATTTACCTACTAAGGCCATTGTACTGTCCACTCCGAACATCTGCTCTAAACTACTACAATCGCCTAATTTATTTTGTGACCTTTAGTTGAGGCCAAGCGCTGGTAGACTTGCCAGCATTTTATGTTCACTGAATTTTAATTGATTTATATTTCTCTCTACTAGTTATTCATTTCACCCATTTTCATCGTCACATGAAATCACCTCCGTGCCACGGAGTGTATGTGATGTGAATCTCACAAAATGTTATTTTATAAAACTTTTTCATGTTTGTTTAAGCATATGCATATTCGTTATATTTATCTCACATGTTCAGGTGAACCGGGACCCACCCATAAAAACATTCGAGGAGTTAAATCAAGTTGAGTGGTCATATTTGGTACATATTTTGCAATCCATATTATCTATGTATGGTAACACTTATCCCTCAATATCTGTTAAGAGATACCTGCTCCAAGAAAACAAAAGGGAATATTTGTTTGACATAAAAATCAGCGCGCAATCGACAGAAATGAAAAATTCTTAAAATAATTCTAGAAATAAAAAATAATTAAAAGCGCCAATTTAGAGACAAATTGGACTTTTGTAAGCAATTCAAAACCGAAAAATAACCTTGCTCTGTACAACAGTTATATGATACTTAGCGGCAGTTCCATATCGGCGAAACCAATTTGAAGAGCAGATTTTTTACAACAAATAGAGTCAAATGTATGCAAAAATGAGTAATTAATTTTTTTTGACTGTTTTAGAGGTATATTTATAATTTTTTTCTTGAAAGAGAGCCAAGGAAGATTTTTCGACTATCGACGAACCACTAGTTACGATGGTTTTCTTTCGTGGCTTGGCACCAAAAATTCAAAATTGGAGTTAGTTGAAAATTTTCTTCCAAATGAAAAATGCTTAAAATATTTTTCCGTCCGGAAGACCAGTTTGATTCAACCCTGGGTGTATAACTCTTTTGTGCCAGTAAAGCTTTCATTGTGTATGTATGTGCATTTAGTTGACGCATCTTGGCGCAGATTGGACAAATATGGCCCTTGTGTCATAAAACCAATACCAACCACCTACCTTTCGGAAGACCGGAATTTATAGGAATGATGTTTGGGGCAAGAGGGAAGGCCCCCGACAGTAAAAATAGAAGGATTGGGGTCCCAAGAGGTTCGAACCTTAGGAGTTGGTACCCTTGAAACAAATTCAACTACTTCGGTATAATAATGGTATAAAGAAAATTGCATGGCAAATCCATCTGAACTCTCCAACTGCAATTACCATGGAAAACACATGTTATTACGCAAAAAAACGCACAGAAGCCGTGCTATTTTTAATCCCGACTATAACAATGACCTTCGACTGCAACTCATCAACCGCACGTTTTCCGATGACAACACGCTCTGACTGTAAAAGGGAGTCACGATCAGTTCCTGTGTTGTGTCAGCTGTCGAATCTGGACGCTTTCACTCTCGAGGCAGATGAAACAATTCAACTAACATTTTCTTACAGGGATTTAACACATCGCAGCTACGATCCACGTGTCTTTAGATAAGCACTGATCATTCGACAAGACATGACCTTTCACGACTCTGATGATGCAACCGTAAATTAATTTAAATATTTTCCTTGCCTTGCGAAGGAATTGGGAAATGTACTACTTATACTTTAAGATTTATGATTAACCATATGACACGTTCTAATGTACGATTAGTTTGGTTTGTCGCTCTACGGTAATTTTTTACACGAGGTTTAGGTTCGTTTGGTTTTATTGCGCAAGGACCAGATATGACCAAGCTGCGCCAAGCAATGCCTTTACGTTGAAGTAAATGGTTGGTTGTTAGCTGAATTTGCGTCACACTGAAGCAACACAATGGACTATTGGCGACTGTCCGGAATCAATCCCGAGGGTTAAGATCCGAGGAGAGCACCTCGTAATTTTGAACCGCGGTCAGATGACGAGGTTAATGCCTGAGCTGGTACCTCTCCAAACTTCCACACTATTCCAATATGAGGAGATTTGAGGCCACAATAAATTCACCATGCTCCAACCTCAACGTACCCGAGGTCTTTGCTAGTATCGAGTTTAGAATTCGAAACCCTAAGGTTGCTATTCAGTGACTATCAACTGGCCCACCGCGGTTGAAGTAAAGGGAAATAGTCACACAAGGAAAGTTTTAGTGACTGAAAGAGAGAAATACACCCAGTAGAGATACAAGACTCGAAACTGCCACATACAAATTTTGTGGTGGCACAGTTTTGAGTGGGTAAATCCAGTAGGGCACCACGACTTTTTGGGTTGGAAAATTGGTGACGATGAATTTTTTAACATTGTTTGTTAGCAACATTTGCTTACTGATACATTTGTCAACAAATAAAAAGGTTGTAGTTTGGTAACCGAAGGAAAATACTTTCTGCTTTGTATGTATAAATATATTTACCATCACAATTTTCTTACACCAAGACTCGTGGTGCCTCAGTGGGTTTACCCACTACGCTGCTAGCCTACGATTTGTAGGTGGCAGTTTCAATTCATGTAACTCTCCTGGGTGTTTCTCCCTTTCAGTCACTAAAACTTCCTTGTGTGTGCATGTCCCTTTTAGTGACCCTTTAGTATGAATTTTTAGTCGGGTTTTATTCATGTTTTCTATATACTATAAGATGTACCCAACTCAATCATGTTGTTCCATCTTAAACTTCTGAATGTCCATCCGTGTCCTGTTGCGTCGCATTCAATTATTCGAAAACGAAACTGTTTTACAACGTCTTGAAAGTGAGTGAATTTCGCGTTCACTTAAAAATAATCTCTAACTTTTATATTTAATTTCCCTTCTTTCACCATCCTGCTGAAGAGAGCCCAGAAGTGTTGAGCTCTCTGAATTTCTTATAGTAATTTAGTTGTTCCATACCGAAAACCAAGCAACATATGAACGAAATGGCAAAACTGACGATGCGTATCGCAGTAGTCGATTTTATTTGTTTATGTATACCGGTGTTGCTATCCTCCATTATACAAAAAATGTCGATTTCTGTGCGACGTACGTTAGTGAAATATACAGCAGTCTTAATTTAGTTTCTAATCTGAAAACCTGAATGAACAAGTATGAACGAGTAGTCATAACCTTGAGAGCATCTAAACGCGATCGCGTGCATCCTGTGTTTATCATCGAATGACGCAAATGTATGTGTGAGTATACAAGCAGTCAAAAATAAAACAGTCACCTAAAAGGAAGACTTAATTCTTACGAGAATGTTAAGATAAAAACACAAATATACATTTTATAATGGGTTCTATCCCATGTGGTATTTACGGAAATGGGATGATCGACATATTGGTAAAAAGGGGTCAAGTATTCTGCAACTTTCACAAAGTAAATTCCCTTATTCATATATTACACGAATTATAAAACGCGCAATGGAGAAAAATTCCTAAACTAGGCAGGCAGTAGAAATCAAAGATAAAGCTTGGAGGAATGCATTCTAAAATTCCGGCTACCCCTCGTCGAGATGCTGTTGCCGCCTTCAGATTGGAGACTGGACATGATTGCCTAGCAAAGCACCTGTATAGATTCAAAAATTTTAACAGTCCACATTGTGTCCAATGTGTAGGTAGTGACGAAATAGACTCCACTCAACTTGGGGGTGGCAAGGATTGAAGGGAGACATTTTTCAGAGATATTGGAAAGCAAAAGATTTGTTTCAAAGCTTAGAGTGATTAAACTGTTGTTCATTTATTTTATCTCGTTTTGAAGTTTTGTTCTTGTCTCCATGTTTTTGTGCTGAGTGTTTAGTGAATGAATGTATTTCAAGTGCTACTGCTAAAAAATAAAAATATACATATTTTAAAATCCTTAATTTCTAACCAGTTTTACACTTCAACAAAAGATTAAAAACCAACATATATATAACAATCTAAATGGTCTCAAGAAATCTCTTTTCCAGTTCATTTAATAATTTATAAACTAAAAATGGGGGCATGAATAGATCCCCCTATCTGACGTCATCCAAACATAATTCATGAAAGAACAATTGCTTCAAACAGACATATTAAACCCTTCATCCTGAAATGTTTTCATACTTCACTTTAATCTTTTTGCAGAGCACGTCTCAAATTAAAAACTAATTTTCGCATTCTGTTCTAAAAATACATAGACCCCCTTAGATGAGCTGTTCTCCAGGGCCTTTGAAGATAATTGGCAATCTACTTTCTCAACTCGTCTTTCAAAAGCTGGACAGGAAAAAAAGTGGAATTCGAAATAAACGCACTGTTTGAATTGAGCTTTCAGGAAATTTAACGAAGCAAAATGTCAGAAATAATTAAATTATGTATATCAGCATATGCGGTAGTTGAAATATTCCAGAGGAAATATGTGGAAGGCATTTTTCAAATACGCTACATCAGTTTGCGTTGAGCTTTCTAAATGCACACCAATAAAGAAATTAAATTAAAGGAGAAGCTAAGACTTGCATTTCAAGTAAGTATACATTTTTGTGGAAAATGTGTTTAGAGGTATGAATATTGTAATTTGAATTTCTGTGGAAGTAAATCTCACTCATTCCTCCCTTCTTAGTGTATCTATTATTTCTTGTTACTTTCTCGAAAACAACATATATGTAAAGTTATTCGGCTTTGTGATAATAATTGAATTGCTAATTAGTTAAAAATTAAGAGTTAAGGTAATATATTTATTTCTAAATACTTTTGTTTAGATAAATCGAATACTAAGACATAATTCATAATACATGACATCGTTCATCGTTTTATATTAATCCTCGAATTCTTGATGACGAGATATCTCGTCATCAAGAATTCAAATTGAATTCCAAATGATGAAGATAATGCCGTTTTTTTACGGATGACTAGATAAAAATCTGGTAAGTTTTCTTCTAATGACGAGATATTTAGTCCATCCAGATCTGGTCAGTTTTGTTAATGATGAGATACATCGTCAAGACAACCACCAGTAGGGTTAAGACTTGATTTCCTTTAACATTCAGGTGGTTTATCTACGAATCTATACCTGTCCTGTAGTGTCCTGTTTCTAGTGCAAAACTTGTTCCAAACTGTCACCAATTCTGGGCAAGGAACAACTTGTTTTTCTTACTTGGATCTTCATTCACCTTTGAGTAATAGGATAGTTTCGTCTCGACGAGATATTTAGTCCTTAGTAAAATTGACCAGATCGTGGACAGGACGCCTTGTCAAAACACTTGGAGGGTTAACGGATGGTTCCCTAGACTGTAATACAAAGTAATAATCTACACAAGTGCTTATATTGATATTAGTCTAATTAAGGCTGATTTTAAAGAGAATATATTTCGGATGCAATTCGGCAGTTATACTTTTGGGTTACTTAAATTAACAAAGCTGGGGTCATATACACAGAATTAAATGCAAGCATTTTCTCGCCATTTAAGTTGCATCTCTCGGGTACTGGAAAATGTAGGTATATATGACACTGGATTGGTGGAAAACTGTTTTTCTCTTTCGTTCTCAAAATATCCCCAGAATTTAGCTATCTAGTTCTTGCAATCAGGTGACGATATATCCAATTCTTATTCTTAACTAATATTTGCAGCTCTGAGATACTTTGACGTATTTCACATTTTAATAACATTTGGCATGATGATAAAGAAATATATATCAGCATACTATATTGGCTATACTTACCGTCAAATCTTCTTTATCTACACACGTCGTGTAGTTAGACCAAGTTCGGTTAGTATCTGGATGTCTGTACCATGTTCCATCAGGATTGCATTCCTTATGTGCAGATCCTGAAAATACACATTAAATGAGCTATTAATGTAGAAGGTTAGACAATGTCTCAGTCAGCTCTGATTTAGCCGTTCATTTGATTATGTTGTTTATGGGTATATTAACGCTTATGAACTGCGAAAATCATACTGTTAAACAGTGGTTTTAAACAAATAAATATTTAAAAGTTGTTTTGTACTATATTTATCGAAATGTAATGTCCAATTCTGAGAAGCTGTTTTGTGAAATTTGAGCAACATACAATATAGTTGCATTCTGCATTAGCCAATATAACTGACACCAAGATACACTTATCTAATTTCATCGGAGTTTAGAGTTACTGATTTTAGTCATGATAATCTTTGGTGTTCATTAAAAATACTTTTGACGTAATGTTAACTTCCGAAACCTGTGACGACGCCGTTTCGTTTACTTTCGTTTTGTTCTCGGTGGTTCTTATAACGATGTCATCCTTTGGGTTATTTATTTCTTTTCACCTTTACTGAAGTTATTTACACGTCAAGTAAATCTTCTACGTACTGTTTATTGCATATGTACATCATATACAGAGGAGATGTGAGATTCTTACAGCTACACTAAGATCTTATCATTCTAAACATCTTACAAGTAATAATATTCTCCGTCAGTTCAGGAGGGGCCGTATAGCTCGGTTCTCATTGGCCGATCTACATATAAATTTTCCACAACCTGTTAGAAAATATTTTCACTACTCCAATACTACCAAGATATTCAAGACAGTAATTCAAATTTGGTCTCTAGGGAGAATTGATGTTAAATGCTGGTATAAAAACACAGGTTACCTCATAACACTAGAAAACAGCACGTTCACCAACAATTATAGAAGACAGATGACCTTGGGGAAGTCCATTTGTAATAGTGATTAAGCTCGCGAGAAGAGAGGACTGTCATACCACAGTTGCAAATGTGCGTATGTCAGACCTTTCCATAAGTGATTCGCCAACTAGTAACCATGGCTATCGTATCCGTCACCGAACGGTTAATTTGAAACAAGAATCCGCGATAAAGGTGCCAAAAGTGGGAACTCATTGCTACGTTTAACATGACCCCTAATCAAACGACTGGACCGTTCAAATCCACGTGACTCAAATGCCCACTTACTAGTGTAGGACTAGAGTGGAGTACTCATACTATTCGCTTTTTTGTCTAGTACCTAAGGATAAGAAGATACTAATATACATATAGAGAGGATCCATTGGAAGACAGATGACCTAGGGAAAGTCCATTTGTACACAGGCGGTTTCGCTCGTAGGAGAAGGGTCTGCAATGATCAAAATCATACATGGAGACCGTCTTACGTGATTACTTGATTCATCAACTTGAAATCACTCTGCTGCAACTTCTGGCATCAAATCATAAACTTTAGCCAGGAGCCACACTAAAGACTCCACTTGTGGAAACGCATTGTTTAAGTTTAAATTGTACCTTAATTAAACTAATAGACTCGTCTAAAAACTACATGACACAAATGTCAACTTTCCGGACTGGAATTAGAGTAATCATACTATTATCTAGTAGAGTTGTTTAGGGATACCAGATAAGTATATACTAATACACGTTTAGTACGGCTCCGATGAGAAAGCATATCTTGGAGAAGTTCATTCGAAGGTGATTTCGTTATAACATGTTACAACTATCTATTCGAAAAGACCAAAAGCATTATGGTCTTTTTGACTAGCAAGGCAGAATACACATTGATCAAAATGATCGTTGTTTCATTCAATGTAAACTTTATGTACCACTTTTTATTTCACGGATACACATATCATCATATTTAAAAGCCATTCAAACTTCTTCACACACACCACTGAATTTTTTTTATTAGATCTACATAATAGCTTACTTTCTGGGAGAAATCCGGTGATGAAACTGGGACATGGAATGTAAGCTGTTTTACCTGCAGGAGTATCGTTCCAACAACCCCAGCCATCAAATGTTCTCGGACATAACAGATCTATAAAAGCAACCACTCTGTTAATCAGCATTTGGAGCAATTTATATATAATTATTTCTTAAAATCGTATACACTAAACCATTGAAGATTCATTCGCACATCCCGTAGACATTTTGACAAAAACGTCAAAGAAAAATGAAAACTTCTACGAAAAGGATCGAGAATATATATATAACAGAACAAATAGATTTTTATTTAATGTGTGAATCTGCAATTATTGTTATATTCTCTTGATTCAGAAAGTGGAGATTCTTTTGAAGCTTATTTAAGTTGCTTAAGGGTTGTATTTTATCCTGTTATGGTCCTGAAACAGTGCTTGATTTATATATATAAATTTTCAAATAAAATAGAAATACACTAAAATTGAGTTAACTCTATCGACATAAAGTTCGATCAATGCCTTGGAGGATTGATTTTAAGATATAAACATACACAGAACATTAGCTGGTATCTTTTAGTTATGGCGGTATTGCAGCCAGGGTACGAATGATATATATTGGAATACAATAGGCACTGTTTGATAGTTGAAAGTTGCTTTGAGATATTTGCCCGAAAGAGGCCTGCTTGTTTTCGATCATGCTTCTTTAGTTCATGTAAATGGAAAATTCTATGGATTCATGTATGGTACTTTAGTTCATGGAAATTGAGAATTCCATGGATTCATGGTTCTATGCACTCGCCAATAATCTAGTCTTCATACCATTCACCCGAAAGAAGAGCTTATGTTTATGATACATTAATTCGTGATGCCTAAAATGAATTTGCCAAATTCTAAAGAGAGAAGAAATTTTCAAATAAAACAGAAATACACTAAAATTGAGTTAACTCTATCGACATAAAGTTCGATCAATGCTTTGGAGGATTGATTTTAAGACATAAAACACAGAGCATTAGATGTTTCCAAATGGAAAAATTGAAATTAAAGTAATTGATATTAACCTTTAAATTTGTAAATATGAAATTATAAATTGACTCAAGTGAATCTATTTCGCACATCGTTATGGAAGCTCCCGTGTTTATTAAAAAAACAATAATCCAGTTGGGAGGTTAAAATAAAACTTTAGCAGGATTAAAATGCACCTAGAATGAACGAATTCATTAAACTTTAAAGCTCTGTAGGATTGCTAAGCAAACAGTTTAAAAACATGCCTCCCTTTCGTGTAAATAAATGATAATCAAAGTGCAGATTTTTAATATTAAATTTTCCGTATTGAACGTGAAACATAAAAACTAAGAAACTGTCTTATTTCTTCTTTAGTATCCATGTAGGAGTAGGCCTAGAAACAAAAAATGCTTTAAATTTTCACTTCATATAAAACTTAGTTTGATACTGTTCAAACAGTATTTTCAGAAATTTAAATCAAAGCACAGGGAATTAATCGAGTAGATTTTGAAATCTAATTACAGCTTTTACATTAAGAAATATCTTGAACGCTTATTTGTACGTTCTACACATTAATTTTTGATCATAATATAATTACATTCACATTTCGTGGAAATCCAATTGTCATATTTTTACCTTCACGAAATGGAAATCAAGTAAGCAAATACGTTACAAGTTACATTAAGCGATTATTATCTGAGCACATATGTTGTGAAATATACATCATAAACATTTCAAAATCAAATTTAAATTAAATTAATATGTGAATAAAAGCGAAGAAATTAAAAGTACTCATTGCTCAAGTCAGGAGAATAAATGTTACATGAGCTTCGGATTTTAATTTTGTTCGTTTATTGTTTTAGATTTGGAATACAAATTTGAAAAATTACAAATTACTAAATAACGAATTCATACTTCGATGAATTTATTTTTCTTTCGTGCAAAATAACAATTGTATAAATTTACATATTCTAAACAATCTGTTTCACACTGAAAAATTGCGATTGAATCGAATTGTTTGAAAAATGCGATTAGAAATGCATCAATAAAATATGTAAAAAGACTGTATGGACGATAAAATAATAAAATTCTACATTATATACGTTAATGGTACAACATATTTTCCTAATAGAAGCCCGACTATACCATCGAAACAAGCATCTAAGATGTGTAATTAAGACAGAAAATGCATGCAAATATGCTTATTGTGATTTGTGAAAAGTTTATATACATCTTGGTTTCAATATCGGACTATTTTCACGTACGAGTAGTACATAATCGATTGACTCAATAATTGCCAAATATATAGCTTAATAACTGCCACATGTATGATTAAATCTGTTAATTTTGGAATTGTAAAAGCATCTGCAACATTTTTAATCATACCAATTTTTAATAATTTTTTAGGACTGATTCATGCTGATAAAATTCGGTTACATTTGACAGCTTAAGAGCAAGAGCTTAAATAACTTACTTACGTTATTATTAATATAGAATATAAAACAACATAGCTGTGGTTTTTCATAAGCATACACAGGATATTTGTTTAGTATAGACACAAATTAGCAAGCAAAAACATGTAATGAAATGTTAGATCAAAAGGGAAAGAAAATGCCTATTTGATGACATAAGAATAAAATCACGGAACCCAAGTGATTTTCTTTAGAAACGTCTGGGGATGGCAACAGCAGGGAAAAGCTCAAAGTTATATTCGATAAGGGACGGTTGGGTCACTGGTTTCATGGGAAATCGAACAACAAATTAGGCTTTAACGGAAGCAATATAGCGTCGAAGCTCGGAAAAGGAAATGCCGTATAAAACAAGAGAGTAAACAAACGAATAAGCAACAAATTCAATACCTTCCTAACATGACCAATAAATCGAATAGATTTAATAAAGGCGCTCGAAAACAGATAACATGACAGTTTATCCACTTTTACAGTGAAGCGGAATACAAGGACATGGAAGAGGAAATGGTTGAAGATGGCAATTCCTAACCAAAACTTTTTTAATAAAAAGCAGATGTCCATTGTATGTGTTTTTTCTTTTCGAGCAGATGTCGCTTCTATTTCATATTGGTAAACATTCGTTCATTTACATTGGCAATGAATTACCTCTGCTGCGTTTATTGCATTAGAGGCATTGCTGTAAGCCGTAACGATCAGTTTTCTATTAATCAACATATCTAAGTGAAGGCACGGTGTGTTAAATTTATATACCTAAGTCGGAGCGGGTTCCAAAATTGGCCATGGAAATTTTTTTTACCTACCCAAGATTTGCAAAATTTTGAATGAAACTCTTTTATTTTCATTTAATTTATAAATATTTTAAATCCTTTGCCATTATTTCAATTACAGGTATTAATTATGATTATTATAATATATTTAAAGTTTTTATTTGTACTTAATCGGTTTAATTTTTACTGTTAGAACTAATAGAAGCGGCGGGTAGACCCTATGGAACCAGGCTATCCATTTCTCGATAGTTCTTCTGTTTCAATTGGAGAAAGGTAAGAGTTTGTGGGTTTTCGCAGTAATATATTCTTGCTTCGACAGGTGTTTTCCAAAAGAAATATATAAATATTTTGAATTTTTGAGGGATTATAGATCATATGAAGCTAATAGAAGGACCAAATAGAATGAATACATGGGCTTGAAAAATCAAAATATTGCATTCTGAAGATTTTTGGGCTTACTTGTGTGCAGAGATGGTGATAATTTACTAAAACTAACGAACAATTATTTTTTTAACTTGATAAGCAGTGTAGACCAGATAGAAATGGTAATGGACCTGAAAGAGCCCGTGTTCATAATGTTTTTATTGATTGTAAAATTAGTAAATTTTGAAAATCTTCAGACAGCCTCAGATATGCCGGATCATGTGGAATTTTCCACCATTGCATATTGTCAATCCCCCCTGAAGGGACAATATAAACTTATAAAGGATGTTTATTACATAGGGCACCATTTTATTTTGGAATAACTTTTAAATAAAACATTTTCAATTTAATTTTTTACTTAGTGCTTATACAATTAATGCCAACTGACGATTTGGAGTAGAGGCGTTATTGCACAATCTTTCAGGATGCTAATGAAAATGCATTAACTCAATTGTGAACAATTTATGTGCGATGTTTCAAAATTTCTTGCTGTCTGAAATTGATCGATAAAGTTTACATTAGACATGGGATATGCAGCAAAAACTCATATTAATAAACGAAATTCTTCAAAATGCCACACTCAGTATAATTTTAGATAGCCCATGGTACTATAGAAACCATAATATTAGAAAAGACTTGAATATGCTCCAACTCAAGCAATTTTTCAGTAACCTATCCCTTAAATTTTTTAACTTGCTTGAGAATATCGATAACGATTATATCAAGCATATCTCCAGGTGTGACTTTCGTCATACATCCAACAGAAAAAGACCCAGAACAATACTAAATTATTAATATTTTATTAACTCTTAAAGTTCTTTCATTTAAGTTCCGTAACTGTACGTCTGCATCTCTCCTCAATAAAAAATGAAATAAACAAAAGAGATTCGTTTCGTTTAGATGACAAGATCCGACTCCTACAAAACAAACAGCAAAAAGCTCTGTCGTATTAGGGATTCAATCACCCTACAGATGTCGTAAAAGCACCGTCAGATTGTGTTAAGATAGAACAATCATATATTCGGATGATGTGGTCGTGTAGGACGCTCCTTGGTAAATTGTAAATATTTTGTCATATAATAAATGTTTGTGCTGTCTGCATTGCCTGGGATTCACTGATAACCCATTAAATATCCCTTAATTTATTTTTACGATACGACAGCTCTACGACAGATACGACAAGCTCTACCTACCAATCTTGAAACAAGCTTCTGAGTGCCTCAACCTCCACCCACTATGCCTATCCTTCAAATCCAGCAAAACTCGATAAAAGTTCTGAAAAACTCACTGCTGTTCTGATAGATATCAACATTCATCGGAGATTGAGGGTCCACTGGCCCAGGTTCTCCAGAAAAGAAATTACCGCTGTCATCAGACATGATTTCAACAAGATGGATCAATATGATGTCACACAGCTTGTGCAACCATGCGAATTCTAAAGGACCCATTTCAGTTCCGAACAAATTCTGGTGATGACTCCCTCGTTCCCTTGACTTGACTGCGTCGTACTTTTGTATGGGCAGTCGAGACAGAACTTACAGAAATGAATCAACACTAACATGCAGACAACAATTCAACAACTTAATCAAAACCTTCGCGAAGAAATTGAACAAATCACCCATGAAATAGACTTGAACGTAATGGAAAAAGCGGTGTAGAGTCCATAATTGCAGCGCGGCCAGAAGTAATCATTTGGTCGATGTCCAAATTCGGTCAATTAAATAAAAAATGTCATTTATTGAATAAACAATATGTAAAAAATTACAATTAAAAGTGTTTTATTTAAAAGTTATTCCAAAACAAATTGGTACCCTTACATAAAAAAACATGCTGATGGAAAAGTAGATCGTATGAAAGTTTACCTGTTCCAGAACTCATTTTTGGAGCAGCAAGGACCGTATCCAAGCAAATTTCGAATGCTTCTGCAGTCTGTGGGTCCGCATATGGCGTTCTTTCAAGAGTAATAAGTTCTTCAATGACTTGGAAGAGTAGATCTGGGTCTCCTGACTAAATGAAGAAATTTGTTACACATTACATATCAACGAACACGTTGACTGAATTGAATAAGTTCTTGAGCTTCTAACTTCGATCCACACATAGCTCATTAAGCGATAATTAAATAATGAAGCATGAGGAAAGTGAGGAGAAAATATACTACACATTTTTAATGACCAAAACTTCTGCAACTCAAAACAGCTTTAAATGTAAAATAAAATCATTTTAATTCTCAATGGAAAGCATACTTTTACTTCAACATTTATTAGTATATATAGAGAAAAAGAAATTTGGTTACTTAACATTTGTTTCTGTGTTCAAAACAGGTCCTTATTGCATTTTTGCTTGTTGAAACATTATACCGATCAAATAATACATAAGCAAAGGCAGAAACTATTCAAAATTACTGAAAAATGTTATCACTAATTAATGATTTCCTCTTTTAAATATAGTGAACAACCGCATTTTATCGGAACTATTCAACAGTATTTCTGTAAAAATCACAATTTATGTTCCCTAATTACTTTCGGTTACAACAAGAATTGGAAAAAGAATTTACAAAGTCAAGCGTTAGTTAGATTCAATCCTAAGATTATATATATATATAACTAATAGGATTTAATTGAATAGAATTATTTATGACGTTAGTTGTTCAATTAAATGAAAACAATTAAGGCAGTGGTGTGAAAGAATGAGATTTTTTTCTCAATTCAGAATATTCGCACTGATTTCTGTAAGCATTTTCGATTCCCGTTAGCTCAACAAATAAAAGTATCGGTTTTGCATGGTTCTTAAGTTTCCTCAATTAACGAACATGTTGACTTGGGATTAAGTGATTACATTAACAATTGATGGCTTCCACCCGCATAGATTCGAATACCATAAAAGTTAATATCAGTAAAGCACAGTAAGGACAACCCGGAACCATATTAATTAAAATGTATTAAACAAATAGTCTTATTGTTTAAGTGGTTCTTCAGAAGCAAAACATAAATGTAGAGGGATAAACCTTGTCATAAAACAATTAATTTTAACTGAATTTTCTGAAATTGAATATTCATTGTTGCAAACGGATTCTTCTCGTTGTATTTGCTTACAAACCATAAATTATGACCGTAAAGTCTGTGTGTTTCATCATTCATTTCTATTATTATGCATAGATATTCGATAGAGATGATTTCAGATAGATTCGAAAACAACAAAAATTAGATCAGTACAACACAGTATGGACAATCCGAATCCATGTTAATTGAAATGTATTAAACATAGTTTTACGGTTTAAGTGATTCTTAAGACGCAAAATATAACATAAAACAATTCATTTTAACTGAATTTACTGAAAGTGATAAGTCATTGGAGCGACATGGTCTTATGGACCTGGTTTAGACTTATCCTGAACCTTGGGGATAAGAAATAACAGCGAATTCTTATCTTAATATTCGCTATAAAGTATGAAAATTATGAACATAGTCTGGGTGTTTCATTATCAATTTATAACAGTTATGCATAAAAATGTAATCACTTTTAAATTATTAAGCGATGTGTCATCTCGTGCGAGAATTATCTTTCAAAGAAAAACAGTTATACCCAAGAATATGTAAATAAATAAGCGCTTAACATGAATTTCTTATATAGGCACGACGAAAAATTCGTGATATGATCACTTCTTATTTAGATAACTATTGATTCTTTGTATGGCTGTCAGCTGATAACACATCAGGGAACAATACGAATAAAAGTTTATTATTAAATAAATAAAAGAATTTCATTGTGATTTAAGTTAATTTGCGCCAACTAGTACGCTAAGATGAATTTAAATGCACAATTTAGAAAGATATTTTTGCATTTCCACACAAGAATTCAGTGTGATTAAAATAATTTACTATATAGGGTTGAATTAAAACGAATTAAATAAGTTATTACTATATAATTATCACATAATTCACTACAACAATGAAAATTAAAATAATATTAAGAACATTGAGAAATAAAATAAAATTTAGTAGAACTAATTTAATATTAAATTCTCCAAATTTTCCATACTTATAATCCAGAAACTTCTGGACTTGAAATTTTATATTCAAGGTTTGATAACTATTAAAAGATTGGCATCAAAACTGGGTATTGCCATTAAGAGTTATTAAGTTTGTGAGGAATTTAATGTAACGAGACGCTTTAAGCAAGTTTGCAAATAAATCAAGACATTATTAGCTATTGAATGGTACGTCTGAATTTTCTCTATAATGAACTATGAGCGAATATAGAAGTATTTGATTTCTCCCCGTAGCTGTGCATAGATGTAAGGTAAATTAACCAAACGATATTAGAATCTTCCAAATCCCTTTAAGCCACAGAGTAAGATTAGTTGGTTATTGAATTTTATGTTGCAAATGCCATATTTGGCTACGCTGCGACAAGCACAAGACAGACAACGTCAAGTAATGGACATACACACACAAGGAAAGTTTTACTGACACAGAAGAAAAAAATCCACGCAGGGAGAAATTAAACCTGCGCCGCCTACAACTCGCAACATGAGATCTTAATCTCGTGATTCAAAAAAACCCTGAAATATCCTGATGACGAGATATCTCTCACTAAGCAAAATTGGACAGATCTTTATAGATTTCGACGAGATATCTCGTCGAAACTACTCACTTGAAGGGTTAAATTGAGAATTTCTATTCAACACCGTGACCCCACTCACATCATCAATTCCTTATGCATTCATACGCGCGCAAGAAGTTTATCTTGTCATTTATTCTACAAAACTCTTCTCCACGAAGTCCGAGTCATCCATTTCGGAAACTCATTTCCAATTTAGCACCCCACCATATGCTAATATTTAGCACAAGATTCTCATTTTCAGGAATCGTTTCCAGGCCTCTGCTTCAAGTTTTCATAGAGAAGGACTTAAGAAAGAGACTTAGGCCACATCGGGCACTGGAGCCACATAATCCTCAAGGCCAGGGCTAGATGAAATGTTAATATTTAAAACCCCTTTGCGGCGATCATAAAAATGGATAAAACTTTTACGATCACTTACGGAAACATCGATGTTGCATTCCTTGTAATCCACCTTTTCTTCCCTGGTCCTTTCATTTATTTCCCAGTATCCACCTTCGGAGCATCTTTTCTTCACTTTTTCTGAAATAGATACATTATGCATGAGTATATTCACTTTCGGAGTGTGTGATAACAATTAGTCTTAAAATTAAATTAACTATTATTCTCAAAAAAGTGCTTTAAATGGTCTGAAGAGTGGGAAAATGAGTTAAATATAAGAATACACATATTTATCGACTTGTTCAAATAAAGGTTTTTGGCGAGTGTTTTCAGGACACCAACAGAATCCGGTTAATCCAAATCAATCTGAATCCAGAAGAAACTGACTAGTATTGGGTTGTCCGGAAAGTTCGTGCCGATTTTGAAGCAAATTGAAACGCATAAGATTTAAATTTTAGTATACATTTATTAAATTATATAAGTGCCATTCTGTTCTACAACCTTTCTCCATCTTTCAGGCAACTTGAAAATTCCGTCCTTCCAGAATCTCTCGGGTTTTTCAGCGAAAAACTTATCTATTTAATTTTTTATCTCGACCAAAGAGTTGAAGTTTTTCCATTAAGGGAATTTTGTAATGGTTGAAATAGGTGGAAATCAGGTCGCAGGGTCTGGTGAATATGGTGGATGGGGTAGAACATCCCAACCGAGCTCCAACAACTTTTGTCGAGTTATCGAAGACACATGAGGCCGCGCATTGTCCTGATGAAACACGACGCCCTTCCGATTCGCTATTTCTGGACGTTTTTGCTCAATTGCTGTCTTTAATTCGTCTAATTGGGAACAATACTTCTCTGAATTTATCGTCTCGTTGTTTGGTAAAAGCTCATAATACAGGATCCCTTTCCAATCCCATCAGACACATATAACCTTCTTTGGATGAAGACCGGCTTTTGGGGTGGCTAAAGGTGGTTCATTACGCTTTCACCAAGATCTTTTTCGCTCAACATTATTATAAATGATCCATTTTTCATCCCCCGTCACTACTTGCTTCAAAAATGGTGTCTCCTCGTTGCGTTTATAGAGCGAGTCGCAAATGGAAATGCGATCCATCAGATTTTTCTCCGTCAAAACGGTTTATGTAGCCAAGCTTCACAAAATGCTCGTGGATGGTGGATTTTGACATATTTAACATTTCTGCTAATTTATGTGTCGTATAGCGTGGGTTATTCTCGATCAGTGTTTTAATCTGATCTTCATCTGTGGTGGAGGGCCTACCCGGGCGTTCTTGATCTTTAAGGTTGAAATCACCAGCTTTAAACCTAGCAAACGACTTCCGCAGTTCTTTCAGCTACAGCACCTTCGCCATAAACAGCGCATATCTTGTTTGCCGCTTGTGTATCATTTTTGCCTTTCCGGTAAAAGAAAAGCATTAAATGCCTAAAATGCACTTAGTTTTCTTTCATATTTAAAGGCGTATAAAACTGACAAAAATTAACGTATCGTAACAAATTTTTTTTCCAAATATGCCTGAATACCGTCTTTTACGATATGTACGCATGTCATTTGTTTTCAATCGTTCTGATATATTCAGACCTGTCCTTATGACACCTACCAAAAATCGGCACGAACTTTCCGGACAACCCGATATATTTTTAAGGGCCGTTTCAGACTAATAGAAGCCTGGTCGATCTAAATCAAGTAGAAATTGATTAATGTTTTGTAAGGGACGCTTCACACTAGCAGAATCCTGGTTTGAATCAATCTGAATCCAGCAAAAACTGACAAATATATTTCAAGGGTCGCTTCATACCAACAGATAGGTAGGTATTTTAATTAACGTCACACTGGAGCAACACCACGGGCTATTGGCTACGGTCTGGGATCAAACCCGAATGGAAAGATTCGAGGACAACACCAAGTAATTTTGAACCACGATCAGGTGACGAGGTCACACCTGAGCTAGCACCCTATTCTCCAAACTTCCACACCACGTCAACGTGAGGGCATTTGAGGTCACGACACCAACCCCCTTTGTACACGACTGTCTATGGTTGGATTCAAATTCGCAACCCTCCGGTTGCTAATCCGTTAGTCTTCCAACAGGGTTACCTCGGTCCCTTCCACACCAATAGAATCCGAGTTAATCCGAAACAATCTGAATCCAGTAGAAACTAACTAATCATGTGAAAGGGCTGCTTCACACCAACTGAATTTGGATCAATCTGAATCAATCCAGTAGACAACAGAATGTTTTTAACGACCGCTTCATACCATGAGAATCCGAATCAATCTCAATTGAGTAGAAACTGACTAATGTAAGGACCACTTCACACCCTACGGAATCCGGGTCAATACGAATCAATCTGAATCCAGTAGAAGCTGACTACGAAGATTTGGGAAAGCCATTTTCCTGAGAAATAGCTTGTTCGTCTTAAAACCCATCACACTGCTTGAATTCTGAGCGTCCGCTTCAATACACAGGAATTTCCCAAAAGATAGTTCCATGCACTTTTTAATCCTCTTAGTAACCACTCATTATATCACACCTCTATATCGCACCCACACAGCAAGAGTGACTTAATTCAATATAATCGATTTTGAGTTTTTGAATGATTATTATGAATGCCCATCTTAAGTTCGTCTCCTGGAAAATTTTCGGTAGGTGTTAAATCTATGGCGAATAACACTCTATCAATCACGGTGTTTTCTGACTTTAAAAATGTTAAAATGCTTCTCTTCAGGAAAAAAGAATTTTCGATTTGAGGCACTTTCCAGCGGAAGTGCAATATATTGCGCATACAGCTATAATGCTCCCCCGCCAAATTTTCAATTTGCGGAAGTGGAAAAGAATCTTAATCTGTTTCATAGCATTCCGAGTTCAAAACTGTTTCGAGCAGTTATCCCACCCAACCCATTCACACCGGTCATTTTGTCCTCCCTGCACCCAGATTCCATATTCTCATCTCTGTAGCTTGATTTAGTCCAGCAAAATCACCGATTTCTCGGAAGGATAAATTTGTAGTCTCTATATTCCACAATTCTTCCTCTGCTAAATTCAGAAACGTTCTGGTATGACTTCTGCATCTTTCAACGCGGCATAATTAGGCTTCATAGAATCAGGAGCCAGCGAGCAGGAAAGCACAATTCCAACACTTAAAACCATCTTTCTGTTCCCCTTTTTATACAGGGCGTGTTCTGGCTCACATGATTCACATATACACTTCAGTGCTGATGATTTGCATATCCTTCCACGATCTACGCATCTGCGAATTTGAAGGCTATTGGATGCTTCCTTCATGGTGTCGCAATTTCTAGGGCCAGCATTGTATTATCAGATTGGAAATTTCGAATCTAAGGCATTTATTTAATCTTATTGCTAAGAATTAGATTATTTCCCTTATTTTTTTGTCAATATAGAGGGGATAGTTAAGCATGGGGTGCTTAGAGCTCGGTGTGAAACTAGTGAACCAACTGCAACCAAATTTGGTGTATTTACTTTCTTCAGAATGGCAAACTGGTTTTATGGAAACTATGCTTGTCATTTCAGGTGTTACCTCATTGTTGCGTTTGACATCTTAACTCGATTATGAAAGAAGTAACCGTAAGTTATGTTTCCGTGAAGCATTTGTTCGGAATCACAATAAAACAAAATAGAGATTTTGAGAATCCCAAAATGGCTATTGTTATAATTGTAATTGGATAATTAATGGACGAGTAAATCAAGTAACTCAATAGGGAACGTTAATCGCATTTAGACTTAATTCTAAATCAATGTAGTTCAGAGAACTATAAAGGAAAATGCGTCTATTCAAATGAAGTCAGACCTATTGCAGCATAAGAAGTAAACTAAGCGGATGGAGAGAATGAATGCAGAACTCACGGAACTGTAACCTGATTTATATAAATAAAGCCTACTGGCTTTAGATAAATGAGTGACTTCTTTCATTCATACAGCAATTTAGTGAGCAATAGAAACTACGAATACAAATATTGTAAAACATTGATTGAAAGGAAATGAAGCCGAAAAAAACATTGAACCTTCGAAAAGTTCCGCTCAATTTAACCAATGACTAAAGATTCAGAGAAAAAAAAATTATACGGGAAACTGAAAACTTCAAATTGTCTGATGACGGTGAAACTTGTTTTGACCTACTTCGATCTAAGAACAGAATTTTTCGATGATATTTTAGTTAACTTTGGAAAGGGACAGGGAATCATTTCGAATCTGGAGTTGGAAATGATTCAACGAATGAATACAGTAAGAAAAGAACAAAGCTATACGTAAGTTTAAAACTTTTTTGTCACATATTTCGATTTTATTTTAACAGAAATAGACACAGATGGTGTGTTATATATTAATTACTCGATGATGACAGTCATAAAAAGAATGAATAGCAAAAACGACTTACGAATGAATAGCAAAATAGTTTTACGAATGAATGCATTATACAAAAGATAAATAAGTCGATACTTTAGGATAGTGACTGACTACCTCAATGGTGATATAATCTAATAATAGGATAGTGTAACATGTAATTTATTAAACCAGAAAAGCACTGTAATGGAACTGTATGCATTATAGTAAAACATGATAAATGTTACAACATATAAGATTTATAACGCATAATAGTGGAATAGAATACGCAGTTTACATGACATATAATAGATGTTTTTAAGGCTATATGTAAACAGCATCAGTAGTGTCACCATCTGGGCAAAATTGCTGGAAGGGTAAGACAAGTTATAGTGCGGCCTCGACGAGAATGAAGTCAACATTGGGTCAGTCAATTTTTGAAAAGGTGTGAAAGCTCGTCAATAAGAAGGCTGCCGTTCGCAAAAATCGTGAATTGCGATCGCCCTGGATGGTTCCCTTGTCGACTCGTTATCACAGCCATCGCTTAAGGCACGGAACAATAAATTCAGAACCAGAATCTGAGTACAAGACACCAGCTGTGGAAGAACTTTGTTTACGTTCCAACCTATCACCTAATTTAAAGAATAGATTCGTTCACGTTGACACGTGATTAAAATGCCAATTCGCCGTATCACACTATATTTCATAGAATCATACGTAGGTCGGATCTATTTATTATGTTCAGAAATTTCCTTACCAATATTATAAGAACGTTTACAATATTTATATTTATTTTGGGATTGGGCTGGTCTCAACAATAATACTATTTGGAGGATCAGGGCAAAAAGGTGGGGTTTTAAAATTTGGTGCCTCAGTGAGTGTCGATTTCATAAATAGTATTACACCCAAGCTGCAATATCGACATAACTAAAAGAATGAATTTCTAGTTGTATGTGTAGAAAGACTAAATGCATGCTTCTGCATGCCTTTTTAGTCTTTCTACACATAAAACTAGTGTGCTCTTTTTGCTGCTCTTTGATGTATCATCACTTGCCTTCTACTGGAATATGCAGTTGTGACAAGTCTGCAGAAAGCAGAAGCATGCATTTACAATCTATTTACACACAATACTAGGAATTCATCTTTTAGTTATGGCGGTATTGCAGCCAGGGTGCGAATGATGTATATTGGAATACAATAGCCACTGCTTAATAGTTGAAAGTTGAGATATTTGCTCGAAAGAGGCCTGTTTGATCTCAATCATGCTCCTTTAGTTCATGGAAATTGAGAATTCCATTGTCTGAGAATGTCTAAAATGAATTTTCCAAATTCTAAAGAGAGAATAAAAGTGTTCTCACTTGAAGAGTTGCCTTCTGATGGACAAAGAATCTCAGCGACATCGCCAGCTGCGGTAGCATCCCAGCAACCCCAGCCGTCGAACGTAGCGGGACAGAAAGGTCCAATTCCTACGAAAATAGAAAGAAACATAATTATTCCATCATGCATTTTCCACAAATAATTGAAAACTAGCGCCCTCTGAGAGGGATTTTCAGTGTTCTCCAACAAACCAAATGAAAAGCAAAGATTTTACTTCCAAGTTCTCTCGTGTGGTACAAATCGGTGTTACCTTAAAATGTAGTTTATCGCCGTTTTGGTGACGTTTAATCTAATTGGAGTTGATAAAAATTATATATCAATGTGGGAATTCATTCGATACAGCTGTGATATAAGGATACTTTTGTGGCAAAGTTTTGGGGCTTTTTTGGCGCACTTCTTGTAGCGAGTAATGGCAGTTAAAGGCAACCCATCTTTATTAAGATTATTCCCCTTTTATGGCAACCTAGGCAAGCGGAAAGTTTAAATTTTCATTTCGGTTATTCTAGAATGTTCTTTTCATTTCCGTTAAATTGTCCTTTGATTTCATTGGTTCTTTTAATTTTTTTCCAATTCTTTTCCGTTTCATGTAAATTTGAAGAATTAAAACGTTTAGTTTGATTTTAGTCACGGCCCAGTTCAGTCGTATCAGGTTCTATCGTTTCTTGCTATTTTCCATTTTTGAAAATCGTTTTATTTTTCTATTTTAACATGTCTTCTGCTTTTAGTGTTGGAAATAAGTTGCAGGGTACTTCGCGAAATTTGAAGTTGAATTTTTTGTTGTAGGGCAATTTTAGGAAATGAGGGGTGGCTAATCGTTTATTTTGTATACATTTAAGTCAGGATAAACAGCTTTTTTTGCATTTACTTAAGGAATCGGGATTAATTAAGTCGGAATTATCGTACGAAAAATGCAACGCTCCAATGAAGCTTGGCCACATAAAAAGTACGCCAAAAGCGTTGCCACGAAAGTATTTTTGTATCAAAGCTAACCATTCATTATTTGGTATTTTGATGGCGACGTGCTGAAGTTGTAGTAAAAAAATAAGGCAAGCGACGTCATGTTCTGATTACTCACAATAAACACGGTCCGCAGCAGACCGCCACCTTCATTAAATGAAAGAGCATATTCATAAACGTCCTTTATGTGAAGGTGGTGGTAGTGTTTCTGCGGCCAATACTTTTCTGACGACGTTTGGAATTAAATCTTATTAGCGTTGACTAATCAATTATCGTAAATTAATTCGGAATTAATTCTTTGGAACTTTTATTGGCGCAGAGCACATCCGCCGAAGAAACACTACAGCCACCTATATTTAGCTTGCCAGAAAATGTTTCTCATAAACATTTACTCAAAAGCGCCTTTCATATGAAATTTTTAACCAAAAACATGTTTAGTCTTAATATCATGAATAACATGTCAAATCAATTTGTAAAATCTCTTAGAGTATGTTCATGGAATTTTGTAACTCTCATGGATTACATGGATGAATGTAGTATTTATTTCCCAAGGAAATTTTTTAAATATTGAAAATGACAGGATTAAAATTATTTTTTACACACTTAAATAGCATTTATATTTTTTAAGGAAGAAGAAAAGAAATTCTGATCTCCTTTCAATCTACATTTAATTAATTCAACCCATGACGTGCTGGATAATTCTCGAAGTTAAGCTGGATAATTCCGAAAACAAGTATTATGTAACTTATAATAGCTATTCGCATGAGAGGTTATCAATGAAAAAAATAAAGAAATTACTGGTAGAACTACGTCCTGTTGAGAGCTAATTTAATTTCGCCATTTTAATCATTTTTGGCGTTTAATTCCTCCCAAACTAAATTATTCGCGTGGAACAGAGTCAGACTCAATATAGCAGCGATTTACAAAACATGCATTGAACATGTTTCCAATGAACTAAAAACGAATACTCTCAAAAATTGTGAATTTTATTTGATTCTTTTAGCGATATGTTGAAATTGCATTCGAGAAAAATACCAAGTAACGTCACTTCCGGAACGAAACAGAAAGAATCCATATCCACATAAACATCGCCGTCTTCATGTAGCTTTAAAGAAAACCGCATCATAAAATTGTAAGGGATTTGTGTTTATTTAAAAAAATATGGAAGAAAACTAGATGTAAAAAATATATCTTGATGCACAAAAGGATTCTTTGCTTTTTGGAAAAAAACAATGTATTAACTAAAGCATAAAGTTTTCATCATTCAAAGAGCTTATGAATATAAAATTGCATAACAGAATTAAATAGACTGAATATATTAATGATCTAGACTTCAAAAAATCTAATTCTATTTATTAATATTATGATGGCTTATTTTATTATGATGTAATATGGTCTAGGCTACACATACATCCGTAAACTTCAATGAGATAATCAAGTTATTTTATCCACGTCTTCCATCCATGTCTGTGATAAGTTTCGAATCTAGTAAGTGTAATGGATTGCATAGATGAATGTGGTATGTGTATATTTTCTTCAGAAAAAGTGTTTCTTAATATTGAAAATGGAGGGATTAAAATGATTTTATGCCCACTTAAAGGAAGTTTAAGTATTGCCTGTTTTCGTACTGTCTCATTTCTAATAACATTTTGGGGATTTACAGTATAAATCGTTCCAGAGAGAATAAAATTATTGTTAAACTAGATTGTATAGTAATTGTAGAATTCCTTTATAATTTTATATAATTCATAATGCATGCTTCATAATGTAACTTTTTAACAAACATCAGGAACTTAATTCGAATTATAATTTTTTCCTGTTTTGAATAGGTGTTCTCAGAAATATGTACATAATTTTCATCTTGGAGCACAAGAGCACCATCATATACCACTCATAGCTCCTTATTTACGGGCCTACGGATGTAACGTGCTTATACTCGGCTGTTAATTAAAGGTGTAATGAGGTAAGGTAAAGGTAAAATTAAAGGTGTTTCAATGAGGGAATAGGTCAGAACCTTCGTGAGCAAATCGTATAGTTAACCCAAATCACTCTAAAATTAAATTCAGTATTTTGTTGTCCGTAGGTAGTTAATAACGTCGCACTGGAGTAATAAAATAGGCTATTTCATATTTTGTAGCAAAAATGTCTTCTCTAGTAATTATAACTAATCCAACGAAGAATATACGTATTTGAAGTTTCATAGCATGAATTAATTGATATACAACCTAGTAATAATAATCACTGTTATTTATTTTAACACCGAGTGTCACGCAGATTTCCGAGTAGCGTAAAATTGCTTTCTCTTTCACACGACTAAATAACCACATCTATTGGTTGAAAGAATCCTAGGAAGGATTCTATTGGTCTTGGAAGTCAAAACTGATTATGTCATGCAGGGAAGACTACATGTCAAAGAACTTATATATGCGTGTGAACCCAGATGGCTACGGTAGATAGGTAGGTAGTTAATTAACGTCGCACTAGAGCAAAATAGCGGGCTATTAGCGACGGCCCGGGATCAATCTCTAAGGGAAAAATTCAAGGACAACTCCTCGGAATTTTGAACCGTGGTCAGACGACGAGGACAACACCTGAGCTGGCACCCAACTCTTCAAACTTCCACACCACACCAACGTAAGGACATAGAGGCCACGACAGATTTAACATGCACCAACCCCAGTGTACACGACGACGAACCTGGACCGAGTTTCGAACTCGCAACCCTCCGGTTGCTAATCCGTTGCTCTTCCAACTGGGCTGCCGCAGCTAAGGTTCAAGGAGTTTTGATATGAAGGACACTTTTTTGCAGAATTAATTGAAAATTTGAAAATTATGTCTGACATCTAAGAAAGATTCTTACGATTCCCCGTTGAACCGTCATTATTATCTTTCATATTCACACGAAGTTTGAAAGAAGGAATTATTTACCGCTTGTTCACATTTTCTGAAACAAGTAGAAAAGTATTTCCTTCTGAGTAAATAATTTCGTTTTAGATCATTTTTCTAGTTTGGCGGCGAGCAGATTAAAATGATGTAACCAGAAGAAATATTTCGTTTAATAGAAATATTAGAATTTATCTCAGAAATAACAAAATTAACGTGCTCTAAGTAAAAATGCTCTGCTTTTCTAAGCTCTTTGCTCATTGTTGAATGCTTTCAATCGATTTTAAAATCGATTCTGCGGTTTTCTTTTAAAATTAATTTATTGTTATTTATTTTAATGGGTACGTTCCTGAATTGTAGCTCCCCTTATTATTAAATCAGGCGCTATTAGCAATTCGAATCACATGTTCATTCAGTTTTGCATTATTATGTGTAAATACACAAACATAAATTGACAAAAACTATGTAAACAAAAGAATATTGTTCACTCATATCGTCCGCAACTAATAAATTTTCATGGCCTCGAAAGTAAAAACAATGAAATATGTGGGCTCATAATGTGAGTATAAAATTTATTGCACTCACATTTATTTTAAATACATTGAAAAATAATATTATAAGCTATACTGATTTATATTTCTTAGCTTATGAATCAATATAGTTTGTGAAACACTTTTCAGAAACTGCTTTTTTTATGAACTAAAAGAAGATGGAAGAAACACAAAGTGGAAGTTGATGGAATTCATTCAATCTATTCTATGAGGTGGAAAATAATTTTTTGTCGAAACAAGTGAAAGCAGAAATAGTTATCCTAAATTTCATGTACGTAAATCTGCATACCGTTTTAAAATTTAAAACTGTATGCAGATTTACGTACCGTTTTAAAATTTAAAACGAAGCATATTGCACATGTATGTTTTGGAGAATGTCCCTGTACAGTTATTTTGAAAATTTAGAGCAAATGCAATTGTTATTTATATAAGAGTTTTATATAAATTAAGATACATTCAAAACAGTTTAAAATGCTATCAATACGATTACGATCCCTCATTATTGCCCCACCAAAATGGAGTACACAAAATTTCTAAGCCCGCTATGAAGTAGTTCTAACACGAAGATCAGGCACTGAATTCTTGCATCAATAAAACTGCAAGAGCCAAGCTGTGAATGCTTTTCGAATATACTTTTCTGTGCACGTATTTTTAGGGAGTATGAATTATGGAATAAGGCAACGTAATAACGAAATGTTTCAACTGATGCAAGATCTTTTTAGAAAGACATCGATTCCATTGCATAGAAAGCATCTTGTCAAGAAACTGAAGATAAACAGTTTGAATATAAAGCTATTTATGATATTGAAGTCAGTATTTCGATGGTGTATCTATTTTTGTCAAATTTAAAAAAAATGAGAGGTACTGAAAATTCGTGACTTGACTTGGAACTTCAAAGTATATTTTTATTATTTTAATGTAATTTTGTTTTTTCGGTAAATAACTACATGAAAATAGTGATTTTTCTCATTTGTTTAAAATTTCTAATAATTTAAGACTTATGAGCAGATGTGAGGATGACTAAGAATCTTCAAAACTCATTGCCTAGTAATATCAGTAGTCACTATATCACACCACAGAGATCAATTTTGTTTTTAAGTAGGGCAGTATATTTGCTGTGCTGGTTTCAGTAGTGATACCAACTGTCGTAGATAAGGAAATGATGTGCATTGCTTATAAATAAATAATTGCCAAAAATCATGGAAATATTCAAATTCACGCACATACAGAAAGGGCAATGTTGGTTCTATTGTATCATATCGAATAGGCTTGTGAGATCTCTGAGAATAACAGACAAGTCCAAAGAAACAGGCAACTAGAATGTGACAAAAAGGCCTTAGTGAATCCAATAGAAGCAAACAGGATGTATCCATACTATCGAACGAAATAACTTGCTTGTGATTATTTTGTTTATGTATGATCACTGACCTAATCGGCCTTCGGCACTACAAGGGGCGAACTGGGTGGTATTTGTGAGAGTGCACCAATTGGTAAGTCACCATTGTCCTAACAAGGACAATCACCAACATCGAATCCAGGACCTACTGTGTTGCAGACCAAGACTACGAATACCGTAACAGGCCTTGCTATGACAAATTAAAAACAAAGGAAAAGCATCTGATTGTTAATCCGCCTTTCACTTCCAAGGAAAGCCACAATGTAACCTCCCTCTCCCAATGTGTTAACCTTCCTGGTGGTCGTCTTGACGCGGCATCTCGTCATTAGCAAAACTGACCAGATCTTGATGACGAGATAGCTCGTCATTAAAAAAATTGTCAGGAACTTGATGGACGGGATATTTCGCCAAACTTGGAGGATTAACTGCTGGAATGTGGTGCTTTCAGGCTAGAGACACATTACACGATTACAGGTAACTTGGGTATTGAAATGTTAAAGCAAAATAAATAGTTCCGAAATGAATAAAGAATCAACTGGGGTCTTACTTATCTTCCTCTCAAATAATTTCCTCAAGTTTTAACAATTAATATTTGTGTTGTGCAACCACTATTCTTTATTTCTAACCCCCAAAGCCACGAACCTCTGATCTTCTCGTATCAAACACTAAAAATAACTGCCGAAGTCATGTTAATTCGTCCTTGAAGAGAAGCCTTTGACCGCTGAAACGAATATCTTGAATCGAGTAACTTTTCACCAACGTACGCTATACAAGTCAAGGAATGTCTGATCACTCCGAAACAAGACACTAACCGATCCAGAACGGTTAAGACCTTGAACGACAAAGGGGTAAAGGTCAGCCTTGTAAAGGTCTTTCCTTGTTCCACCGTATTAATTCTTTCGTAAGAATGGAATAAATTTATGAGCGTTGCTTCACTAGGATATTGTTTCTGAGATAAGCTATACTAGATATTCTTTCAAGATTTCCTCACGAGTTGTAGGTTTCAGATAATCTCTTCTCATTCGAGACTACAAGATCGTCTTGTACTTAAATATGACTAGTGGTGGAATATATATATATTTTTTTATCATTACTGGCTGATATCTTTTTATTTTTTGGAATATTTATAGAAAATAGAGAATCAATAACATTATATCTGAATACGAGCTGTGGTGGTTAATGAAAGGGATTTTCAGAGTAAACAAATAAATAGACGGAAGAAGGGAATTTTACTTCCTGTTCCACAAATGTTCTCGCATGATACATATATGGGAGGTACCTTAAAACGAAGTACATCGACATTATGGCGACGTGTGACGTTGATCAAATAACTATCAGAAACAATTCGGAATATATTCTTTAGAATTTTTGTTGGTGACGCTCTGAAATCGCATTTAAATAACAAGCCAAGCGACATCACGTCCGGAATGTATGTGAGAAGAAAGTTCCACCACAAAAGTCCCCCCCTTACTTTAATCCCTTACTTTAATCACATATACGTTTTACATTCAATGGACGTGTTTAGGGGAAACGAATGACAATACAAGGTGTATCCCCTTTTGACTGTGAGATACTTGGAAAGTAATTTTCACACGCTGTATTAAAAACTTACAAAGGTTCTGCCCAACTAGTTTGGCATGATGCAAACACATTTAATATTCTATTAATTATTTCATCTCAATTAATAATTCAATGGAATATAGTATTAAGCAGTAGGAAACTAAAATGAGATCATGTATTCAGAAATAACAATAGGGCAAGTAAGTGAATAGTTTTATTTATCAACAATACAAAAATTTGCGAAAATAAAACAAGACTGGTGTAACAGTTCAAAGCAAGCGAAAGTAATAGGAAATGGCAGTAATAGTACGGCTCCAATGAAAAGGTGGTTGTCGACCTTTGATCAGTTGATTTTGGAAAAGTGTGAAAGCTCGACATTAGAAGGTTGCTGTACGCAAATGCATATATGGCGATCGGCGTGGATGGTTCCCTTCGCTAACTCGTTACCACATCTATTACGAACGATAAAATTAAAACCAGAATTCACATCCAGAATTCACTCCAGTTGGAGGTGTTTCTTTACGTTTCAACCCATCCCCTAATTTGAGAATAGATTTGTTGAAAATCACGTGGCTCGACTCCCGGCAGTGGGACTATAAGGTTCGCCAATGAGAACGTTTCAGCATCCAATTCGTTGAGTTCAGCGTCGGCTGTATATGCCGGCGGCGGGTCCGACAAATTTGCCGGAATGAGTAACGTGTGAAATCTCCCATTTTATTACATTGCATGCGGCAGATACCGGTTTTGCGGCGAGTGATAAAACGACCTTTGGGAACCACTTTGAATTTCGTTCCATCCTCTTGCGCGGTGATCACGCACTCAGATAAACCACTAACTCAGCTCCCAGGACCGGATAAGCAATTCCCTGTCAACGAGCAGTCCGTCAAGCGGGTTGGCTCAATTTGCAGCATGTTTTGTGCTGCACCCTCCAATGCCCTCCTGATATGAAGGATTTGCACGGAATCGGACAAGTCCACACCACTTCGGGGGATTAATCCGATATAAACCGCTGCCCCATCCCCCATAAGGGGGAGAAGATGAATTATTTAGTGGGTTTCTGGAACACAAGGAAACTCAATCAGACTGGGATTCGTGCTAATGCCTGCTCCTTCCCACCGTGGAATTTGAAACTCAGTTGTCAGGAGGCTGAAGAAACGCGAGGATTTATGGCCAGTGGTAGTTAAATAATGATGCTGCGAGGCAGGGAGAAGGGAATGTTTGTTTCCTTGAGAGATGCATCGGTCTGTGTAGAATCACAGAATGTGATGCAGCCCAGATACTTTTTGCATGAGTGATAAGTTTCGAGTTTCTGTCAGTAAATCACACAGGGGTATACCAACTGCCGATTTGTTCGAAATGCAATTTACAGGATTACTTCTGGAATTATTATGCATTGTGCGAAATGTTTCCACCAACTTTATATTAACCATTGTATTGTCGGCTTATAAGTGAAACACACAAAGTCGAAATTTTCGATGTATGTGATTTAAGTTTTTCTGGACTGAATTGCGATCATCTTTAGACTGGTTCATATCCATTGTCATATTTTCTTTGCGTGAAGGTTAGATTTGTTCTTGAGGGAAGGTAGTTGAATTTACGTCGCACTGGAGCAACGCAATGTGTTATTCTTGACGGTCTGGGATCTATACCGGAGGAAAAGATCCGAGGACAACACCCCGTTATTTTGAATTACGGTTCAGACGACGAGGTCAATATCTCAGCTGTTACCCCCACTCTCCAAATTTCCACACCACACCAACGTAAGGACATTTGAAGCCACGACACATAACGTGCACCAGGTCACACCACGACGGTCTTTGGTTGAACCCAGTTCGAACTCACAATCCACGAATCTACCAACTGGGCTGCCGCAACCTATTTCTTCTTGAGAAACACATATAGTGAGTAGAATTTGTCCCCTACGTTTTCTCAGAACTATGTTTTTTGACCTTGCGTTTCACTTGTAAGCCGACGATGATATTTAATCGATATTAAGAATACACAGTTTATACAACTGATTATATTTTCAGTCATGCTTCGCTGCATTGATTCTGTTATAGAGAACGAGCCACAATATATTTCAACACATTTTTCTTATAAACTTGAGTATCTTGAGCATTTCCATGACAGCATTCTTAATATAGATAGAGACCCAAGGCCGGAAAAACCCTAAGTAAACGAAATCAAAAACATTGGAATCATTTTAATTTCAACCTTTGGAATCCGCGGTAGCCCAGTTCATAGAGTCGTGTATTAGCAAATGGAGGGTTGCGAGGTCGAAACTCGATTCCACCTAACACCTTAGTGTATGTATTGGCTGCTACATGCTAAATCTGTCCTGGCTTAAATGTCCTCAGGTTGGCGTGGTGTGAAAGTTTGAAGAGTGGGGTGCCAGCTCAGATGTAGATCTCATCAATTGACCGATGTCCAAAATTACGAGATGTTGTCTTCGGGTCTTTCAATTCACGATCAATTCCGGACTCCGTCTTCTATAACCTAATTTGTTGCTCCAGTACGAAGAAAATTTCAACTACCTTAACCATTTGAGCGTCGCGAGATTTCCGAGTAGTGAAGTACAGTACAGACCTGGTACGTTTTCTAATGACGAATTATCGTGTCCACCAAGATCTGGTCAGTTTTGCTAACGACGAGATACCTCGTCGAAACAACCACTTGGAGGGTTAAGATGGAAGATTTTGTACATAAATGACCAACCCTATGAGGGTCATGTACGTAATCATTATTCCACAATGCAACCTGCAGTTTTCCCTGCTCGACTTCTACTCAGTTACAAACTTCTTGTTCTATAGAAGCCTTCTAGGGTTCTCTTCACCCTCCTGGGGATTGTTTCGAGGAGGTATCTCGTCAAAATGACCACATCTTGCAAAACTAATCAGATATTTTGGACGAGATATTTTGTTATAGAAGAAAACTGAGCAGATCTTGAAATCATCAAAAAATCGTCAATATCTTGATGACGAGATGTCTCGTCATTAGCAAAATTGGTCAGATCTTGATGGATTATGTCTCGTCGAAACCACTTGAAGGATTAGCGTATAGATGTGTCTATTCAGTCATCACATGTGTTTTCTGAGGGAAAACAATAGTATACTTGGAAATCTCGTGACGGTCAGAAGGTTAATGAAACAAATATTGCAAAAATTTGCCGTGACTCTTTCGATTAAAAACCATACAAGAAAATAGAACATGTTATTTACGTATTCATTTAGTTTTCAAATTTAAAAGCACCAAAAATAAGGAAGAGTTTTCTTTATCTATGCATTGTCAATTGTAATGAAATGTAGTAGTTAGAGGAAACTTATATGCATAAAGATTGCAAATCTATCCAGTAAAGTTTTCCGTAATAATGTCACTATTTGAAGAAATGCTATAAATACGTGAAAATCCGTACATTTTGGAAAATCCCAAATGGTTGGCATTACTGCATACATAAATATTTTTCTGGGAAACTCTCAAAAGTTAGCAGCTATTTAGGATATTCGACCACCTTCGGAGGTAATTTTCTTTAAAACATTTGGGGGACTTTTTTCTTTTGTATAAGGACAATCATACGATGAAACTAGGAAAACGTTAAGACACAAGATTTGTTTTTTAAATCAGAACTAAAATGTAATCACAATTTGGCAATTGATAAAGCCAGGTTCTTAAAAATTTGCTATGGTAAACGTAATCAATAACGGTAGTGCTTGAGTAATCAATACATAATTAATTGAAAGATGACTTCACAATATTCAGGTAGATATGTGTTAAGGATCCCGAGTAATACAATACTGAAAAGTGCAGCTATTTCAAAAGGCACATTTCAAAGGCACATTTCAAACCTATTACAATGAAATTGTAATAGCCTAAGGCTATTACAATGAAATTGTTGAGAATAGCATCATTTTATTAATTCACATTTGAAATAGAAGCACTGATGAAAAAATTTTGGTAATATAACCAACTCAGTACTTACAATTACTGTCATCGTACATGGTAATACTTTTTTACAAAAGTACTGCATTTGGACATCATTTCTGAAATTTAAACTAAGGTCAACCTACAAATGTCAAATTATTACAAAAATAAACGCAATTACAGTTGAAAATCTTTAGAATCAAAATGGTTGACTCGCCTTATCCCCTGAGCTTTTCCTAATTTTAGTTCTTTTATTTAAAGTTATACGGAAATGAATTAAAGTATTATTCTCCCCTATTATATTTTGAAACAAAATTATACTATAAAAAGCGATTTCATAACAACTTTGGCACCACAATGGTATGTATTTTACTTAACATTCTAATTAAACTATATATATATATATATATATATATATATATATATATATATATAACCAATCCAACTACGAAATCCTGCGGCAACAAATAATTTTTAAATACTATAAACGAAAGAATGTCAATCAGGTTCATTTCCTAAAGATATTTTGCAAAAATGGAAAATTCCCAAATTTATTCCAAGTAAAAAGGGGTTATTTACTTATTAAGAAAAATTATCTTGTGAAAAAAATGAATTGCATTTTAAATTAACCTGAAAAACTCTGCAGATCAACATAAAATAACATTTAAACTATTTGGTATAACATTTTCATGCCGATATTTTATTCCTCCATCTCCATTTTTGGGAAAATGAAAAAACAAGATAAATCTTAATATTAAAAAAATTGTTTACTGCGAGTGATTCTGAAAAACAGTTAAATTGAATAAAAGCTTTTAGGGATTTCTGAATTAAGAAATGATTTGCGGTTCTTAACGGTTTTTAATTTTAACGGTACGTAAAAAATGCGGTGCCTAAAGGTTTAATAATTAAAATGGATTCAACATAATATTTTCATCTAAAAAAATTCTTCAACAAATATTTGTGATTCTACGTGTAAAAAATGCTAAAATCAAATGCAAAATAATGCATAAATTAACACTCCATTTAAATAAGTTATTCTACTTATCAGTAAACATAATGAATTCAAGTTAAAAGTTGTATTTATGTACAGTCGTGCAGTCATACCTAATGAAGATTTCATTTCAGAGATCTTATTCTGTAATCAAATTTTTTAATATTTTTTGATGAGTAATTTATTAATGTTTTATTGAAAAAATGTTTTTTTAATTTTCTTCTTTTATACATACCTTATACCGTTCGTGTTTCACAAATGTACAACTTTAGACAATGATAATATTTTTATTATGTATTTATACATTACATAGGACGTACACAACAGACATTTATAGGTTTTAGTAAGTAGTAATCGGTTTAGTAAGTAGTATAAAGTAATACTCATTTGATAGTTTTTCACTATTTGTCTATGTTTAAAATGGAAACATAAAAGTCATATTCTTTATTATAAATCATTGTAATCTTCAAAATATATCAACAGTTTTATAAAAGCATCTATAAAAGAATATTTCATATTTATATAATTTATCAGTGCTTGTAAAAGAAAAACAAACACGGCCGGAATTTAACATTTTTATAGACACGTGCTATTTATTAAAAAAGGGTACATGTATTGTTATATAAATATCTACACTAGGTATTAATGGATCAAAAGTAAGGGTCCTAAGAATTGCATAATCTCAATTCCTAAAATGTTTCACTACAAAAACTGTTAATCATGCTCTTTAATCAATTCCATTGGGTGATAATTATATAAATATGCTTTTGGGTATTTTCTTGTGAAAAATTGAGCAGTACAGATCATATCGTAGTACAATTAAGAATGATAAATATTCCTTTTTAATATATCTGCATTTCCTAATTAAAATATATTAGAAATTCTTAGATGTATTAAATTTATTACCCTTTATTAAATTTATTAGCCCTAACTAACAATGTAAAGAATCTTTTTGATTTCTCAGATGCCGCCTTAAGGTAAAGGTTTAAATATTTATTATGTGTTTCAAATTACCATTTTATTCATATCATAATAAAATTACAAAGATTGCGATTTTTACAGTTACCTTCTGGACAAATGAGATCAACTGCACGAAAGCAGTTAACGCTTTTTGTTTTCTAAAATACGAGTAGATAATTTTCTTAAAGCTGAATATAGGGTGAAAATAGTATGATGTAAAACTCTACAACCTTGATTTATATTTCTGGCCGGTGCACACCTAATTTATCGAATGTTTTCGGACGTAGTTTAAGAAACACCAGTTAAATCGAACTATCCCATATAATTGGACTTTAAGACAATTTGTTATGTCTACTGATCCAAACTATCGACACCTGTGTGAGAAAAGTGAAATCATTGTGGCTTTATAAAAAATTATAACTCACTACACACACAAAGTAAGGCTTAAGAACTTCGGCCAGACAAAGAATGCGGCGGATAAAAGAGAATAATACGCTGTAAGTGATAGCTTTCGGGCGGACCATTATTCATCTAAATCGATTGCTGGGCGTAGTGTCTTATTCTTCAGCAAAGAATTAATGAAGAAAGAATGGGGGACTGACTGAAAATCCTACTCCAGGTTAAATGGATAATTTAAAGGGAGAGAATTACAGAAAAGAAGTTTCTTCGTGGATTTTGGCTGTCGGGGAGGTGTTATTAACTTCAAGCTTCTGGGCTTAGAGAAGGAATCAAAAGAACGTTTTCCTTCCTTCTTTTGCTTTCTGGAAGTGATTGAAATCTGTAACTTTGATTTACAGTGAATTAGAGAGGGTTAAAAGCGAAGCGATTTTAAAACTATTGATAAAATAGTTGAAGTAGTACTAATGTGTTTACATGGCAAGAAATTAACAGCGCAGTCGTCTATATATTTCTTCAAACATTGAGACATTTATTACATTAATATTCACAATCAGCATAATTTCAGTATTACGCACAAATTTCATGTGTTCCGATCCTAGAACAAAAGAATTAAGAACTCGAAGGAGTATCTTAAAGGTATTTCGGCACACACAGCTGACGAGTTTGTTTAAATATTCAAAAACACCGTTAATAATTGTTTTTTGCTGTTTTGTGGTGAAATGACCACATTTGGCCAAGATGCAACAAGCATTAAAAAAGCCAACATCAAGTAATGACCATATAAACACAAGGAAAGTTTTGCTGACACAGAACAGAGAAATACAACCAGGAAGGAGAAGCACACGCGGCTCCTACGACTCGAGGGTGGCTAGCACAATGGACCAACTTACTGAGTACCGGCCGATGATTGGTAGTCAATAGACTATACGTCGCACTGAAGCAACACGCCATAGCTCTGGATACTTGGAATAAATTGCTTTGAGTACTGACTGCAAGTGTTTTCGGCAAGATCTGCTGCTATATGAGGGTGGGTGAATAACTAACTATCCACGATGTTACTAGAAACTTTATTTTGATAAAAATAAACGACTTATAATAACATCATTTTTAACAGTCTCCTTTCTTTGCAACGCACGTGTTTCATCGTTACACAAGCTTTCTTATGCTCACAATAAAGGTTGGTTGGCAGGTACTTGAATTTACGTCGCACTGGAGCAACACAACGCCACGCGTTGGATACTTGAAAGAAATTGCTTTGAGTTTTGAGTACTGACTGTAAGTGTTTTTGGCACATTCACCAAAGTTTGGTTGGTTGGCAGTTGAACTTACGTAGAATTAGAGCAACACAAAAGGCTATTCCTCACAAAAAAGATTGGTTGGTAGTCGAGTTTACTTCGCACTGGAGCAACAGAACGGACTATTACTAAAAAAGAATTTCGGCCGTACAGAACAACGCATGTGCCGCTTCGTTCTGTTTCGTAGTGATTGACTAATTTGCAACTTAAATCAGCAACAGTCACTCATCTGTGTAACAGAACCATGTTACGCACACTATGAATCGCTATTGTCATCAGTTGTGGTAGCGGACATCGTCTGGCTTCATAATGCCTAACACTTATGATACTAATTATGAATTTTTCAATCCATTCACAGACAGCTCTATTGCGACAAAACATTATTCCTATACTGTACTGAAAGTTTTCAATGGATTTTAGCCCTTATACACTTTCAAATTACAAAAGACGAAACACTGAACACTGCTGTTTGGTTCAAAAGGAGGACCAAGCTGCAATAGTTAATTCACGGGAAATGAAACTGCCATTGCAACTTTCAAATCTAGGCAGAAGTAATAAGACAGAAACCTCACTTAGTGATCCGCACGAAATGAAAATACTGTCTACTGAACGCCAAGATCAATCATATTACGGATAATTATTGTCTCATCCTCGTTTTAAGTGTTGCAGGAGAATAAAGTGAATAATCGATAAACACATTTTAACCTTTTTCATTTGTTTGCTCTGAAAGGGAAATGAATATTCTAATGGATTGTAAACAGTGCGAACATCATCAATTTGCATCATATTGAATGTGTGAATAAAACTATGACAGTTTCCACTCAAAATATAAAAAACAATATCTTCAGACTACCGAAAACAGCAATCAATACTTATTAAAGAATATTAAATCTTTAGACGCGTTTGTGGAAACATATCCTAGTACTTAAAACGCTCGAACTATCTGAAACTTTCTCAATGGAATTATGTAACGCTAAGATTTTGATTTTCCTCCGTAAAAGGTCAAGTAAATTTGGGCAAATAATCGAGTTTCTGAGGTTGGCATGTCAAGTAATTTAAAAATACTTCTGAGTAACATTATGACTCTATCTTCTCAAATGTTTTTATTTTTAGTTTGTTAAATGATTTGCATGAAGGAGTTAGTTTAAATGGTAATTCAGCTAAAAACCGTTTCGGTAATTGCACATCCATCAATAATTGTTCTATTGAAAATGAACGGCCGAAATTAATGCAAAAATAAAAATATTTATTTCAATTCCCTTTAGAATTTTCAAAATTTAGCTATTTTTGAATACGTCTTCATAATCCTAGTCATCTTAATTTGATGTACAATTTCATGTCTGTTATTACTGTTGAAATTGTAAGCTCTAAGAACTATAATTATTATGATTAATATGATGTTATTGATGTGGACATCCATCTACATTAGCTGGAAAGTATGATTGATCGTTTCTTCCAGAGTTTTTTGACAGGATGAGAACTTCTTGATAACTATGAATAAGCAGTAATTCCAACAGAAGAACATTAAATTACGGTGATTTATCTCTAATGCTGACTAATCCTCTCATTTAAGAAGAAACATTAAACGTGTATCCTTTTTTACCTCTGCAATCGATATAGACTTCCAGATGTTGCTTTGAAGTATTGGGTAGTTACTTTATGTAATGAGTATTTTTTGTATTAGAGCAAACACACGATAGCAATTTATCTTGCTATTCCTTGAAAATACTTTTGTTTACATGTAACCCTTCAAGAACATTTTATAATATTTAAATAAAATACTCACAGTCATCTAAGAGAATTTAGTGTTCAGTGTCAATCATTTAATCAACTCATACTCTCTGTTCAATCTTTTTATCTTCTCGTATAATAATTACAGCATAACAGAACTTCGCTCGTTTTTTTAAGTTCAATAATAGATTTCAAGAGTGCTCCAGGTTTATATATTCCTTTACTCGATTTTGTGTACTGAAAGCTTGTATAAAATGTTTGGTACTCAAAGTAAATAACCAAAATAATAAAATTTGAAATAGTGAGATTGAATTTCCTAATTTATTTTATTTAATTATTGTTTCTCACAGAAAAATATCCAGTTACAAAGAACAAAAATTATGATCCAAACAATGCAAGAAAAGACTTACACAAATACAGTTAGATAATTAATAAATAAAATATTTTATTGAAGCAGATTACTTACTGTATTAAAATCATTAAAAACTACATCAACTTCCGAGAAAGAATTAACAGTTTAAAAATCTATATGTAGCAAAATTGCTACATACATTCTTTTTAAGAGGTTTAACAAAAAATATTATCAGAAATTAAATTATTAATTATTTTAATCCGGCTTTGGTAAAAACTTTAGTTCTGTGTTTTAGTTATACGATTAATGATTTATCCATGCTTTTTTGTGAGTACGAAAAATACATAACACTTATTTAACTAAAATAGAAAATTCAAAGAGGTCGGAGAAAAAACGAAATAACTTGTAGAATGAGGGAGAATGCATCATCACTGCTTCGGTATCTTATTGGTTTACACATCAGTTTCCTATAATGGCTTATTGTTACTTGTTTTGCCGTCATGCTTTACTTAAAGTCGCAGTCTAAATGTAGTATGTAATTTAACCCAAGTAGTTAGTGCAGACATCTATTGAACAGAGTTCGAAAAAACCTCTTAAATCTCGAAGATATCCAACAGGTTACCGGTTTTTACGACGATCAAAAGTAGCCTAGCAGTAGGATTCATGGTCATTGAAAGTCGTTCTCCTTTGTGTGTACTGTCTGTCTACCACGAAAAATGCTTCAGACACAAAGTCTGCCAATGTCTGCTGACGTAGAAACGAACCTCATCCTATTTTCCATAGGGGATGCTTGAAGAAGGGTATTGAAGTTTGTCACAATGGCACACTTCAGGACAAATTGGAAATACACTACTGTTTTTGAAAATTGCAACACCATGAAGGAATCATGCAAATTAAACGAAACTTGCAGGAAATACGAAACAGGTTAGGATATACGAATGATTAGAATTATAAAGCGATCACGCATGTGTAGGCTACACAAGAAACACTCTTTAAACTTCCAAGTGAGCCATGTATAAAAAGCACTGAAGGTGCGTTAAAATATGTGTATCGTCGTTTGACTGCTTTAAATGATTAAATAGAAGTCAATATGCCTCGCCAAAAACGCAGTGCCATACCAGCAACTAACGGAGTTCGAACGGGGCCGCATGATCGGCCTCCATGAGGGTGGAC